>JAPQWV010000206.1:0-600000 GCA_027422505.1 Craterostigma plantagineum
GATAGACACTAATCGCGTCCGGGCACCGAAAAGTGTTCAGATCGAGTGAAAATTTGTATCATGTATATCCAAGTATGGGATGCATTCGTAGATGTGATTATACACGGGATAGTGAGCCATCTGAAAGCAGATTTGAAAGGAACATTCATTAATGCAATTTAAAAATTTCAGTTGAAATACTGTTTTATCAAACTATAATAACCAGGCAATTCATGTCATGTTTGATGAAAATTGTAAGCTGTTATAAGCACGTAGGATATTCGAAATGACCGTTGATGTGGACTAAAAGTAGATGGGCCAAAAAATAAATAAAAGAAGCCCATTAGGCCCGTTAAAGAAATGGTTTAATACTTAATAAAAAATAATAATGAACACATGAAGCTTCCTCAGCACTCTTCCAGTGAAAAGACCCACAGAAGACCTCAGAGAACGATGGGCAGCCCCCATACAGAGGAAACTATCCTCCATACGCTTCAGAGAAAAGACCCCTTTAAAAATAAACAGAGATGCGTGTCGACTCCTGGTAGGACAGCACACTATTTCAGACTGTAGCTGTAGCAACATAGTCATTCGAGCAGCAGCTTTTCCTGTTCATGGTACTACAGCCGCCACGTCCCCCTAAATTTCTGGGATACTACTTGGAAGGGCTGCTGGGAGCTGCTATAAAAGAAGAGACTTAGTTATTTTCAATATCATCACTTTACATACAAAAACGAAACACCACAACGTTTTCTCTCTTAGTGTGTTAAATAGTTTCTTTTAGATCTTTCATTTTTACGAGTGAAAGTAAGGTTCTGTGAGTGTGTAATTCGTAAAAGTATAGTGAAAGGAGGTTTCGCCCGTGGACGTAGAATCCAATAGGATCCGGACCACGTATATCCTCGTGCATTTTCATTTACGTCCCTTTCACGTCCCCTTCACATCCCTCCTTAAAACAGCACCTTACTCGAATCCTTAACTTTGTAATAAATAAATCTACCGCTATATAATTTTACCCACACATATAAATTTCGTTGATTGGGAGAGTCCCACATCAAATGGCACCGATGGGAAAATCTTAGTTGAAGGCGTGAGTAATTTTTGCTGCTAATGTGCGAAGTTATGCTACTGTTCTTCCCTTCTTCTATTCTGTTGGGACAAAATAAATGCGAGACGTCAATGGAGGAAGACTTGACCATATCGAAGAATCCAGACCCACAATTCGCAGAAGAGGACCTGCAGAAACTGCCAAACGTGTTGAGGAACAGCCAGGACCGGAAACACAGGCCTGAGATGATGAAGACAAGCAAGACGGTATATATAAGTCGTAAAGGAATCTCTGAACACCCAGGCGGACCTCAAACAGAGGGAAAGCGAGATGTCACGCAAAGAAGGAGGGAGCCTTAGGGATATTTTTCAAGGGCCCCGCAAAGGTTCATGCCACCATACAATAATACCGAAGAGATCCTGAGGCTAGCACAAAGGCATCCGGTGATGAGAAGGCCCGCGGCCAGAACTTCAGGGCCTTCTAAACCTCATCCTAATTTATATTGTCGTTATCATAATAAATATGAGCACTATACTAACAATTACTGTCATTTGAAGCACGAAATAGAGAGGCTCATAGTGGCCCTAAAGGAGTTTGTCCGAGGTCCCGTTCCAGGCCCCGGAGCAAAATCCAGAGATCTGCCCCGAACGAAGACATACCATCTCCACCACCGCCTAGGGCCCCTATTCGCATTAGAGTGGGAGGTCTTAACCAAGAATATTTCAATTAGGCTAGGAAGACTTATGCTAAAGCATTGAAGTATGTGTGAAGCAAAACCTCAGCTCCGCGCTGGCACGAAGACACAAAGCTACGCATTTGGGATCTCCCTAGCTCCACGCTGGCAAGAATACCCAAAGCTCCGCGATCGGGATCTCCCCACCGCACGAAAACCCGAAGCTCCGCATTCAGGACCTCTCCGCGCCGCGCTGCAAGAAGACCGGCCGCGCTGGCAAGACCCGGAACTCCATACCCAAAGTCCAGCTCCGCGCTGGCAAGAATACCCAAAGCTACGGATTCGGGATCTCCCCAGCTCCGTGCTGGCATGATGGTCCGAAGCTCCGCATTCGGGATCTTCTCAGCTCCGCGCTAACACGAACACCTGAAGCTCCGCATTCGGGACCTCCCAGCTCCGCGTTGGTAGAAGACCTAAAGGTCCAGCTCCGAGCTGGCATAAGGCTTAAAAAACACCTCACCATGAAGACCCGAGCTCCTATATTAGGAATCTAAGAGCCAAGCTCCAAGTTGATCCGTGAAGCTCAACCCCTTTGTGGGGAACCAGTGAGATTTACGAAGACCAACTCCGTGCTGGAATGAAGGCAAAGAAGCTCAGCTCCACACCGGCGTCCGAAGATCCGCGGAAGATACAAGCCAAGCTCCGCAGTGACACGCGAACGTCCGTAGGACCTATAAGACAACTCCAAAGGGCCCATCCTAGTGGAACATCGAAGCTAGGGGAGTGCGACGTGGAATTCAGACAACGAACGACCGACAAAAAGCGCAGACCCTCTTCGACGTTGTGCTTGAGAGCACCAAAGGACCACAGAAGCAGCAACGGGAGGTGCACGCATACGGATCTACGACTTCCCAGAGATTTGGAGCAGACGTCCTTAACATTAGCTCGAGAGGAAAGGGTTTTATTTCGCAATTACCTTCAAATTCCAAGCCCACAGCAATAAGTCCGAATACATAGCCTTAATTCCCGACGGATCTCGAAGGAAATGGAGCGGGGGATATCATTCTGTTCCCAGATCCACAACTGGTGGTACAACAAGTGAAGTGGAATTACGAAATGAAGGACGTGAAGATGATGGAATATGGAAAAAAACACGATAAATGAGCTAACAACGGAATTTGACTGTTGTGATATTATGCAGGTCCCAAGAGTTATGTAATACTTTTATAAAGTACCCAAATAACACAACTACAAATTTTTAAACAGTTCAAGCATTGACAAACCCTAATTCCACGAAACTTGAGCTTAACGATTACTTTGACATTCTCATACACTAAAACAATTCAAATTTCGAAATTCTCTTAATTCAACACAAACCTTTCGAAACTCGTATCAACCCTATTTTCGAAAATCATAACCATCAAAATAAATTCCTTGATTAAGAACTTCCACACTCTTCATAATCATTAACTCTCGAAAATTAAAAATTGTGAAAACCCTAATCTTTCCAACTATAAAATCATCGCTTTCGAAAATCATATCAAAAAATCATGCAAAAACGTTTGAAACTCTTAATCAAGATAATTCTTAAACTCTCAAAAATTGGAACTTAGATAGAACATGATTATATGTAACTCTCTAAACACCATAATATACTAAATCATGCATAAACATATATATTACGTTAAAAAAGTTCTCACCCTTGCAAACCCTAGTTTGATCCTACTTTTCTCCCTACTCTCTCTAGCATCGTTCTAATTCTTCTTTCTTTCTTTGAGTTTGTGTACGTGTTCTTATAACATGATAAATTGCTATGGAGACATATACTTATATAAATTATTAGGCAATGATGTGAGGTAACAAGTAAAGAGAAACCACTAACGTGGCTTTCTTTCTTGCTTAATTGTCTCACTCACATTGTATTTTTGTTCTTGTAATGATTCTACTTATGATTTCCATATAGCTGTAACGATTTCCATATTGGATTAGGTAATAAAGCCATTTTCTTATATTAATTTATTTTGTTAATCATCTCAATAATCATGAATAATATATACATATATATATATATATATATATAGATCTAGAGTAACGTTATATATATATATATATATGTTAATATATATATATCCATATTTCTTTATTATTTTATTCTTTCTCTATAAAATACTATTGGGTCATAGTATTTATTCAAACCATTTTTTTTTCTGTCTATTTAATTTGGGCTTTCAAGTATTAATTGATAATGGTCTTTCAGTCTTGAGTTGGGCCTTAGTCATGAGATTGAATCCATTAAACGTTTAATTGGACTCCAAACGTTATTCGGCTCTTACCCGGGATTCCTTATGAATTATTTATCTTTAATATATATATATTTGTTTCAGTAATTATCTAAAATTATTGTCATAATCCCGCTTTAAAATATACGGGTATTACAAACACCATCCGGGAAGGTAAAGCCAGAAACATGCCCTAATGAGGTGACAGACTAGTTCTGCCTCATGCTTTGCGAGAGACCCTTGGAGCGATCCTCTCCTCATTCCCATAGAAGACCGAACGGCCTAGCACCTCCGTCCCTTTCTCCTTATCAAACTGACCTATGAAATCAGGGAGGTCTTTCTCTAAGGCCTTCCCTTGTGAGGCGCCTATGGGAGCCTCCTCACTGTCGCTCCCCAACATCGGCAGCTTCCGCTTGGCCCCCCTGCCCAGCTTCGGTGGCGTGCCAGCTTCCCTCTTGGCCGTGGAAGCAAGGGCATCTTCCGGAGCTGCCATAATCTCTTGGTCCTTAGGAGAAGAAGAAGCCATCTCCTCGTGGATGTCCCTGGCCGGAGGAACCTCCGGGAGCATAGGAACTGCGGCAGGCGATCCAACCTGGGGAACCAACGAAGTAGTTCTTTCCTCCACATCAGCCAACAGAGCATGCCAGGAACTCGTCATACCAGCCTCCAAGGCACTAATCGGACCTTTAAAATACGTCCCCACAAGAGGTAATCACGATAGGTCCCTACTAGGGAGGTAAGGCCCATCCTATCACTTTACTCTAAATCATTTTTGTACCAGAAGACAAATTAGAGTAGGGGAGTGGTTGATGTGGATTAAAAGTAGATGGGCCAAAAAATAAATAAAAGAAGCCCATTAGGCCCGTTAAAGAAATGGTTTAATACTTAATAAAAAATAATAAAGAATACAGGAAGCTTCCTCAGCACACTTCCCAGTGAAAAGACCCACAGAAGACCTCAGAGAACGATGGGAAGCCCCCATACAGAGGAAACTTCCTCCATACGCTTCAGAGAAAAGACCCCTTTAAAAATAAACAGAGATGCGTGTCGACTCTTGGTAGGACAACACACTATTTCAGACTGTAGCTATAGCAAAATAGTCATACGAGCAGCAGCTTTTCCTGTTCATGGTACTACAGCCGTCACGACCTGAAATCCTGGGATACTACTTGGAAGGGCTGCTAGGAGCTGCTATAAAAGGAGAGACTTAGTTTTTTTCATTATCATCACTTTACATACAAAAAAGAAACACCACAACGTTTTCTCTCTTAGTGTGTCAAACAGTTTCTGTTAGATCTTTCATTTTTATGAGTAAAAGTAAGGTTCTGTGAGTGTGTAATTCGTAAAAGTATAGTGAAAGGAGGTTCCGCAGTTAGACGTGTTCAGACGGTTCAAAAAACCGTAATCGAACCGTAACCGAATCGGCAGTCAACGGTTACGGTTCAAATTGTAACTGAACCGTGATTTGATACGGTTCGATTACGGTTATAGAATTCTCTAACCGTGAACCGTCGGTTAACCAGTGGTTCAAACCGCCGGTTATAACCAGCGTTTTTTCATAAAATAAGGCATTGGACTAAGCTTATATTTGGCTGAACTTAAGCTTTGGAGGATTAATTATTTTTTCCGACGGTTCGGCGTTACCTTATTTCTCTTATTTATTCTCACTCAATGGTCATCAAGTTATTATCACTCACATTTTCTTTTTATTTTTCAGTTTTTCCTTTCTTCTAATTGACTCTCACTGTCATGTTACCGTTATCATTTTTATTAGTTCCTTTTTTTTTTTTTATGCTATAGTTCTTTAAATATGTGGAGAATTTGTATAAATTTTACACATAATTTTTTCTCAATTCTCAAGTTAAAATCAAACACATTATCGAATTTCTGTAAGCAATCGCATCTTTCTCAAAATATCTGTAAGTGTTGCTAATATTATTATTAAGCGAAGACTGAGCGCGATTGTGTTTTTTTTTATCTAAGGTGTAATTGTGTTTTCTTTTAAGATGGATAGAAATTTTCGACATTATTAAATAAAATTAATTTTCTTAGTTTACTTAAGTGATTATTCTTTGTTTTTTTAATAAAATAAAAAAATTTAATTAAAACCGTAAACCGGCGGTTCAAACCGTAACGGTAAACGGTGAGTACGGTTACAAACCGTAACAGTAACCGTGGTTACCGCGGTTCGGTTAAGGTTTGAGATTTTCACTAACCGTAAACCGGTGGTTATAACGGTGAACCGTAACCGTGAACCGTTTGAACACGTCTATCCGCAGTGCCCCGTGGACGTAGAATCCAATTGGATTCGAACCACGTATCTCCTCGTGCCTTTTCGTTTACGTCCCTTTCACGTCCCCTTCACATCCCTCCTTAAAACAGTACCTTACGCGCATCCTTAACTTTGTAATAAATAAATCTACCGCTATATAATTTACCCACACATATAATTTCGTTGATTGGGAGAACCCCACATCAACCGTGTTTGATAATATTTAATAAATGAAGTTCGCATATGAGACATGTGACAAATTGGCCGAAAATTTATCAAGTATAGAAATTCAATTAACATTGTTCACTCCGTTCTAATTATCGATCGAGAATATTATTCGCTGATTTTGGGCTACTGTAATAATGACTTAGTAAAATTTTCTAAGTGTTGAGTGATACATGTGGGTACTGTAGACGAGCAATTGTCAACGAGAAACTAAGTTAAACGCCGAAAAAATTTTCGATCGATCAAAATGATTTCAAAACCTTAATAGGTTTTCACCGCGAATATTTTTACGATCAAGAAAGTCAGCGTTGACAAATTAATTTCGCCACCGCCAAATTTTACGATCGATAATAATGGCTTCTAATATCAAGTTTTCAATAGTAAGTTTTTCGCTCGAGAAAATTTGCATCGAAAATTAACAATACCCGTAAGTAAGTTTTTAGCTCAAATAAAATGTGTTTCATAGATTTTCGCTGATAAGTTTTTCGGTCAAAGTCTTCGATATAAGAAAAGACACATAATAACGACCTAAAATCATTTTCGATACATACACTAAGTCCATCGAATTAGGTTTTCGACTAACACTGTTTGCAGTCAAAACTGTTTTCCGACGTTTCAACATGTGAAGAGTAGTCATTCTAAATCGAAATTACCACTCAATAATAAAGATTTACCGAAAAACATCACTAAATCTTAGTTTAAAACGATGAAAACGCAGTGAAATCACAAGTTATAAGCCAAATAATCATGCAATAAGGCCTAAATCACAGAGATACCGCATTCGGTTTTCGAGTTTTTCTAACAGTCGAAATTATATCAAACAACATGCAAAAAACTCCAAAATAAAGATGCAAACTACGATTATTAGCATATAAATAGCAAATAACAGTCAATTCTACCTTAAAAAGACAATTTTTGGTTGTAAGATGAATGTTTTAAGAAGATTTTGAATTGTCTTTAAAGGTTTCTCGAGAGAAAGATGAACATATACTTTTTTCTTTTTCAAGTGAGTTTTGCGTGTGTGAGTCTGTGACTGTATTTCGACTGCAAAAAGTGATTTTATTCTAATGGGCTGATTGGACGTTTTCGATATTAAGAATGGTCAGGCCCAATATCATTTTCGCTAGAGAAACTAGGTGTGTAAATTACATTTTCGACCCAGTTTTTCGATGATTACTTTTCGAAATCTATCAGATTGACCCCTATTTTAGTGAAATCACATTATATTGCTCCTCCTGCAATTTAAAATAAATGCAATTGACTCCCTGATAGTCTGAGTAGTAACCCTGGCTCCCTGGATGAAATTCTAGAAATTTGTACCACTTAAAGCAAAAACGTCAGTGACAATAGAGTTAATCAACGAATGTTTAATGATGCTCCCCCTGAATTATTATAAAAGCATGCAATTAGCTCCTGATTATGAAGATTCGTGACGTCCCTCTCCTTAGTTGTGTTTGAAAAGTTTCTGCAACACTTAGAGAAAAACGTCAGAATTATTTGGAGCTAATAGCATGATTTTCGTATCGGCTCCCCATCAGTTTGTACGCCTCAATTTATTTCTCATAATTTTAGCACAAGTACGCATACTTTTCGCTAAATGTAAACACATAAAAGCAATTTTGGTCACGAGCATACAATACGTAATTAATCAAGTCTGCACAGATACATGGTCCCCAAAGCATGTACATATAGTTTTGTGTGAGGTTATGAGCAACAAAAAAATAAAATTGCATGTCATAATGTGCGAATTCATGAAGCTGAAATAAGGGAAAAAATAGATAAAGAATGAGAGAAAAATATAACTATACTATTATATATGTATATATATTATTGTATATTTTTTTTATTATTTTCTTTGTATATATACTAATGTTACTAATAATATGGGGTCAGATTATTTTGCTTTGTAATTATTCACGCTAAAATTTCACAAGACACATAGAAAGATGATATGCCGTCATGTCATCCTGCGATCGAGGCGCTTTTAATCATTTCACTGAGCGAGAGACCGTCGTTTTTGGAATCAAAGGGACTTCGAAGGATTTTCATTTGGGCTCCGACTTAGAAGGGAAGGAATATTTGGGAAATCTTCATCTTCCTTTTCTTAGTCGTTCTTCTCCATCGGCATTTTTGTACATGATTTTTCTTTTGTCCTTTTCACCTTTTTTTTTAATTTTTCTACACTTGCTCAAGCTGAAGCTCCGCTTCTCTATGAGGCTGAGAGATTATCTAAGGCGAAGTTCTCTTGTTGGTTCTCATGCCGATAACGTGCTCCTATTCTCTTAATCCTTAGAGAGGTTTCAGAGATTATCAATTTGGAAAAGTGCACAGTTGTGGAATTCGAATCCAAGGCCGTGCTCCTCTTCTCGTTCCCTGATATAAGACCGGATTATCGGAGGAGAAGTTCACAGCAAGATCCATGTCCCTCTTATGATTTTTGAACGATTTCGATAATTTGGAGGGCATGTTCTTTTGGACTGCTTTTTGTGCGTTGTGCATTCCTCATGTGCATTTTTCACCTCCTTTCGTCATCGTTTTTTGTCTTTTTCTCCCCCTTCTTTTCCCATTTGACTATCCCTCCGACACTTATAGAATTTGGTTGAAGGCCTGATCAGGTTTCAAAGGAAGAAAATGAATGTGGAGAAGGCTCCAAATAGATAACTAGAGGCAACGTTAAAGGATAAACTGTGTGGCTGAGTGAGGTATTTCCTAAGTACTCTAATCATTTTCCTAACGATCTAACGCAGGGCGAGGCCAAGAATTTCAAGTTAAGACAAGCAATTTTTGCGTGACTCGCTCAAGGATAGAAAGAAAATGAAGGCTCGAGTCCTCACTTGTATAAGGTGGCTTTGTATCTAGTGGAGCAAACTAATGACCTTTAGACACAAGAATGACTAAGAATGACTAGACAGACAAAATAAAATTAAGCAATGAATCAGTCATCTCAAGGAAAATTATTTGTGATCACGATAAAGCATTATAAAGGTATCCTCATCCCCATACTATTATATGTATATGTATAATTTTTTTGAATTTTTATTATATTATTATTACTAAAAAATGATTTACGCAAGATTTAGCAAGTAAAATCAGAAAACACACGAAAAATAGAACATGTGAGAGCACAGGCTATCAGGTAAAGCACATATCACGGGAGATTCAACATGCGTAATTTACCAACAAGGAATTGGAATCGTTTTTCATCCAATGTCTTGGTGAAAATGTCGGCCAATTCCGTGTTCGCAAAATACATATCTATCGTGCATTTTTCTACGTGATCATTGATAAAGTGGTATCATATGTCTATGGGTTTTGTGCGCGAATGGTGAACAAGATTGCACGTTATGGCGATTGCACTTTGAATATCACTATATATGGGTATTTTTAATTTAAATTGTAACCATAATCGCGAAGTTGATTCCGCATCACAGCATTTGCAAGCAACAGCTGGCGGCCATAATGTATTCTGCTCAGGATGATGTTCAGACGCATGGATGACCAGCTGACCATGTTTTCGCCTAAAAATTGAGCGCCGCCTGACGTGCTTTTTCTGTCCATTCGCCAACCTGCATAATCTGCGTCTAGCCGATTAATTTGAAATTCATACCTTTAGGGTACCAAATATTCAAGAATACGAAAAACGATGAGAAGTAATCAGGAACAAAGCAAGACTTGTTGCTAAGGTATACAAGCAACAGGAAGGCATTGATTACGACGAGATGTACGCTCCTGTTGCCCGTAAAAGACATCAGACTGTTCTAGGCTTACGAGGCTGACAAGGACTTCAAAGTTTACAAAATGGATGTAAAAACCATCTTTCTCAATGGCGTGTTAAAATAAGAAGTCTACGTTGCTCAGCCAGAAGGCTTCATCGACCAAGAGCACCCTGAATACGTCTATCGATTGTACAAAGCTCTCTACAAACTGAGCAAGCTCCACATGCTTGGTATGGCGTCTTGAGCGAATTCCTCATGAAGTCTAGATTTATCCGAGGAACCATCGACACGACTCTCTTCATCAATGGCAAGACAAGGTGATGGTCGTCCAAGTCTACGTCGACGACATTATCTTCGGATCTACAAACCCCTGACTGTGTCGGAAATTTGGAGATCTAATGAAGACTATATTTGAAATGAGCCATATGGGAGAGATGTAGTTCTTCTTAGGACATCATGTCACGCAGCTCGAAGATGGAATTTGTAAGTCAGACAAAGTACATCAATGACATCCTAAAGAAATTTCATCAAGATCAGAGCAAGCCTCTCAGCACTCCCATGGCGATGAGTTGTAAGTTGGATGTTGATCCCTCGGAGAGATAGTCGACATCACTCTCTACCGAAGTATCATCGGATCTCTTCTCTACCTCACTTCGAGTCGGCCGGTTTGCCACCAGTCTCTGTGCCTGTTCCCAAGCCGATCCCAAGGACATGCTCGCGGCCAAGCGTATCTTGGGTTACCTCAAGGGAACTTCTACTTTAGGACTTCTACAACTTAAAAGTCCTCTCTGATTTCTAGTCCTTACTCGACTTACGCTCATGAGGCATGGCTTAATCTGAGACGTCAGCCATTTGTGGAGTGAGATTACCAGAGATGTGAGGTTGTTCAGTTGGTTGAGGTGATTCCATTTTTGCACTTGAGTTGAGCGTATGATGATAGTTCCTCAACGTACTGTAGGATTTGCAGCACTCTGTGGTGATTCTGTATCGGGTGAGGTGGGGACATTTGAAGTACTTGGTATATTGGCTTCGTCAAGTGGGGGTTCCACTGTAGGTGTAGTAGCTGTGTGGTTTGGCCAATATAGATGCTCGAAGAGCGAGTCCAAGTCTTCTAGAGCTAGTTGCATAGCTTCTTCTGACGTTGAAGTTTGTGTTGTTGCCGTCATCTGTTGGTTTTGTGCCAACACACCAGTACGCACGGCTTCTGATGTCGTATTCAGAAGCCATCGGGTTAGGCACGGGTCCTGAACTGATGTGCTAAGGGGCCACTCTGTCACTTCGTGGAAATTGATATTGTAGCTTTCCATTATTGATCGAATGGACTTGATGTATACTCGGTACGCCTTAGAGGTTGAAGAATACCCGACGAAAGTGACTTCGAATGCTTTAGGGTCGAACTTGGCGTGTTGCTCTCGATCGTTCGTCACAAAGCACTTGCATCCGAAAACCTTGAAGAATGATATGTTGGGAATCCTCTTATTGATGATCTCATACGGTGTCTTGTCAAAGCGCTTGTGAATGATCGTCCTATTATGAGTGAAACTTGCGGTATTTACTGCTTCAGCCCAAAGGAAGTGTAGGAGGCCTGAGTAAATCAGCATCGTACACCCGGCTTCTTCTAGAGTTCGGTTCTTCCTCTTGACTACCCCATTCTACTGAGGCGTCTTTGCGGCTAAAAATTGTTGACTAATTTCAAGTTTCTGATAGAAGGAACTGAAGTGTTCAGCTCCATTGTCCGAAATGACTTGGATAGTCTGCAGTAGTAGATTTTGAGTTGTATTCACGAAATTTACTATCAAGTCCCCTGTATTCTGAGAAATTTTGTCCATGTATAGCGAGAGTAGTCGTCCACTACACCAACACGTACTTTCGTCCGTTTATACCCTGAGTCCGCATCGTTCCACAGATATCCACTTGTAATAATTCCAAAGGACGTGACGTGGAGACAACTTGTTTGACATGATGAGAAGCCCGCTTCATTTTTCCAAGCTGACATGCCAAACCTTGATGCTCTTGTGCTGTCGAAATTGTTGGTAGACCGTGGACCAACTTCTTAGTGGAAAGGCGCTAGAGAGCTTTGAAATTCAGATGAGACACTCTTAGGTGTCATATGTTGTTCCTCTGAATAGTTGTCTGTGAGATGAGGCAAACAGCTGTTGAAGGCTGCACAGGACGTCAGGTTGATCGTATAAAGATTTGACTTCCTAGAACCTTGAAGAAGTTCTTGATCATGACTGTCCAAAATTCTGCACCGATCAGCAAGGAAGACGACATGGTGACCTTTGTTGCAGAACTGGCCTATGCTGAACAAGTTATGGCGGAGACCTTCAATGTACGGAACATCTTGATTGTCAAATTTTCCAGAATTATGTCACCGAAACCTAGAATCGAAGCCGATTCGTTGTTCTCGAATATGACGTTTTCGTTAATGCGATCTTGGTAGTTGCTCTGCAGTTCTTGATTCCCAGTCATGTGTTTGGAGCAACCTGAGTCGAGGTACCACACATTATGGATCTGCAAAAAACGAGTTAGAGAGCTTTAGGTACCCAGAAATGGGTCCTCTCAGGTTAGCAGATTTAAGTTTAATTTGTTGAAAATGAGTTCCTAAAGTTTTGTTAGTTGAAGCTTTAGGAACCCAATCCAAAAATCTTTCTAGAGGTTACTAGCCCTCTGTTACTTTCGCTCAGTGCTTTATCTAGGTCGCTATTTTTAGTCTGTAAGGAGGCTATTGTAGATTCTAGACTAGCTATTTTTCATTTGCATTTGACAAGAGAATTTCTACCTGAAACTTCTCGTCATATAGCAATTGAAAGTTACGCTCACATATTGTTAGTCTCTCCTCTAATTCCGTTATGCTTTTCTGCTCACGTTTCACGTTAGCATAGTCTAATTGATACGATCCTAACATGGTCAATAATGTGGAGTTTAGGGAGTCTACCTCCTGAGACGATGTGGATGCTTTGTCATTGTTCGTCCGGTTTGAGGGTCCGGCGTCCGAATCCTCTCGTCTAGGCGAGCCATAAGAGCTAGATTCTCCTCTTCCGAACTCGAAGTGTCCTCGAGATTGTGGTTATGCTCCACCATGAGAGCTACTCCAACTTCTTTCTCCTTAATGAGTTGAAGCTTCTTAGAGTAGTAGTTGGCATCACTCTTCTTCGGGAGAGTGCATTCATGGGCGAAGTAGTTTGCCGCCGTTAAAGCATTTATTTGGCTCTTTGTTGTTCTGGAATTCAGAGGTCTCAGGTGTTCGTTCCAGCTAGAGGTCCGAAGTCTGTTGGCCGATGACTTCTTTTTGAAGTACTGCTTGCTAATCATCTTTCCAATTAAAGCCAGTTGCTTTCCTAGTGCTTTGATATTTGGCTCGACATCGAAGTCTGACTCATCTTCCGACGCTGAAGGGGTGGGAGGCCTAATGGCCTTTTCTTTACGAGATTTTGAGCTCCGCTTCTCCGAGACTAGGGCAACAGAGTCTTCAATTTGTTTGCCCTTCTGCTCCGCTGACATCTTCCTCATGTTGCATTATAAAAAATGGCATGAATATCCAACTCTTCCAGGTCTTTGTTCTGTCGGATTTGCGTGGATATCGTTTTCCATTCAGAGGGCAGAAAAGATAGAAATTGAATGTTTGTCTCCATATTTGTCTTGGTGACTTCTAGCTTTCTCATCTCGTTTAGAAGTGCGAGGTATCTTTGCCAGGACTTGTAGTCGAGATCAGCCTTTGGCCTCAACCTCTCTGCATTATTATACTCACTAGGAGTTTTAAGTCTTCCAACCGCAGGTACAGGCCGATTATTCGTTGTGTTGGCTGCTTGTTCAACCCAAAATTGAGCTGGACCTTCTTCAAGAGATGCAAGAAGGTTCTCGGCTTAGTCTTTGAGTTCTAGGAAGTTGAGAAATCGGATGCGCCATACGGTGTATTCGCCGCATTCCGAGATTGGCGGACGGTTGTCATTTCCAAGCGTGTATGCATCCATTTTTGTTGAGTTGATTTTTCTTGGATCTTTGTCGGTTGTTTTGAAGATACGAAATGATGTAGTGTGCTTCACAAGTAGCGAATTCGCTAGTAATATTTGATGCGCAAGCGATCGAGAATTATGTTTGGTTCAGTCTTTAAAGTTTAATCCAAAAATAAAGTGTTCAAAAGAAAAATATTTGTCACTGTTTTGTGCGTAAAGGCTGTCTACGAAAAAAATTTCAAGCAAAATAAATTTATCGAAATCTTTCGGTCAAAAAAGTTTTTCGATGCGTAAATTTATTTTGATCGTTGAAAAATAGTACTATTACAGAGTTTCTCGCTGAGTCAAAATTTGGTTGACCGAAAAAAATTTTCGAGCACAAGTGATTTAATCGCTAAGTCAAACTTGGAGGTCTGGTCGATTGACAGAAAGAATTACGCGTGCAAGGTCAAAATTGTTCTCATCGAAATGTTTTCGCTGAAATAATGCTCAATTTTTCAGCTACAAACCGCTTTGGTGACAGCGACTTCAGTAACAGACTTTGTATTCTAAATAGTGTCGCCATATTTTTAATGCGAACACAACGGGTGTTAATTCCAGATCATGAGTTGGGTAAGATGTCTCGTATGGTTTTAGCTGTCAAGATGCATATGCCACTACTTTTCCATGCTACATTAGTGTTGGGTTACCCGGTGTATACCGGAGACGCCACGTCCCCGTATACAGTGCGCGAACAAAAAATTTCCGGGTATCCCGATTGCTCTCGTAGCTCGGATCAGAATAGTAACACATTGCACGTAATAGGGCGGGTCAAACCCGTAGAGATTTATCAGTTGAAGCGAGTGACAGCTCCTCGTCATTTTCTTCAAGACTACATCGATGGTGGTGGATGTCACTAGATCGTGACGCCGACCTCGCAGTGTACCACGGAATCAATACTCTAAAGATGGCTAGAGAGAACTGATCAGTCGCGTGGGAGAAAGGTGTGTGCGTTCGGTGTGTTGTTTTGTGCCTTAAGTGATTTCAAAAATCAACCTTAATCTCTATCATTGAGAAAGGTGTGTGAGAGATTTTTGCCACATTTATCTGTACCTTTTGAATTCCAAATTCGAATTAAGGAAACTTACTAAAACTAGAACTAACTTAGATATCTATACCAAATAAAATATCTTCGAATATGGAATCAAATTTCGAATTTTATACTATATAAATTTCAAAATTTCTAATCCAATTAAATAATATTCCGAATATTTTTTTCCATATTTATTTATATCAAATACGCAAATTTCGAAAATACCCTCAAAGGCATATTTCGGAATTAGCTTGAGATGAAATCCAATTTTACTCTAAATCCCATTAAGCACTTTGCCAAGTCCAAGTCTTAAAGTTAGTTTCATATGAAGTCCAATTTCGGTCCATTAAATGGCCCGAGGCCCATTAAGGCGCGGCCGAACGGCCCAAGGCCCGTTAAGGCCCAAAACAATTTTTCTCCTCATCGGTACAAGTGATGATCCTTTTTAAGTCCGACTCTCTAGGTTCGACTCAATTGGCAAGGGAGGAATCCAAAAGTTGGGTAGTTACCTAGCCAACCGCAGTACCGGATCGTAACCCGATTCGAGTGCGAATTTCGACCTAGTCTTTATTCCAGAACCTAACTATAGATTATAGTGCTACGTATTAACCTTTCACCTGTGTCTCAATTGAGTGAGAGCCATGGTCTGTGTCAAACTCTCTGAACTCGATTATATGATAAAATGGAGATGAGGCAAATTATTAAACTACCTTCCATGTCTAACATGAGTTAGTTCACTACCATGGCAAGGATTTCGTAATTTTCCATCGCCGTCCACATAGGACACTTGTCTCGATTACTTACGAGGCTGTGAATTCGTACTTGGCGGTCTGAGCCCGATAATCACAAATGGTCATCAAGACAACATCTGGCCCGCTGACCCATGCAACAGCAAATTGGGTCGAGGGGAACCAGTGACAGTCGAGACTTCGAAGTCAACTCCGTCACAGCCCCTTTCGGTCTCAGGTCGCAGACTACTATAGTGTTGTCCTCTGTCATCGACACTCCTTGTTAATAAGCCATGTACGACTGTATGACCCCTCAGTCAGTGTCCATGAAACGATTCAATCCCTTGATTCGACTCGTATCACAAGTCATGACTTCTGCTTCCAAGCGGGATATCGGCACACAATAGGTCATCGAAAAGTAAGCCATAATTGGTTATCCAGCACCCAACTGGAGCCTAAGGCTTACGAACCTTCAATGTTCGAAGTTAAGAGCCCACTAGTGCCCTCTTCTCTCGTGCCCATCGAGAACAGTAACTTAACTCGACACATTTGGATTTGTTCATTTATTGCTTTACCGGATGCTAAGTAAAGAACTCATATATCCAACGAACAATGGATTCATTAAACACGCAAAAATATTTTATTACAGAAGTCGAATGATAAATATACATTCTAGTCTGCGTATCGAGGGCGTATTCCTAACAATTAGTACACATCCTAATCCTTGATATGATGCATATCTATAAATTACGAAACCTTCGGTGCCGATTGGAATAGTTAGTACTGGAGCTGTCGTTAATCGTTCCTTGAATCTTCAAAACTCCTTAGACATTCTTCAGTCCATATAAATGCAGCGCCTTTTCGCAATAACTTCGTCATTGGAGCTATTATAAGAGAGAAGTTCTCTAAAAATCGTCGATAATATCCTGCCAATCCCAGGAAACTACGAACTTCTGCTACATTTTTAGGACTTTCCCACTTGATTACCGCTTCAGTTTTACTGGGATCGACTTGGATACCATTGCTCGAAACTACATGCCCCAAAAACACTACTTGGTTCAACCAAAATTCACACTTTGAAAGCTTCGCATACAACTTTTTTTCTCGTAATATCTGGAGTACAATTCTCAAGTATTGTTCGTGTTCATTTCGATTTGGAATATACCAAAATATTGTCAACAAAGACGATCACGAACTGATCTAGGTAAGGTCGAAAGACGTCTTCATCAACGCCATAAACACTGCAGGAGCATTCGTCAGTCCAAAAGGCATAACCAAAAATTCATAATGCCCATATCTCGTCCTAAAGACAGTCTTTGGAATATCGCCTTCTGCAATCTTCAATTGGTTGTATCTTGACCTTTGATTGATTTGCTAAAAGACCCTAGAACCTTGAAATTGCAAACAAATCATCGATTTGTGGCAACGGGTATATATTTTTCACCGTTACTTTGTCAACTGCCGGTAGTCAATGTATAATCCGAGTGTACCATCTTTTTTAACAAAGAGAACAGGTGCTCACCAAGGTTATACGCTTGGTCATATATAGCCTTTATCCAATACTCTTTCAACTGTATTTTCAATTCGTTCAATTCTTTCGGAGCCATTCTATACGGCGAAATAGAAATCGGCGCCGTACCTGGTTGGAGATCGATGATGAAGTCTGTATCTCGGTCAGGGGGTAATCTCGGTAGTTCTTCAGGGAAGACATCGAGATATTCCCTGACCACCGGAATATCTTCCACCTTTGGTCCATAATTGCGTGGCTATAACGTAAGTGTGGCGACCCTACTTCTTAATGAGTTAATTTGGCGGATTTCCGTAACGGAAGTCGCGGAGGACCCGATTTAACAAAAACTTTTTAAGAAAATAATATACATATATAACGAAATATAGGGTTTACAAAAGCGTTACTTCTATACCATGGGCAGAAGCCCCAAAAATCTAAATCCGACTATCCTACGCCTTTCCACAGGTCGCGTCCCACTGCGCCGCCCTCGAAAGCCCGTGGAGTCACCGCCTCCAGCTAGCCTACAGCTCACCCTGACACTCATCGGTTTCGGGCTCAGTCTTACCTACAAAAATAAAACCCTCAGCAATTGCCGAGTAGGTGGTAGTAAAAACATGCAATACGTACGTGCACTCAACCGAATCCCGAATCCTCACATTATAATAAAATGCACGCTCAATCCTACGTCACATCTCAACACATAACAGGGCCCTCAGCTAGATCGGCACCCACGCGAGCAATGGAAAAGTTCGCCATAATCATACGGTAGCCCACGCCGGCTGCGCCAGGTCGCTCCTTTCGCAAATCACAATCTCATCCCGACGGTTTTGTACCCCGAGTCGTGTACCACTATATCCGGGTAGACAAGCCACTCCACGCTTGTCTGCCGTCACTGAGCCAAATCATATATACGGTGGTGTACACCTCGGGTGGTTTAATCTCGAGTAGACAGGTGTCGCTAACCCTATCTCCCACCAGGTGCCCAATCGAGTCTAAACCTGACTGCCAAAATCGGCAACTCTACCCCACTCATTCGACACCGTAAAGTGTCACCGTAAAGATACAGTACATCGATCTCTCACGTGCGTGTCGTGAAATGCACACAGTACCAAACACATATTACACCTAACATGCCTCAAAAACCGAAACATCAATGTTCGTAAGAATATTAAAATCCAATACTAGGCCGAACATTTTAAATCCAAAAATAACATTTATCATTTTATAATATGGATTGACCCGAAAATCCTAATCAAAGTACGGAAATATTCTAATTTAAATGATTTGGGTGCAAAATAATTTTATTTAAAAGTATCGGGCCTGAAATAGGGCAAAAGCCCAAACTTTAAACTGTCGGTCAACTCACACCAAAATCGGTCAAAACCCAAATCAAAATAGCCCGATCCCACATAGAAATACTGTTCAACCCGAAAGACTACTCGGGTCAACGCCCGAATTCACGGACTTTCGGCGCGCTCGCAGAATCGCCTGATTGGACGCGCGGAGCCCGAATTGAACCCGCGAATCGTCCGATTTCTCTTACAGGAATCACCCCGCGAAATCGAGTCGATCCTCGAAACTCAAAGTCGCCCCGCGATGTCTCTCACAGGAATCACCCTAGTCAGTCGGCGAAAGAATCCAGCCCGCGAGAAACTTTTGCGACTCGAAACCCATTCGACCGATTCTTCTATACTTACTATACTTAATTCGCGAGGTAGCAAACGGCCCGCGAACTTCAAATCGCCTGAAACCTAGAATCGCTCGAAACCTTCAAAACATCATATATTTAAAAACGGTTCATCACGTAAAAACCCTAACATTTTCCAGAAAATTTAGCATGATGTTCACCCCAAAACACATAGGCACAGTATCCAAGAACTCATATATTGAGCTCGAAAAACACAATAGCATATCAAGAATATTCATAAAATCATAAAACTTGAAGTTTCGACTCGAATGGCCTTCCATTCGAATTCTAAAATTTTTCAGGAAAGTAATACGGGTTGTAGGGGTTTAAAAACTACCTACCCTCCAAGTTTAGTTTGGTTAATTCCTAGGTTGATAATCGAGTTGAGATTGCCAAATCATCTCTGCTACGCTCGTCACCTTCTTTATTTTCCTTTGTTTTGTTTTCTTGTTCTCTCCTTCTCACGTTCGTTCTTGGAAAAATACAAATGAGGGTTTTCACTTATCAAGTGATAAGTTGGTGAGAAGTTCCCAACGTGTTTTACCACTTGGATTAAGCAACTTCATGCTTATCCTAAGTCTTTGGACCAATGTTACTCTCTACTTTGGTCAAATTAATTAATTTGGGCTATGATATTTAACTTGGATATTGTCATCCTTTTCGTCCTCTTTACTTAATTTTAATTCCTATTATTTCTTGGGCTTTCAAATCTTTTCGACCAATTTTATTTTATTCACTCCCGGGCCCAGTTATTATTTTCTGATTGTTTCCGAATCAAATTTGTCCAAAATTAACTTCATTAATTTCGAACATTATAGACTAATTCCACTCTATTTACATACTAATCTCATATAAATTTTACGGGTATTACATCCTCCCCCTAAAAGAAATTTCGTTCCCGAAATTTAAGTCGTCTAGAACAACTCGGGGTATTTCTTTCTCATTTCGTCTTCTCGTTCCCAAGTGGCTTCTTCCAATGTCTGGTTTCGCCACAAGATCTTCATTAGGGGGATATTCTTATTCCGAAGTCGCTTCACCCGTACATTAAAATCTGTATCGGCCTTTCTTCGTAACTCAAGTCTGATTTCAATTGCTGGTGAAGTACTTCACCTTGTAGCACGTGACTTGGGTCTGGAACTTATTTCAGTAACGTGGACACATCGAAGACGTCATGGATTTGTGCTAAGGATGTCGACAGTTTTAACTGATATGCTACCTCACCGACTCTTTCCAAAATCTTGAAGGGTGGATTCAGTTGTGGGTGACTCGGGCTTTTTAAATGTCCAAGACATAATCCAATATCACTAATTTGAGGATGATCCTCAAATAATTTGAGCCATTCTACATAGTTCTGTCCCACCAAATAAAGTTTCTTCAAGAGTGTAATTAACGAGTTTATCATCGTAACGAATAGAGAAGAAAATAAAACTGCAGAAAATAATCAGATGGTTGGATTCGTAGTGTTTAATCAGACTAAATTAGGACATTAAATTTTCGTCTGACTCCCACTATTTTTCTCGAAACCCTTTCTCCCGTTAGGTAAGTCGGAAACATTGTTGAGTGGTTTCATAATGGCGTTCCATGCGCTACAACAAACTAGCCTCAACTTAACAGCTTATTGGCTCGTTTGGTTAGCCGAGATTGTGTCCCACGCGTTTATGTCACACATAAGATTCAACGTCTTGGTCTCAGCCAGGGTCCCTTAGCCGTAACTCGGAATGGGAATGACTGTCCAAGTGCAACCTATCAACGTCCAGCTCACCTTCCACTTTTCCGTAAACTTCATCCCCATGTAGGATAGCTCTTTGTTAGAGGGTGAAGAGTGGTCGGCGAGCGTCAATTTATAATTGCATCCAAACCCGTTCACGGAAAGGCGAGGGTTTTGGCGCCGTAACTCGGTCAACCGCAGTCGTACCCTAAGTCGTAATATTTTTGGACTTGATAGAAGACAGTAGTCTAGCCTCTCTACTCACTTGATGTTAAAGGTCTAACCTCGTGAGAAGACAGTTTTAACATGAGCACATTATGCACATTATCACGTTTGAAACCAACACGCGCATAATGGACTTTAATAGTAAAGCTAGTCTCAACCTATTAAAGTAATGAGAAAAATCATGGATATTTCTAGTTCTATCCTAAATGTACAAAACAATAAAACTCTGTGTCTTCGGGCTTTGCTCGAACGTAGGCTACCAGGTCATTCGTTCGGGTTCCTCACAATTGACTCCCGTGCGGCCGTCATAACAAAACTACAATATGATAAACGGGGAATCTATCCCTAATAAAAATGCCCGTCTTAGCTAACAAAAACTGTAAAGTACAGTCCGGGGGGACCTTGTCACCCTTAACATATCATCCCAAAAAAATAGAACCTAATCCCCAATCAATCACCAAGATTATTCAAATAGCATGCATCACGACAAATTTAACACATTTCCGAGCCAAAATCGAATTTGGGCTTTTAAAGGGGCCGGGCCAAGTCCTAAGTAATTTGGGGCTTATGATGGGCTGGACCAGGCCCTTCGGGCCTCGTGTCGGGGCTGCATGCCCCGTGCGCGCTGCCAGTCGCGCGCATGCCTACTGCATTGCGCCGCGCACGTGGCCCATGCCCCGCGCACAGTCAGCCCTGTGCGCCGCATGCTACGTAAGCCCAACCCACCCTGTGCCGCGCATCACGCAACTTAGCCTTGGCCCCCACAGCCCTGTGCCGCGCATCGTCATGTGCATGGCTAGGGCTTTCGGGTTTTTGTGGCCTTTTTGTCATAGTCCCGTGACTTTGACCGAGTCTATGGCTCTGACACCACTGGTGGGAATCCCCGAGGGTCCTCTGTCCCCCGTTCCTTGAACAGCAGAATTTTGAACTTTTACGGGATTTCCCGCCTATCCAAGATCGCCCGGCTACAGCACGAGAATGTAATGACACAAAGGCTAAGGGATCAGCTATGTGACCTCGTTGAAACCTCTCGACGATGGCTAACTTCGAACCCTTCAAATCCCGAGGCGTATTGCCCCTCTTCTACGCCAAAAGCACACGAACGGGACTCCTTCTTTGCGCAAGATCGTCATGCCGGCACCTCACGAACGTCGCAGCTATTCCTGCAAGTGCTGCCAGGCTAGGAACAAGCTGCTTGCCACCCCCGAGAGAGAGAGTGCGAGAAAGAAAGTGATGAGAGGAGAAAGCGCTTAGTTGTTCCTCTCTTGAACTTTTAATTTCGAAAATTAGCTTCTTCTTTTCCTAGGGTCTCGAAAACCCTACTTATACCACCTAAAAATAGGTTGAGGTGGTTGGAGAAAAATCATCACACCTCCTCTTTTACTAAGTCTTGCTTTAATTCAAAATTCAAATTTTAAGTTTATGTAATTACATATCTAATATGTTAATTGATTAAAATTATATCTAATAATTTTATCTAATAAAATTCGAAACGTATATATATCCGATAGATATTTTATTTTAATTCCATAAAATAATGTTTTTCTAAATCAATAATATTAAATCTAATTTAAATCATATAAATATTAAATATCCAATATTGTGTATCAAAAATATCTCGTGAGGTGAAAAGACCATTTTACCCCTCACTTGTCAAACTTAGTTTTTTCGGCCGATTAGGATTTTGGCCAAGCCCCGACACTTATATCTCAATCAGGACCTAGCCTTCTCTCTCTCTCTCTCTCTCTCTCTCTCTCTCTCTCTCTCTCTCTCTCTCTCTCTCTCTCTCTCTCTCTCTCTCTCTCTCTCTCTCTAATGACGTGTCGGTTGCCCTTTTTAAGCTCGACTCTCTTGGTTCGTCTCAACATGCCTAGGAGGTATCTAGGAGTTCGGTATTCACCTGGCCAGCCTCGTGGTACCGGACAGATCACATGTTGAGTACGAATTTGTTCAAATCATATGTGTAAACCCTAAACGGTCGAGTGAACGTCACACATAGTCAAACTTACAGTGTCGTTTATGTCGGTGAAAATAACTAAACTGCCTTCCACGACTCTGGTCAGAGACTTGGATAATTCCTGCACATTAAACTTGCCATATGATGTTAACCTCGAATTTAATTGAGACCATAAATCCCGCTCCGCGGTTCAACTGGCTATCACATTGAAAAGTCAAGACCGTATTTCGCCGCTGACACATGCCACCGGCAAGATGGGCCTAGCAAACTAGTGACAAGTCAAGACCTCAAGACCAATCCCAAGTTAACCCTTCCGGTCTAAGGTTCACGTAGACTACTACAGTCAATCGATCGATCAAGGGCATTCCAAGCATGTGATCGTTCGATTACGAGTCAGTGCCCGAATACAGATAATCCCCTGATTTATCTTGTATTATTGTCACGGGCTCCCACTTCCCAAGTGAACAGTTGGCACAACCGTATTGGACCCGTTGACAAACAAGTCATACTTGTCGATCCTGTCACCGTACTGGAGACTTAAACTTGTTGACTAATTTTAATATTGCGGTATCTCAGCTTACTGGTGCCCCTCTCTGTCCCCACAGAATCAGTAACTGAACAGCCAATATTTGGGTTTTATTAATTTGTCATATTCACCCAGACTGCAAGGTGAAATCTGTATACTAGTTAATAAATTGTCTTTTAATTTATTATCGAATAATAAAATCATCTCATTAATAGAAGCAATCAAATTAAGTCACTAAATACTACACAATTACCAAACTGTCCTTGTACTCCCAGTCCTCGCACGGCATATAATCCCTCAACACCATCAAACAGCATCGTGCATCAACTTTCTCCGGTACACGATCAAGCACCAGAACTAGAACTCCAATCAAATGCTAGAAAAGTTTCTGTACCGGTAGAAACAGTCCAACCAACCGGTGCCACCACCACCACCAAGGACAATTGGTCGCTTTGCAAACGACCAAAAAATAATTAATTACCTTATCACTCACAATACGTTACAACGGAAATAAGGATCGTCTCCACATGGAAAATGGTTGATACACTCTAGTTTAAAATTCAATCTAATAATAATAATATGGGCTTTTGTTGATAAGGTTTAAGCGCAATAGTGGACGAGAAAATATAGAAACTAACAATGATAAATAATAATAGTCGAAGGAATTATTCTCCACCTAGATTCATTTAACTGATCATTGATGGACTCAATATTATGTCCACACAAGCATAATCGGTTATAGTTATCGACAAAAGTTCAATAACCAATCTCTTCGAAATTTCTCGACAATTAAGAGATGCTCTATAAATACTTCATTACTCAAAACATAGCCTACGAGACGCCCTGCAAGATTTAAAATTTCGACAGCTTAAGTACGAAAAAGACCCATTTATTGATTAACAAACGCAGACGCCGGTTTATTAAAATCAAATTGTTTTGACCTTTTATAACTTACACTTACAGATGGTAGAGAAGTTGATACTGGTTGGTACTTATTAGAACGAACAAACAAATTATGGATTCGTTGTTCTAATTAGCTACACGAATTACTTAGATTCATTAAACGTTGGCAATTATTTAATCAACCTAAGGACATCGATATAATTCATTCAAGTTAAATAAATACTTACGCTTTCATGGATAACCTAATTTAATCTCACAGCTTATAACAAACCTAGACTTCAAATAATCATTCAAATATAAAAAGAGTCTAGCCAATAAACATATTAACGGAAACACAACTAAAATTGATCCATATTAATGACGTATTGAAGTAGATAAAATTAAACTTAACAACTGTGTAAGTTCAGCTTTGTATACTGCTCTTCCTTGTAAGCACATAGTCGCACCAGCAGAAAGTAAGTGACTTAATCCACGAACGCCAGGTGTAAAAGAAAAATGAGGGTTTCTAACAAAATGATGATATAATGATCATGATATAAAGAACCAAGTTTTTACTAAAATCATTGAAAAGACATAATGATGACAAGATGATTAGAGGCGGTACGAAGTATATAGAAATGAATAGAAACGTAGAAAAGGTTTTTTCTTTGAGTGGCTAGCCTTGCTACTCTAGTACCGGCTCGAGATTGCTTCTGGGTCTCGGTGATGTCTCAAACTTCATCTCTGCCCTTTTCTTCCTCAGACTTGATCTCTTATATTGATAACATTCTTGATCCATTTTTTTTCTTTTCCACGACAAACTCAATTTGTGAAGCCATAAGATCAATTTATGTGTATCTCTTTTTTTTTTCTTCCTTGAGCCGTATGTGTGTTCGATGCCCTCCTCTCCTTGTGTGAAAGTGAGATTATTTCCTGCTTCATCATTTATCTATGTGTATGTGGCTCTAAATTCTTGTAGCCATCATTGATATGTTTGTAGGCTTCACCACTTCTAATGATGCGTTCGTTTTTTAGAGTTTGACACTGTTGGGAACTCATCATGAGCTTTGTCTCAACCTTGATGCGATTGCTTTCGTTGTTTGATTTTTTTCTTTTCACGATCACTCGGATTCCTTGTATCCGCTTTCCGGTTTTATTTTGTCTGTTTTGCTCCGATATCTGTAAGGCATGTAGCTTTAATATACGTAGGATATCTGAGAAAATTTAGATAAACAAACACCAATAACACACTTTCAGAGGTATAGGAATAACGTAAAATCTTTACTGATCGAAGTGTATCAAATTCCCCCACACTCGAACAATGTTTGTCCTCAAGCATTTACTTAGAAATGCAAAAAATTCTGATCAAGAGTTTACCAACATACATTAAATTGCCCTAAAGATAGCAATTAGTCATAGCATTTAGCAAAAGACAGTCAATTCAATTTTCAATGATCTCATTAAAGCCTAAATGCACAAAAGCCAAGAACTCTCACATGGGTTCTCTCAATGCGCTCGAAGTGTTTTCATGATTATACGCTCGAATCGACATTATATAACGATATTGTCTTAAGCTTTCTAACATATCACATTGTGTTCACGTCGTTATTTGGGTTGTAATGGGGGTAGAGATTAGGTAGGATATTTTGGAAAAGTTGGTAAACTTATCGGACTAGATGATTATTTAATCGCTAAGTCCTACGACTATCCCATGATGCACGACTAATTCGAGAATCACTTGATCATACTTACATGCTACGGTTTCATATTCTAGACAACTCAAAAGCTTCTCAATATCGACAAAACAGACTAACGGTTTATAAATTTTTCATTATTTTTTTTTATATAAACATTTCCGATTAATTTTTCTTGTTTTCTTCTCTTTTTCCAGTTACTATAGGAACACTAATAACAAGTATCTAGACGCGTTCTCAAACTAATAAATCTAGAGGTCGTAGAATCTACGCAATTAATAATTCATCTAATCCGACAATGGGTTAAAAAGAAAGCCAAAATGATAGATATGGATAAATGTAGTGGCATAAATTCAACAAGTTCACTAAGCGGATAATATTGCGGGTAGGATCAATGTGAGGCCAATGGCTTAATCCTAAGTGTCTTAGTCACTTTTGCACACAAAAAAGTCGCCACTGGTATCAACATGTGTAATAGAGCAAGTTCTAAAATATTCGAAACATATGCGGCGCTCTCATAAAAAACTTTGAGTATAAAGATATATAGTCTTTCTTTTTAAGACTCAAATCTCACATTTTAAGTATGCTTTGTGTCGACTCTTGTGCATTCAACATTTAAATCAAGTGATGAAAAATAATCATCGTAATACCAAATAGTTATTCCTAATTGTTTATCTCATGTTCTAATTAATGCACATCGATTTGCTCTAGCAAGGTATGTTTTCATAAACTAACATGAGAAATCGCCCCCACACCTAAACTCTGCATTGTCCTCAATATAAAATTCTAATGAAAAATAGTAGCCAAATCTAAAGATTCCACCATCATTTTCATTTTGAAATTTCAGAGAATATGTGAAAGAAGCAATAAAAGTGATACTGAAAATAAAACTTCCCGGACAGTGATGGAGTCGTAGAGAAATGCGAGCGAGAGGATATTTGTTACCCGAGTCTAGTGCAAGTCTTGTAGCATATGTAGCAGAGAATCAAGCATGCTTAATCATCATTGAAAACATAGATAAAATGAAATTATTGCAATAACCAAATAAAATAGGATAATATTTGGTTGCCTCCCAATAAGTGCGTTTCTTTAGAGTCTTTGGCTAGCGCAGTCTCCGTCCAGGTCATGCATAAAGGGTATGCTCAGCTTGATCTCTTCCCCATAAGTCATAAAATTGTTCTAAAAATAAGATTTAAGCCTATGACCATTTACCTTGATACATTTTTCAGAAGATATGCTCGCAATTTCAATGACGCCATTTGAAAATATATTTTTCACAATGAACGGTCCCATCCAACGAGATTTGAGCTTACCTGGCATGACTTTTTCAACCTTGAATCATAAAGGAGAGCTTTTTTTCTACCATGATATCTTTTTTATGAAGGCGTTTGTCGTGAAAATGTTTATTAAGCTCCTTGTACATTCTTGCATTCTCGTAAGCTTCGAGCGAATTTCTTCAAGTTCCTGTAACTGAATTTTCATTTCTCGCCAGTTTTTGTGGCCTCCATGTTGCACTGTTTGACTGCCCAAAAAGCACGATGCTCAATTTCAACTGGTAAATGATACATCTTACCGAAAAGTAGGCGATACGGCGACATTCCAATTTGTTTTAAAGCATGCAGTACCCCCGAAGTGCATCATCTAAACGCAAGCTCCAATCCTTATGATTTGGGTTTACACTCTTTTTCAAAATATTGTTGACCTCCCTATTTTAAACTTCAGTTTGTCTTTTTTTAAGTGTAGGAGTGATAAGTTTTGGCTACTCGATGATGAACAATTATTCGAATTAAAAAATAATTCCAACAGTTCGAGTTGCAGTGAGAACGATAGAAGAAGACGCACATCGAAGAATGAAGCAACAAGTCGAAAGGCAGAACAATCGACGAATTGCAGAATAATATTCGAATTGCAGAACACCTTCAGATTCAGACAAGCGAAGAACGAATTGCAGAAAAATCACAGAATTGCAGCAAATCGATTCCGAAAACCGATCTCAACTGAATTTCATCGTAAAAACTCACCGTGATGCTATCGTCTTCGACGGTCTCCTCGACCACGTTCCGTCTACTCACAAGCGAAGGATTTTGTGCCATCAAATTAAAATTTTAGGTATTTTGTTTGGTATTCGAATTTGGCGTTAGGTCGAAACGGGAGTGAATGTTCGAATGTGGGAAGGAGTGAATGTTCGAATGGCGGAATGAGTTTATGGTATGACGTTAGATCGAAAGGTAGATCGGAAGGGGACGGAATGAATTTTCAAATGTGGGAAGGAGTGAATGTTCGAATTGGGGGAGTGAGTTAATGTTTGAATTTGGTTTCTAATATAAAGAGATCAAATTATGTTTGGATTGGGATGATAATTAGGTATTAACTAAATTTTTAGTTGGGGTATATTTGTAAATTTACTATCCAATCCCTTCCGCTTAATAAGATCATAAGCCGATCCCTTTCTTCAAAATTCTCCGCAGCTTTGGCGTTGGAAAGGAGATGATATGTATTGTACTGTTCCTTTTTATTCCTTGGACGGCAATTGCGCGATTCGCGTATCTCTATCGCGAGATAGTCGGAGTGAGCGATTGGAACGACGTCGTCTAGGAGGTCTGAGGAGGATCGACAGGGAGTTGGAGAAAGGAAACTATAGATCAGCAAGTTCTCTTCTCAAACAGTTGCGCGCTCATCCCGCCGGCATCCTACGAGGCTTCGGTGCCATTACGGTATGGCACAAAGACACTGGGATGATCTTGATTTCTATGTACTTTTGTTTGATTATTATGCGGATAGTGAGTGCTCAACTTAGAATGCATCGATGGAAGTTTCGGATTCTGCAATTTTAGTAGCACTATTAACCTTATCGGAAGTTTTTTTTCAAGTTTGGCAACTTAATGAGCCTTGGGTCTAAAAAATTGTCATATCTTATGGAGTTGGAACTTATTTTTCAGCGGAGTTTTGGCATTGTAGGTCCAAAGAAGTTTATCGTTGGATGAGACGAGTCGATATGAGGAGATTAGTAAATCTTCGCTGGAGATGATAGTTGACGGGATTCTTCACTCTGTTAAGAGTAGCCTAGAGTTTCAGTTGCAGGAGGATGAAGCAGAGGTAATCCAAATTTGTTACACCACCGATAAATCCGTATTACTGTTCGATGGAACAAGAAAATATTGATCCTAAAAATTCGAAATCTTCACGTGTGGCGTAATTCGTGCAGCTTTTTTACTTCTTTATACGTTCTAATCTGAGAGGATGACATCTGTAACCATATTTTTTGTTGAACTTTTGCTTTTGTCTGCCTGTATTGCGAAATATACTATGATCATTTCGCCCAAATACTCCGATATCGGTCACTAGTTTTTCGTGTAACAATAATAGATGCTTAATGTAGTAAAATTTATTAACCTTCATTTGGTTTCCAGCTTGAGTTGTCCTGTAATTGAAGTTAGCTAGTGCCATCTATTCATTCTTCCAACGGAGATATGTTGAATATGTTTATGTGAGACCTTATTCATGCAATCTTATTTGCTATTTGCTGACACCAAATATGCTAACCTGTACAAAGAAGCTACTTCAATTTCTTATTTTCTGTTGGCTGAATAAGTAGACTTTATCGCAAAATTCTGGAGAAGTGTTTGGATCTGAAGGAGTTAACTCTGTCGTTGAAAGTCGACTGGCATGTGCACAAGTAAGGGGTTCATCCAATCTTCTTGTACAGTTCCAAAATCCAGCCTTCACATAATCATAATCAGGGTTGTACAGTGTCCAAAATCTTCTCATACAGATTAAAATGTCTTCTAGGGCATGGTTACTATTTTTTTATATGGTTTTATTGAAGTGAGCACTGTCCAAAAAAATTTTCTACTTGACGCAAGTATATTGTTCTCAAAACAATACGAGCAAATTATTTGTACCAAAAGCATGCTGCTTCATAAGGGCCAAGGTTGACTGCTGTTGCCCCTTTTGTAGCATGGGTTTTAATGCCAACTACTTGCACGACATGAATGTAAATTGCAAAGCCTGGCTAATTTGTCATTTTTTGTTAGTATTTTCTGTATGACTATGACTATGAGTTTTCAATTTTTGTTTTCATTGTTAGATTTCAGTTGACCTATATTTTCCCTCGTAATTATTTCTCAACCTTATATTCAGCATGAAGCAGGTCATTTTCTTGTTGGTTATATGCTTGGAGTCTTTCCTAAACGATACAAAATTCCTAGTGTGGATGATCTCCTCCATGATAAGTTTGCACGTGGGAAGGTTCAGTTTCTTGGTTTTGAATTTCTGAAAGATGTAAGTCCGCTTATATTTTTTCGCATATTAAGTCATCCTTTTCTTGTAGTGCCTCCATCTAAAACTTCTGGAGCTTTTGTTTTAAATATGTAAGGCTCACAACTATTTGCTGAACTTAAAGAATCATTAGGGTCAGAAACTGCACAAAACCATCGATTAATGGTTTTGCATTTCATATTACGCAATTAGATGCCTTCGGTAATCTGTACCTTCACATTTATCAACTACAATTTAAGGCATGGAAAAACCTTGTCCTTTGATGTGATGGTCTCATGACTTTTGGTTAGTACGTTGATTGGTTTCCCATGATAAACGTTCGACTGTATTAAGTTATGCGCGTGAAACTTACATTATTTGGTAGTTATTTCAACCAAAATACTGTTTATAAGCTAATTAACTTAATGTATCCAACATTTCCATTCTCTAGTAGTAATAGCTATAATACATTACTTATAGAATTTTTGCAGGTCAATATGGATAACAAAGGAAGCTGTAACAGTGAGGTACTGTCTTGTGGCTATCTGATAAATAATAATGAGTACTGATGTGTTTACCAAGACTATCCTTCATCTTTTGCGTATGCTTTAGGATTGCTTTCGAAGCCTGTGTACGCTATATATTTTAAAGAAGCAATGTCATAAATTCTGTCGATATAAGAAAGTCATGGAAAAGTAGGGGTCGAAAGATTTCTACTTAATCTTTGGCTTTATCTGATGAATTTGTCATGACCGAGTTCTATTCTAGGATGCAAGTTATATTTAATCCACCATGTTATGATTACCCTTGTGATCTAGTATAATACCTAAATGACATTAGTGATTCTTAAGTGGTTTCATCGATTAGTATTTATAAATAATCCTATATCGTTGATGCATCAACGAAGAAACCAAACGTTGAATAACCCTCATTTTTTATCGGAACTTGATGTGATACTCTTTGCTTAATAAAAAAATGGCATGGCACTTCGTAGCAAAGAGGATGAAATATATAACAGCTTACTGGTGGATAGCGATGTGTTTTGTGTTAATACAGATTTTGAAAAAGTTCTCATGCGTAATACTCGGAGGATTAGCCGCAGAACATCTGAAGTTTGGATACTCAGATTTACTCCACTCGGACGTTGACAAGGTAAGTAATTGCTTCTTTTTTTCTCAAGAAGCAATTACTTACCTTGTCAACGTCCGAGTGGAGTAATTGCTTCTGATTTTGCCTTTTATCCAAATTGAAATTTTATCCAATTCCTCTTTAAATCGAAGCAGTTTGATAAAGTACTCAAATGGCTGGGCTTCTCTGAGAAAGAAGCAACTAACCTAACAAGGCAATCCGCGGAAACTGTAGTGTTGATACTTCATCGTCACAGTGAAGCTCATTCTCGACTAGCGCAAGCCATGTCTCTGGGAAAATCGGTTGGCTCTTGCATTGAGATGATAGAGAGAGCACTAAACTTTGAAGATGAGTAGTTGTTTCTTCTCAGGTTAGTGTTATTTTCTATATTCCCATCATATTTGCATTTTTTGTTTATCCAGGAGGCATATCGTTAACAGAAAAGTCAATATAGAAATTCATGTTCGGATGAAATAAATGCATTATGCATCTATCTGACTATTATTGCATTATGCATAATATCTGACTATTATTATGAGGCTCTTATTGATTGGTGTTGTTGACTTGAGAACTACATAGGCTAATAAACTGAAACTAGTTATTAGGCATATGTTGTTGAAGCATTAATTGGGTCGGGCCTTTATTGATGGCTAATTTCGTCATTCAGGCAATACTATAGTTGTGTTTGTGTTCCAATAATTTGACACCTGTTATAAAAATATTATAACGATTAAGTGTTTTACTAATTACGATTATAGTAACATTAGAGAGATAATTTAGAGATAATAACTTCTTTATTCAATACTTCTTCATACCATTCACACAACCCCAAATCACATATTTATACTACTACAAATTCACCATAACCCCTAAAATTTACAACATTTATTACAAATATACACCTCATCTTATCAATTAATACTCATCTAATTTTTACAACATTTAATACAATACATCCGAATCTTAGTACATCTAAATTTCAATAATTCATCCAAAAAACATCCATATCTTAATATTATCCCGTAATATTCGTAGCACTCCCCCTTGGATTTTTTCAAAGAATATTCCTCGTCAAAACCTTACTAGGAAGCCAATGAGACTTGACTCTAGTGGTCAATCTGAGGCACTCAATGTCTTTGGCAGGAGACCCCAAAGGGGTAGGTATGAGTTCGAACCTCCGTGATTACCAATTTCTTGGAGTGAGCTTGTCACACATGGACTTGTCCTAGTGTGGCTTCCTGGTCGGCGTGGTTTGCAGGCTCACGTCGGTCTCAGGGGTTTATCTGGCCCGCCAGGGTTCCCCGTCCATCAAAAAAAAGGAAAAAGAAAAAAGAGAAAAAACAAACTAGGAAAACTCCAATGGGATAAAAACCTAGTGAAGAAAAAAAAAAGAGTGCATAATTCCTTTCATACGTTTCATATGTTGCCTTGTTAAAAACCTTATAGGGAAAATTCGATGGGAAAAACCTCAGTGAAGGGTAACACAGTGCAACACATATTTTCTCCCCCTAATGATAACATTACTTCAAATCTTGAAGTCGTCGGACTCCGATTGAATATACCAATTTTCTGAAAATCACAGGAGGAAGTGCTTTCGCAAACAAGTATGCGAGATTTTTGCTAGATCGCATTTGTTGTACATCAATATCACCATTATTCTCCAGATCATGCTTAAAGAAAATTTCGGTGAGATATGTTTTACTCTATCACCTTTGATATATATGTCCTTTAATTGTGCGATGCATGCCGCACTATCTTCATATAATATCGTCGGAACTATTCGATGATAGCCCACAAGTTGTTGTATATGCTCAAAAATCGATCGCAATCAAACACAGTATTTTTAACAAAATAATTTAACAAAATAAACCATTAACAAAATAAACATAAAATTAAAATCATTAATAAAATAGAGAATTTTGTATAATTTTTATACGAGTTACGTAACTCGTATAAACTTCATACGTACGTAACTCGTATAAACTTTATACGAATTACTATTCTCGCTCGCGCGTGCATCTTACGTGGGGAAATCGTATAAATTTTATACGAGTTAATTAAATCGTAACTCGTATGAAATAGATACGAGTTAAATCTGGTTTTAAAACCCTACAGCACGCCACAACGAAGAAGACGTGACGACGACAATGAAGACGATTGCTGAACGACGACGACGAAGACGATTGCTGGGTTTGAATTTCAACTATTCCAACAAAAACCTCAAAACAATTGTCCTCCAAATCGTGATGTATGAAAAATTGTAAATCGTTGTTGTTAGAGATTTGGAGTAGCTGAGAAAATGACGGGAATGTTGAAAGTATTCATTTTTCGCATTAACAATCAACGAACAACGACTGCTATCAGTACCTGTAATTCGAACATCAACGATATAAATTCGGAAAAATTGGTGTTGCGACGAATTCGCCTATGCAAGGACGGAAACTATATTTGACGGTAGAATCGGATGATTGAATTATTTCGCCGCCGAAATATACTATGACTTATATGCGACTCGACACAATTGTTTGTGTTATGTTAGAAATCGATAAGCGGTATTTATAGAAACGTAACTCGTAATATCGTCATACGAGTTATGTGAATTATTGCATTATTCACGTAACTTGTAAATTGTAATATATGCATACGAGTTATATGAATTATTGCACTATTCAAGTAACTCGTATGAATATATTACGAGTTACGTGAATTATTAATAGACATGCTGCATGCGCATGCAGGTTGGTCGGGCACTGTCGTAACTTGTCAAATATAAATACGAGTTACTTGAAATATAATTCGTAAGTCTTTTGACGAGTTACTTGAAATGCCGCATCACGCCATCGTAGCCTGGCCAACTAACTCGTATAAATATTATACGACTTACGTAACTCGTATTCTGTTTTTACGAAGTTCGCTATTTTATTAATGGTTTTGATTTCATAATTATCTTGTTAATTGTTAATATTTTTTAATTATTTTATTAAAAATATCACCAAACACATTCTCGGCTAGCTTCAAGTATAGCTAGAATTTCTGCATGATTAGATGATGTAGCCGTTAAACTTTGCTTAACTGATCGCCATGAAATGGCAGTTCCACCGTATGTAAATAAATAATCGGTTTGCGATCTAGCATTATGTGGATCGGATAGAAATTCGGCATCTGCATTGCCAATTAAATCTTCTTTCAATTCATTACTACCTCCGTCCCACTAATTTTATCACATTTTGCCATTTCGGGCGTCCCACTAATTTTATCACATTTCCTTATTTAGCAAAAAAACTGTCACAAACAATCAATATAATAATATTAAATAATCTTAAAAGACGTGTCAAAATATACACTTTATTACCTTTTCATTGTACTATATTATTATAATAATACCACCTTAATATCCGTGTCCACCAACATATGTGATAAAAATAACGGGACGGAGGTAGTATAATAGAATAATCCCATATCAATTGATCCTCGAAGGTATCGAAAAATTCGTTTAACTCCATTCAATGTCTATGAGTCGGCAAAGAATTGTTCTTGCCAATAAATTTACATCAACTTCTATATGTCAGGCCGCGTATGACTCGAGAGACATTAGTGCTCCAATAGCACTGAGATATGGTACTCAGGACCAAGCACTTCTTCATTATCTTTGGATGGTCTAAATGGGTCCTTATTCACGTCTAATGATCTCTATCATTGGATTCAATGGACGAGCTTTGTCCATGCAAAAAATCTTTTCAACACCTTTTTCGTATAAGTCTCTTTGTGGACAAATATTCTATTCCTCAAATCTTCTGCTTCTTCAATAAATATCCGCGTGAATTTTCAATTATTTTTCGCATCATTCATGTACCGGGATGGCCCAACCGGTCATGTCAAACATTAAATGTGTTGTCATTGGTAAACTTTTGGATAGCATATGATTCACTGTTCTAAGATATGTATAGTATAGCCCAAGTATCAAACGCCGGTAATATTTAAACGATTATTTTTCATTCGAAATCACTTTTGTAATGTGCAAATATTCAATAGTTCCCTTTTGTGCAGTCTCAACATGATACTCGTTAATTCGAATCGCTTTAAAGCTTAATAAATTTCTTTGAGACTTAAGGGGATATAAGGCATTTCAATAATCAGCCTTGTTCCTCTGGGCAACAGTATATTAGCTCTTCCGGAGCCTTCAATTATATTTGTGCTCGCCGATTTAGTTATGACACTGGCTTCTTTCATATCAAGATGCTCGAAATATTTCTTATGTTCATAATTGTATTAATCGTTGCACAGTCTGCAAGACATAATTCTCCATTGCACATGCTCGTGTCCATCATATAAAATCCTTTATAACAAACATATAATTATTAATACATATTATTGAAAACAAATGATACATAGCAAACATAGGAATAGCATTCAAATGATAATAATTATAGCAAACATAACATTCAAATGATACACGCCAAAGCACTATAATTATGCATATAATTTATAAAACGATCGCTTGTCAAATTTCTTCATTTGAGAGGTTCAGAAATCGTCGACATAGAAATTAACACCTTCATCATTAACACTAGAAGTCAAAGCAATTTCTCCCTGAACAAAGCTCGTTTCAATTTTCTTCCCTTTATCCTTTAATTCTTGATACAGCTCAACAAGGTATTTGGGCGTACGGCAACTGCGGTACCAAAGACACGAACCACCGCATCAGTAACACATTCGTCATTCACTTTTTATTCAGTTTTCTTCTTCTCATTTTCACTGTCTTTCTTCTTCGGGATATTACGATGACTACCACGAAAAATTGATAACCACAACCATGATAACTTCGGCCACGACCACGACCTTGACCACGGCCACGGTCGCGACATCTACCACGACCACGTCCACGTCCACGACCATTACCTCGATTATTATCATTATTAACATTGACCGCATTCACTTCAGGGAGTGCAACAGCACCAGTCGGTCGGAAATCATGATTTTTCATCAACAACTCATTGTTCTGCAGCCAACAGTAAGCAAGGAATAAGATCTGAGTACTTTTCAAATCTTCTCTCTCGATATTGCTATTGTAGAATAACATTTGACGGATGAAACATGGTGAACGTTTCTCCAACATAATTGCATCGGTAATAGTTTCTCCACACAATTTCAGTGTAGAAGTAATTTATAAACAACATAATTGTATTCGCTTACCTATTTGAAAGCTTGCAAGCATAAATTCACCCATTTCATACCTTACTTTTGGGAGAATAACAACTTTAGGTGGTTATATCGATCTTTCAGATTTTTCCACAAGTCTTCGAGTCTTTCACTGTCAGGTATTCAATTTTCAGACTTTCATGAATGTGGTGTCAAGAAAAATCATTGTCTTTGTCTTGTCCTACTCGGATGTCGTATTGGTCGTTTGATGGTATCGCATAGACCTTTCGCTTTGAAATGAATCTCAACATTTAGTGTTCAAGATAAACTTTTCGGCCAGTATCGAGTGCAACAAACTCAAAGCTTGCCAAATTAGTCATATTACTATAAAAAAATACAAAAAAATATGACAATGATAATACAATAATTACTATGCTCATAACTAATCTTCTTTAGTATCTTCCTCAGTATCTTCCTCAGTATCTTCCTTTGAAAAGATTCTTATGAAAAACATTGTCAACGTGAAAAGAAGTGCCCATCTAATAATAATACAAATAAGCAAAATGTTCAACGATCAGATCGAGCAACATCCTTCGAAATAAAATATATTTAAAGTAATAGTAATACTAAAGAAAATTATATTTTATTAAGGAACATTACAGTTAATAAAATATTTTTTTGTAAAATCCGTTAAAAATAATTTCACATGCCACGAAGATGAATGAAATCTGGACCTCACATCACTTTAAGTGACGATAATCCGTGAAACCATTTGCGCTATGTCGTTTCGTTATACGTTGATTATATAAGTTTTAAAATTCGTCAGAATAACAGAGAAATACGTATATCTTTTTTAATTCAACGATGGTATACATACAAAATAATATTACGGTACCAATCGAACGCGTTGAGGAACTTCGATGGAGGTTGATTTCGACAGTGGAGGATGATCTCTACGGCGGAGCGTGATCGTGCATAGCATGTTATAAAAATATTATGATGTTTTACTAATTACGATTATAGTAATGTTAGAGAGATAAATAAAGAGATAATAACTTATTTATTCAATACTTCTTTATAACATTTACACAACCCCAAATTACATATTTATACTATTACAAATTCACTACCTAAATTTTACAACATTTATTACAATTATACACCTCGTTTTTCTAGATGCCGAGATTCATTTGAAAGCGAAAGGTCTAACAATACATCAAACCGACCAATACGACATCCGAGCAGGACAAGGCGAAGGCAATGATTTTTCTTAGTCACCACATTCATGTAAGTCTGAAAATTGAATACTTAACAATGAAAGATCCGAAAGACTTGTGGAAAAATCAGTAAGATCGATATAATCACCTAAAAACTGCTATTCTCCCAGATGCAAGGTATGAATGGGTGAATTTACGCTTGCAAGATTTCAAATTGGTAAGAGTACTTCTATACTGAAATTGTGTGGAGAACTATTACCGATGCAATTATAATGGAGAAAACGTTCACCACGTTTCATCCGCCAAATGTTATTCTACAACAGCAATATCGAGAGAGAAATTTGAAAGGTACTCAGATCTTATTTCTTGCTTACTGTTGGCTCAGCAAAACAATGAGTTGCTAATGAAAAATCATGAATCCCCACCGACCGGTGCTGCTACACTCCCTGAAGTGAATGTAGTCAATGTTAATAATGGTAACAATCGAGGTAAGGTCGTGGACGTGGTCGTGGTGGATATCATGGCCGTGGTCAAGGTCGTGGTCGTGGCCGAAGTTATCATGGTGGTGTTATCAATGTTTTCGTGGTAGTCATCATAATCTCCAGAAGAAGAATGACAGTAAAAATGAGAAGAAGCAAACTGGACAAATAGTTAATGACGAACGATGTTACCGATGTGGTGGTTCGGGTCATTGGTCCAGCACTTGCCATACGCCAAAATACTTTGTTGAGCTGTATCAAGAATCAAAAGATACAGGAAAGAAAATTGATACAGGAAAGAAAATTGAAACGAAGTTTGTTCAGGAAGAAATTGCTTCGACTTCTGGTGTTAGTGATGAAGGTTTCGATGTCGACGATTTTCTAACCTCGCAAATGAAGAAATTTGACCAGCTATCGTTTTATAAATTATATGCATAATTATTGTATGCTTTGTCGTGTATCATTTGAATGTTATGTTTGCTCAATTATTATTGTTTGAATGCTATTCATGTGTTTGCTATGTATCGTTTGTTTTCAATAATATGTATTAATAATTATACGTTTGTTTATAAAGGATTTTATATGATGGACATGAACATGTGCAATGGAGAATTATGTCTTGCAGACTGTGCAACGACTAATATAATTCTGAAAAATAAGAAATATTTCGAGCATCTTGATATGAAAGAAGCCATTGTCATAACTACATCGGCGAGCACAAATATAATTGAAGGCTCCGGAAGAGCTAATATAATGTTGCCCAGAGGAACAAGAGTAATTATTGAAAATGCATTTTATTCCCTAAGTCTCAAAGAAATTTATTAAGCTTTAAAGCGATCCGAAAAAACGGATATCATGTTGAGACTGCACAAAAGGAGAATATTGAATATTTGCACATTACAAAAGTGTCGAATGAAAATTAATCCTAGAAAATATTACCGTCGTTTGATATTGGGCTATTATACATATCTTAGAACAACGAATCATATGCTATCCAAAAGTTTACCAATGACAGTACATTTATTGTATACATGGCGATATTTGTGGGCTGATACATCCATATGTGGACCATTTAAATATTTCATGGTATTAATTGATGCATCAAGTAGATGGTCCCATGTATGTTTATTATCTACGTGAAATGTGGCATTTGCGAGATTACTTGCTCAGCTGAATAGATTAAGAGCACATTTTCCAGATTATCCGATTTGATAATGCTAGTGAATTTACTTCCAAGACATTTAATCATTATTTTATGTCGATCGGTATTGATGTAATACCCGAGTCCCGTAAGTAAGCTGCCCAATAAATATGCATGCATCATATATGATTATGTAACTGCATGTTATGTGCTTATATGATTTCATGCAACCGTGTAGGAAAGTCAAGTTGGGATTTAGAAAATAACTTTGTATAAGACATAGGAGTTTTGGTAAGAGAAAGTATCAGTAATAGGCTAGATATGGGAAAGTTCGAAATTTATAATATTACTAAGAACGAAACAAAGCTATAATCAATCGAGTTTTATTACATCCTAGCTTAGGCCCAAGTATAAGATAAGTATTAATTACTAAGCATAAGGAAACCTATGTCACCCCATGTCCCATCCACGTTACTTTGATGATTTAAAGCATATCTAAAACCTCTCAATAGTACAAGTTCGATTAGTAAAAACTCCAAGAAAGGAGAGTAAGCTAAACGAGTAAGAGGGAGAGTCAGAGGAAGGAAAAGCCTAAACAAAGAACAAGATCTCCAACGTAAGGAGGTAATGATTTTAACTATAGCTCATTAGTCAAGTTTAAGCTTTTATGATTAATATTTCGCGTGGCTTAAGAATTTGGGAGAACTAGAGTGCATTATTTTCCTATTTAGGATAGTTTTTAAGGAAGATTTCGATTTTAGGTTACTTACTTATTCTAGGGTTTCAATTGTTACGTTTGAAGAAAGTAATAAAATAGAGGGCAGATTTTAAAGGAGGTAGCTTGAAGAAGATTCGATGGATATTAGCAAGTTCTATGAACAAATCGAGCGAATGAAAATTTAGGAGGAATCGGGCGATTGGTGACTAATAAACCCTCGGCAAAAGCAATGTCTTCAATGCATGAATCGAGCGATTTTGAGAAGAGGGATCGAACAACTTAGGGACCAAAGGATTCGGGCGATTGAATGAAGCGGCGAAAGTGAGCTTCCAAAGCATAATAAATCGACCGAATGGAAGGTATACATGCAAGCTACAATTCAAGAGGTGGACAATCGGTCGATCTAATGATCGGCGAAACCATTCCCATAAATAATGCAAATCGATCGAATGATATGAGATGCCATGGAATCGGCCGAAAGTACATAGAACTCGGCGATTCTAGCTTTCGATCGAAACTAGAGTAAGAAGAGACAAATCGGGCGACTTTGAGAGGTGTAAGGCGCGGTGAATATTTGGAATTTGAAGATGAATCGGGTGAAACTAGTACATGCATGAGAGGAATCGGGCGATCCAATGACGAGTAAAGACATGATCGGCAAAACAAAACTTAGGCATAAAGGATCGGTTGAAACTTAACCCTATGCTACATATACTCGATCGAAAGTAAGGGCAATGCATGGCCAATTCCAATAATCTTTAAACCTTGGAGGAATCGGGCGAAACTAGATGCATAAAAGAGACTTAGACGATTAACCCTAACTTAGCTTAGACTAACATCAGTACTAAGGGTTTAGCAAATTATAATAGTCAAAACAGTTAGTTCAGCCTAATTATTTAGATTAAATATAGCACTGATATTATAATACTATTTCTATCCAAAGGGGTCAAACAATAGGAATTTCACAAGGCAAGGCAATAAGTTCATTTAGCTTGGACGACAGGTAAGTGGAAGTCCCAACTACAACACATAATTGTATGTGCATATGTGTCTATGTGCTTCTATGATTTTACATGGGTTCTTACGTGATTTATTTACGTTATATGACGACATGACATGCATGTTCACAACATGTTCATATGCACGCACGATGAGAATTAAAGACAGGATACGTGAGCGTGCATGATACAAGATCGCCTGAGAGCGATAAATATTCGTCGATATGGGCGTCTGATGTTGACTCACAGTTGAGTCACGGCTCTTCTATGCTACCATGGTGACTTTTATGTCGCCGCTTTCAAGACATGACATGTTCAAGATAATACATGATACTAGGGCGAGCCCTCATGGCAGAACGTGAATCCTGGAGGATGCGAGCTGAGGGGTTAAGCGACGCCGAGGGTATCTCGGGTGTTCGCTACCTCAGAATAGGCGTGTGAAGCGTCCGCATGACGTATGAAACCACATTGGGATTGAAAAGGCGCCCTATGATTAGCCTCTCATGAGTGGGTATTGTCACTTATACATTTTTATCCTTAGTGGATTTGAGCTCCATGATGGTGCATAGCAAGATAGCCGAGGGCGCTACATGACAAGACAATACAAGAAAAATATGAAGTAAGGTGCAGTGGCGCGGATGCCTTTGCAATTTAGGACACGTGCATGACATGCATGACTTTCACTTACTGAGCTTTATAAGCTCATTCCACGTATTTATGTGTTGTATGTTCACGAGATCACGGTACGTGATCTTTATGATGGTGAGGCCAATTTTGAAGCTTCCGGATGACTTTTGAGGTGGCAGTGTGTACATGGATGCGACCTGAGTGGCGGGCTTATAGAAATTCTTTTGTTACGCATGTGTATTCTACCTTGTATTTAGGATTCACGAATATTTTGTAATGTACAGAGTGGTTTCCTTTATATAAAAGGAAAAAATTTTGTACGCCTTTTTGCATATATTATTTCCTTATATCGTTGCAGTCACGTAACTTAGTAGTAAGAATGGGTGGTGGAAGTCAGGGCGCCACAATTGATGTTGAACATCTTTTGCCACATATTCATACGCAAAACGATCTTGCAGAATCATTGATTAAACGTCTGCAATTAATTTCAAGGCATTATTAGTGAAGTCGAAACTTCCATCGTTGGGGACATGCTATATTACATGCAACGCCAGTAATCCGCATCAGGCTAACAAGTTATCATGATCTCTCCCTGTTGCAAATGGTTTATGGTCAGGAAACAGATATTTCCCTTCATAGAATATTTGGATGTGCGGTATATGTTCCAATTGCGTCACCACAACGCACAAAGATGGGACCTCAAATGAGGTTGGGAATATATGTCGGATTTGAATCTCCTTCAATAATAAGATATTTAGAACCACTAACTGGAAATTTATTCACGGCCAGATTTGCTCACTTCGATGAAACAAATTTCTGACATAAGGGGGAGAAAAGAGACAAGTGGAAACATATATTAGTTGGAATTAATCATCGCTAAATCATTATGATCCTCGAACTAAGAATGCTAACTGGTAGTTCAGAAAATAATTCATCTACAAAGCTTAGCGAATCAATTGCCAGATAGCTTTACTGATCCGAAAAGAGCGATCAAGTCACATATTCCAGCTGTTAATGCTCCCGTTAGAATTTATGTTCCTGTAGAACAAACAAAGAATAGTATTGAGTCTAAACCACATCTGAAACGTGGTAGATCATCGGGTTCCAAAGATAAAAATCATCGAAAAAGAAAAGGAGCAAATAATAACAATGGTCCAATCGAGGATTTATCGACTAAAGAAGAGTCGATGGGCATAAGTGATGATAAGAATGAAATCCAGGTACCTGAACAAATAAAAAAATATTAATATCTCGATCAATTACGCCGAGGATGGAAATAGATGGAACTGAGATGAAGTCAACGTTGACGATAAGTTCTCAATTAACATAAAGATACATGAAATGAATGAGATTAATGAGAATGGGGATCATGAACCAAGGTCTGTGATGAATGCAGACAAAGAAATTATTGGCCAAATGGAAAGATGCAATCGAGGCATAAGTAAAATCACTTGAGAAGCGAAAAGTTTTCGGACCTGTAGTCCGTATACCAGAAAATGTAAAGCCGGTTTGATATAAATGGGTTTTCATCAGAAACAGAAATGAAACAACGAAATTGTGAGATATAAAGCACGGCTTGTCGCACAAGGTTTCTCGCAGAGACCTGGTATTGATTATGAGGAGACGTATTCTCCCGCGGTTGACGCAACTACTTTTCGTTACGTAATCAGTCTGACAGTATGTGAAGTACTCGATATGCATCTAATGGATGTTGTCGCTACTTATTTATATGGCTCGCTTGACAGTGACATTTGTGAAGCTTTCGGGAGGATTCCGGCTGCCTGAAAATTCAGGGCGGCGAGACGAGTACTCAATTAAATTGAACAAAGCGGTTTATGGATTAAAACAATCCGGACATATGTAATATCGACGATGTGAATACTTATTGAAAGACGGGAATAAAAATGATCAAATTTGCCCCTGCATATTTACGAGAAGATTTAAAAATGAGTTTGTTATCATTGCAGTATATGTTGATGATATCAATATACTCGGAACTCTGAAGAGTTATCGAAAGTCATTGGTTGTTTGAAAAGAGAATTCGAAATGAAAGATCTCGGTAAAACTAAATTTTGTCTCAGACTGCAAATAGAATATTTGAGGAATGGAATATTTGTCCATCAAGAGACTTATACGAAAAAGATGATTGGATATTCCAATGATAGTCCGATCATTAGACGTGAATAAGGACCCGTTTAGACCATCCGAAGATAATGAAGAAGTGTTTGGTCCTGAAGCACCATACCTCGGTGCTATTGGAGCACTAATATATCTTACGGGTCATACGCGGCCTGACATAGCATTTGCTGTAAATTTATTGGCACGAACAGTTCTTCGCCGACTCATAGACATTGGAATGGAGTTAAACGAATTTTCGATACCTTCGAGGAACAACTGATATGGGATTATTTCATTCTAATGAACTGAAAGAGGAATTAATTGGCTATGCAGATGCTGAATTTCTATCCGATCCAGATAATGCTCGATCGCAAACCGGTTATTTATTACAGATGGTGGAACTACCATTTCATGGCGATCAGTTAAGCAAAGTTGCTACGTCATCTAATCATGCGAAAATTCTAGCTATACACGAAGCTAGCCGAGAATGTGTTTGGTTGCGATTGATTATTCAGCATATACAACAAACTTGTGGGCTATTGTCGAAAAAGTTAGTTCCGACGACATTATATGAAGATAATGCGGCATGCATTGCCCAATTAAAAGACGGATATATCAAAGGTGACAGAACAAAACATATGTCACTGAAATTTTTCTTTATGCATGATCTAGAGAAGAGTGGTGATACTGATGTACAACAAGTGCGATCTAGCGAAAATCTCGCAGACTTGTTTACCAAAGCACTTCCTCCTGTAATTTTTAGAAAATTGGTGTATTCAATCCGAGTACGACGACTTCTGGTAATGTTATCATCAGGGAGAGAAAATATGTGTTGCACTCTTTTTTCCTCCACTGAGGTTTTCCCATCGGGTTGTTCTAGGTTTTTAACGAGGCAACATATGGAACGTATCAAATGAATTATGTACTCTTTTTCCTTCACTAGGTTTTTATCCATGGGTTTTTCCTAATAAGGTTTTGACGAGGCATATTCTTTGAAAAATATCCAAGGGGGAGTGTTATGAATATTAAGGGATAATATTAAGATGTGGATGTTTTTGAATTGTTGTTGAATTTTTGAAATTTGGATGTATTAAGATTTGGAGGCATTATATTGAATGTTGTAAAAAATTAGATGAGCATTAATTGATAAGATGAGGTGTATAACTGTAGTAAATGTTGTAAATTGTAGGTATAATAGTTAATTTGTAGTAGTATAAATATGTGATTTGGGTTGTGTAAATGATATGAAGTATTGAATAAAGAAGTTATTATCTCTCTAATTATCTCTCTAAAATATTACTACAATCATAATTAGTAAAACACTTATCGTTATAATATGTTTATAGCACAATGATAATATAACAAAATATTACACACATAACTAATCTTCTTTAGTATCATCGTCAGTATCTTCATCTGTATCTTCCTTTCAAAAAATTCTTATGAAAAACATTGTCAACGTCAAAAGAAGTGCCCACTAATAATAATACACATAAGCAAATGTTCAATGATCAGATCGAGGAACATTCTTCAAAATATAATATATTTTAAGTAAAAGTAATACTAAAGAAAAGTACATTTTATTAAGGACAATTAATAATAATATTTTTCGTAAAATCCGTTAAAAATATTTTCACATGCCACAAAGAGAAATCGAAATATGGACCTCACATCACTTTAAGTAACGATAATCCGCGAAACCATTCGCGCTATGTCGTTTCGTTATACGTTGATTATATAAGTTTTAAAATTAGTCACAATAATAGAGAAATACGTATATCACTTTTAATTCAATGATGATGATATACATACAAAATAAAATTATGGTACCTCAATCGAACGCGTTGAAGAACTTCGACGGAGTTAATTTCGACAGTGGAGGATGATCTCTACGGTGGAGCGTGATCGTGTTGATAACGTGTTATAAAAATATTATAACGATTAAGTGTTACTAATTACGATTACAGTAATATTGGAGAGATAATAACTTCTTTATTCAATACTTCTTCATACCATTTACACAACCCCAAATCACATATTTATACTTCTACAAATTCATTATTACACCTAATTACAACATTTATTACAGTTATACACCTCATTCTTATCAATTAATACTCATCTAATTTTTTACAACATTCAACACAATACACCAATACATCCAAATTTCAATAATCCAACAACAATACAAAAACATTCACATCTTAATATTATCCCGTAATATTCATAACAACACCCATAAAGTGCATGTCCTTTAAAATTGATATATCAAAAACATGTCCTTAATGGTCAGTGGTCGAGCTTATTATATATTCACATGGAGGAATGGTTCAATCCCACTTGAACCCTTGACTATCGTAGTCTGTGTTGAAATTTATATGCCACCTCGGATAAATTCAACTCGTTTAATATAATAAGAGGCAACTTCACCTACCGCCGATCGATATTAGGATGAAGCCCTCAATTCGACACTCATGCTGAACTTAGTTGGAGTATCGGGACTATAACGACATTGTTCGGGGTAATGGACAAAAAAAAGAATAATTATTAGAATTGGTTATGTCCAAGAATTTCAACATTGTAGATTGTATCGTTGCTTCGTAGCTGGGAATAACAACTTGCTAGCTGGAAATTGCACTAGTACATAATGATTAATTGGCCACGGCACTATAGGCGACAGTTGTGAAAAAACCGTCGCCTAAAGGGAGCGGACGAATATTTTATTTTTTTTTATTTTTATGCGACTATTGTTTTGGAACAGCCGTCGCGTATTGTCATCTTCCATAATACGCGACGGTTTCTGTAGACAACTGTCGCGTATAATTTACTTTTACACGACGGTTGTTCAATAATAACCGTCGCTTTAACTTTATGCGACGGTTACGCGGGACGACCGTCGCATATTTTTATTTTAAATCATCTCCTTCTCCTTCCTTTCACCGTAATTGTTATTTCAGCCGCAAAGACGAACGGCGATTCATTTGAACGGAGACTCCACTCAGTTCCGACGACTCCATCCATTCCCGTAGGTGGTTCGACGCGGCAGCTAAGGGTAGCTCGGTGGTCGATGATTAAATCTTCATTTAGGTATTTTTTTTCCCTTTTAACTCTTTTTTTTTGTGAAATTGACGATGAGCATGCCATTTTATGTTGATGTAGTAGAAAATAGGGGCGATTTTAGATTAGTGTATGTTGATTTGTGTTTTAATTTCGAGATTGTGCAATTTGGGGCTGTTTTTGGTTCGAAATTAGGTTACGTCGCGGTTTTAGGTTAATTGTCGATTTGGGTGCAATTTTCGTGTATTCAATGTTGTTTCATATTGAAAGTTCGAAATTGGGTGAATTGGGGCTGTTTTTGGTTTTGAAAATTAGGGCTAGGTAATGATTTGGGTTAATTTTTGTCGATTTGGGTGAAATTTCGTGTAATCAATGTTGTTTCATACTTAAAGATCGAGATTATGCGAATTTGGGGTGTTCATGTTTCGAAATTAGGGTTTTGGTTACGCTTTGGTTAATTTTTGTCGATTCGGGTGCACTTTCGTGTTACCTAATGTTGTTTATTTTGAGATTGGGCGAATTTGGCGTGTTTTTGTTTTGAATTTAGGGCTTTGGTCACGGTTTGGTTGATTTTTTCTCGATTTGGGTGCAATGTCGTACAATCTATGTTGTCTCTTACTTGAATTTTGAATATTTGGCGATTTGGGGCTAATTTGGAAGTAAGGTTTCACCTTTGAAATAAATTTATTCGCATAGTGTAGGTGATTTGAAATGGATCGACGTTGGATGTGTAGTAAGCGGACAACAGCCGAGTATTTGGCTAGTGTTGAGCAATTTATGAAATGTGCGGAAACTAATAGGAGAAAAAAGAGACAATCGAAGATTTCTTGTCCGTGTCGTAACTGCAATAACATGAGATGTTGGAGTAGTGATATTATTCGAGAACATTTGATAGTCACTGGCTTTAAACCCGAGTACACCAATTGGATATGGCACGGTGAAGCTGTCGTCGCTGAAACTAGTTGTGCGGGGAACTAGTACAAGATGCCACTTAACGATGACGACGATTTTGTAGCTGACAATTCATCTGACAACAATGACCATATTGAGGAGATGTTGTGCGATGTTCGAGGATTATGAAGAACGACCTCCTATATTCGATCATCTAGTTAGGGACAATAATATTCCATTGTACGACGGTTCCTCAAAATACACCAAATTATCTGCCTTGTTCAAGTTGTTGAATGTGAAAGCTAAGTTTGGGGTTTCAGACAAATGTTTCTCTACCCTTTTAGAAACATTTGCGAGCATGCTACCTGATGGCAATGAGCTTCCGACCTCGACTTACGAGGCAAAGAAGCTATTATGCCCTCTGAATTTAGTATCAAAAAATTCATGCATGCCCAAACGATTGCGTACTTTATAGGGGCGAGTATGAATCTGCCGATAAGTGTCCGACTTGTGAAACATGGCGTTATAAGCGAAAAGATGAAGTAGGCGGTGCTCCAGCTAAGGTTCTGTGGTACCTACCAGTAGTTCATAGATTAAAACGTATGTTCTGTAATGCTGAAGATGCTAAAATGCTTAGATGGCATGGGGAAGAAAGGAAAAAAGATGGGAAATTAAGACATCCTGCAGATTCCCCTCAATGGCGAAATGTCGATCTGTATCCCTCATTTGAGGTGAATTACGGAATCTCAGGCTTGGGCTTTGCACATATGGGATAAACCCATTCTGTGATCTGAGCAGCCGTCATAGTACTTGACTGGTGCTGCTTTGTATCCACAATCTCTCACCATGGCTTACAATGAAAAGAAAATACATAATGCTGTCATTGTTAATATTTGGCCCAAAACAGCCTGGCCATGACATTAACGTCTATCTTGCTCCCTTGATTGACGAATTAAAAGCATTATGGTATGAAGGCATTGAGGTCTACAACGCATACGTAAAAACGAGGTTTACGTTACGGGCTATGATATTCTGCACCATTAATGACTTTCCAGCTTATGGGAATTTGTCTGGCTACAGTGTGAAAGGAAAGAAAGCATGTCCAATTTGTGGGGATAATACGGATAGTCAATGGTTCAACAACTGCAGAAAACATGTCTATATGGGCCATCGGAAATTCCTGCCACGTACTCAAGAATATCGAACGAAGAAAAAATTGCTACCACTTTTTAACGGGAAAAGTGAGACGTCAAGTGCTAAGCTACCGTTAAAAGGTACAAAATTGAGTGATATTGTCTCACATATTAATGCTCAGTTTGGCAAGAAGTGTAAACCATCAAATGAAGGCAATGTATGGAAAAAAGGTCAATATTTTGGGAGTTACCTTATTGGGAGAATCTAGATGTGAGACATTGTATCGATGTGATGCACGTGGAGAAGAATGTCTGTGATAGTATCCTAGGTACTCTTTTGAATATGCCCGGTAAGACAAAAGATGGACTTAAAGCTAGACAAGACATGATCGAACTTGGAATGAGGCCCGAGTTAGCACAGATAGAAAAGGGAAAGAAGACTTTCCTCCCTCCGGCTTCCTTTACACTTAGTAGGGCTGAAAAGTTAAGTTTTTGCCAGTGTCTTAAAGGTGTTAAAGTCACAAGCGGATATGCTAGTAACATTCGGAGATATATCTCATTGAAGGACCTGAAGCTAGTGGGATACAAGTTTCATGACTGTCATGCATTGATGCAGCATCTATTGCCAATTGCGATTTGGGGTATAATGCCGAAGCACGTTCGTCAATGCATTTCAAAGTTATGTTTCTTTTTCAATGCAATATGCAATAAGGTTCTTGATCCCGAGGTGTTTGAAGAGCTTCAAGCAGATGTCGTACTTACATTGTGTGGGTTCGAAATGTTTTTTCCTCCATCTTTCTTCGATATCATGGTGCATCCCGTTGTTCATTTGGTGCGTGAAATTAAGATATGTGGTCGATTGGGATATATGTATCCGTTTGAACGATATATGAAGATCTTCAAGGGATATGTGAGAAATCGGTATCGGCCAGAGGGTAGCATTTATCTTATTGAAATCTTATAGTTTCCTAAGATACGTCTGATGCTGAACATCAGTGGTCAATTAGAGGTTGTCGCTCTTGGGACGGTTGTTACGGGACGTGCTCAAATTCATAACGTCCCAGTTGCGAGCGACAACGTCGTTGTCACGATCGATATTCTTGCTAACGGAAAGGATGAGGTCCAACTCTCGGTACCAACCAGCGATCTTGTCACGCCGGAAGAGGCACAAGGGAGTTTCGTACAATGGCTAAAAGCTCTGATACATTCGCAGGATGGGGTAAGGAACACAATATATTATATATATGGATTTTTTCCATTTTGAATATATGTCATATGTAGGCACCTCCCACCTCATTGTCACCTAACACATGGAAGGGGAAGTCCTCCAGCATCCCCAACGAAGGACATCACATGCCTTCATCCTGAAGTGGTTAGATCTCTAGGCGAACAAAGTCGGTATGTCTTCGATTCACTCTCGTCCCGCCCAGATCGTCTTAGCGTCCATTTCATGTTCTTGATGAGCGAGGTGTATTTAACCTGCAACAAGAGGATTTTCCGACGTACATAGACATGAAGGATATTCGGGATTTTTTTAGACGTGTGAGTTTGGATGCTTCGATTATCCAGTTTTTCAAGAGGTATAATCGTTATCGTTACTAGTCATTCCACTAATTACACCTATTATTTTGTAAATTTTACTTTTTTTTTGCAAAATTTCAGATACCTACATAACCCGTCATTGCCGTCCCGGTTCTTAAACCCTAGTCGTCTAGGTTTGTTGACCAGAGAGCCGGCCGACATAGACTACTACGCTGTGGCCTTCAAAGAATCATGGACGTCATGCAGTTATGTTTTTGCACCCCACTATGAGATGTAAGCATTGATATTATTATATTTTTCTTCACACATTAATAGTTTTTTGTATATAAGTTAAATTTTGAGTTTATTAGGGACCATTGGGTTTTGTTGGTCGTCGAGTTCGCTTCGAATACAGTATTTATGTGCGATCCAATGATGCCAAATGCAGGCGTTAGAAAGCTAGCTATCCGTGACCGATTGAACACGTAAATTTATTAAATTAGTGATAAATTCTTTTTTAATATAATAATGTTGGTATACTATGAATTTCAGGGCAATAAAGTCGGCGACGCTCGTGGGTGCCGTTCAAACTAAGAAGACAAAATCTCCCGTTAGTTGGAAGCGATGCAAGGTTAGTATTGTTTTTGTGATTTGCAAAGTTGTTCCTATACTTAAACGTCGGCTATTAATTTATTTATTATTGTTAATTAGTGCCCTCAAGAACCGAAGACAAGTGAATCGTGTGGCTTCCACGTTATGCGGTACATGTACGACAACTTTAGAGCTATCGGACAAGGCCACAACAACTTGACGACTGTATATTATAAACATAAAACTACCTTCTTTATTGATTAAGGTTGTATGCTTATCGTACTTCTTGTTCATATTTTCTAGATGCTACAAGACTTCGATTATGATTGGGATGCAATAGAAGAATTACGTGAGTTGTGGTCAGAATATTTTCGTACCGTATGTCTAGTTGAGTGATTGTTTTTATCTTTATTACCTTGAACTTGTTTATGTGGATTTTATTAGATCGAGGATGATAATTGTGATTAATTTGATTGCTCAATGAAATTGTTTTGATTTTGATGTTTTAGTGATTGTGGATTGGTATTTGAGAAATTTGTTGGCGTGGTTTATTAATTAATAGAGATTTTATAAAGAAAACATCAAAAATATTAAGAAAAAAAAGGCTGTGACGGTCGTTAAGCCACAACCTTCGTGTAACGCATACGAACACGCGACGGTTGTGGCCAAAGACCGTCGCGATTGTACACTTCACGCGACGCTTTCTGTCAAACTGTCGCGTTTAACAGTCTTACGCGACGGTTTTTTCAGAACAACCGTCGCGTATAATTTACATTACGCGACGATTTACAACCATCGCGTAACATACGGACTATACGCGACTGTGTTGTCGGCGACGCTGCGGAACCGCCGCCTATCCTTTATAACGACTGTCGCCTATTACGTATTATATACCAGTGTTGATTCCTTGCAATTTCGACCATCTCTTACCAAATCCCCAACTAGAATCGCGTTGTGAAACACCACACACAAGCTTTTACCACCTTCATTCACATACCCTCATCGTATTCTTCGATGAAAGCCAATAATAACGCAATTACGGGCCACGTAAATTTTGTTGAAAATGGCGTAGAGTCGAAGAAAGATATTGGGGTTGTATCGTCATCATCATCTAAGAGGCCGAGTTTCAGTGATAATAAGCATGGTTCGCCGGAACGCCGCTAAAACGCATGGAACGGCCGCATCGGAACTGGAACGAAGGCGTCCGTGCCAAAGTTCCGGCTTTTTTACGTTCTGCGTTGTCACGGCCGTTAAGTCGGCCGGAACGGCGTTTTAGCGGGCGGATCGGAGTTGACTTATATAGTGCAAGAATTGACTTATATTTTAAGGCAGTCGTGAAGATGATATGATGACAACGACCTGACGATGATAAATTATTACAAATTTCTGTAGTAGTAATGACGATGGCAACGATGACATACATATTGATACATATAATAATAATAAATAATTTATTAACTTGATGGTAAAGTAAAACATTGTTCTAACTTTTCTTTGTCACCACACAAATCTCACCTTAAACCTCATAAGTAGTCAAATTAGAATCTCATTCTTGTCTATCAAATGCAGTTTCTAGCGGAATTAATTTGTCCGGTTAGGGATAATCAAAGAATTAAAGGGGGTGTTTCTTTCTGGTGATCAAGCGTCACGGTGATACTCGCATCACCGTAATGTGAGTATCACCGTGATGTGGATCAAGGTGATATATCATCATTGCGTTTGTTTTGGGGTGATATTTCATTTCGCATATCAAGCTGCTATTGAAATATTATGTTTGATTAATCACGGTGATTTGTGGGGTGATATTGCATAAATGACATACTTAACCCTACGTATATCATATAGGTAATGTGAGTTAATCTTTTTATGTTGAGATTTATATTTTACGTAATAATGGTCAATGCTTTAGTATCGAGTTTAAATTTTTTTTAAGCATTAATTATAAGTCTATTATATAATTAGCAATATTATTTTATGTTTTAATTAGGAAATGTGTTTTTAAGAAAAAGTTAGTTATATAATTTAAATAAGGTTATATAAGGAATAATGCTAAAATATCATGGATAATATTGTTCAAATAAAAATTTCAATATCACCTCATTACCGTAATATTGGATCACATAGCTTTTTGGGAGTGATCTAAAAGTTGAAATAGGGTCCTACTATTCATACCCCCATACACCCCTAGATCACTCTTTACACCCCCTTAACACTTGATTTTTGTAATAATAATTTTAAATAATCACACGATTAAACGAAAAATATATTATTAACTTATTTACCATTAAATCAATAATATTAGTTACATGGACTATTCAAAAATGATTACTTAAGTCATTTTAACTAGCAATGACACGTTTAGAACTAGCAATGACACGTTTAGAACTAGCAAAAATGCTCGTGGCCCGCGGGCCGGCCCGCCCCACCCTGGTACTGTCAAATGGGCACACGGGCCCGCCAAAGTGACGGGACGGGCTGCATTTCTCAGGCCCCCCAGAGGGCGTGCCTATGCAACTAATCCCGCGCGAGCGCGGGCAGGCTCGCCAAACATCAAAAAATATTTTTAAAAAAAATACTATATAGATGAATTATATAGTTTTATATATTTTTTGGATCCAATTTTTAATTTAATCAAATTCAATAACAATAATGTTTATTTTGATTTTTTTATTTTTTATATAATGTTTCTAATTTTTATTTTTTAGGAAGGGCCGGGCCCACCAGGCCCGCCAAATATCATAAAACAATTTTTAAATAATTAATATATAAATGAATTATATGGGTGTTTATATTTTTGAGATCCAACTTTTAATTTAATCAAATTTAATAACAAATAAACTTTTATTACAGAATTTAAATTTGATTAGGAGTAATTCATTGGTTTATTTTAATATTTTTTTCTTTTTTTATATATGTAATTTTTTTTCGTTTTATTTTTTAGGACGGGTCGGGCCCACCAGCTCCGTTACCCGCCAGTAGAGCGGGCGGGCCTTCAGTTACCATGCCCGCCAGTTGGAAAATATTACCTTTTTTAATCGACAAGTATTTATTTAATATTACTTTATGTATTACTTACATTATTAACATTAAAATCCTTTTTTTCCTTTTTATATAGGGTATGTAATTGGTAAATAATTAATGTTTTACTCTACATATTAATTAGGGGATGCAAATAGAAAAAGGTGGGTGCCAATAGAATTACCCGTTGAAATATCACTTTGATCACCTAGGTGATCCTTCTTTACGGCGATGACTTATCACCTGCGAAAACAAACACAGTGATGATGAGGTGTGAAGATGACGGTGATGTTTTGGAGGAAGCTCAAAACACACCCCTAAATGAGAGAGAACATTTGACACTGATATGGAAATATCAAGAGAATTATACTTGAGGATCAAAGTCATAACTCTTAACAAACTGTTCGAAAGTTTAGAAAAAAAAAAAAAAAAATTAACACGTAGGAGGCCATATCCTATTATCCGTAATATATATCTACAACGTAAAGAGATCAAATGAAGTAGAAAACGACGCTTATCATTACTTATCAACCGAATAATACTTGTCCAAAACTATAATTAATCCGTAAATATATCATTGTGCTGTCTGTGGATAACCGTAATAATTACGTTTAATTAAATTAATAACGAAAAGTAAAAGAATTGTTGTAAGTTAGAATTGGGGAACTTTCAATTCAACGGGTCTTTTTAAAAAATAGCCTTTGACTCGGTCAACTTTAAAAAAATAGCTCCGTCGATTCTACCTTTTGAAAAATAGCCTTCAATTTAAGGGTATTTTCGTCTTTTTACAGTGTTTGTAAAAACCATTATGTTAAATTGGGGCCGCACTAGGGTGGGCGGGTGTGGTGTAGTCCAGTGGTTGTGTAGTCAGACGTTCAAGTAGTAGGTCGTGGGTTCAAATCCCCAACACATACTTTTTATTATATATATATGGTTGCCCAATGCATTGGGCGGGACCTTTGCTAGCATGGGCGGGGCCCCTGCTATATAGTACGGGTCCCCTGCCCAGCATGGGCGGGGTCCCGTGCTGTGTTGTGCCTACTGCAGCACGGGACCCCGCCCATGCTGGGCAGGGGACCCGTGCTATATAGCAGGAGACCCGCCCCTGCTGTGCAGCAAATGGGCGGGACCTCTGCTAGCATGGGCGGGGCCCCTGCTATATAGCACGGGTCCCCTGCCAAGCATGGGCGGGGTCCCGTGCTGTGTTGTGCCTACTGCAGCACGGGACCCCGCCCATGCTGGGCAGGGGACCCGTGCTATATAGCAGGGGCCCCGCCCATGCTAGCAGAGGTCCCGCCCATTTGCTGCACAGCAGGGGCGGGCCCCCTGCTTAGGGGACCCGTGCTATGTAACAAGGGACCCCGCATTTTCTGGGAGCCGATTAGTAAGGGCGTTAAAGTCATTTTACATTTGGAGGCTATTTTTTTAACGTTGACCACGTCAAAGGCCATTTACTTAAAAATCCCCAATTCAACAATCCACGGAGAAATTATTCATGGCTGACGTCATCGTCCCAACTAATCTCGCTATCGTCATCAATGTTGCGCTCTCTCTCTCTCTGTACCAAATTAGCTACGCACAATTACGTCTGCACATCACTGTGATTACAATAAGGTTTGTTTTAGTCTATGCTTTCATAGTTGAAAGGTAGGAATCTCGCTCACGAGAGTGGCATAATGGACCGTCAAAATGGATTTTCCGATTCGAATGACGTCAGCACCGCCGGGAATAGCAGCACCACCTGCTGCGCCGCGAACGGAGCACATCTACCCCCTCCGGCGCCGGTCCGTAGCTCATTCGCTCTCACGCGCCTCTGCGACACCCTCGAGTCGCTGTTGACGGAGTCGTCGCCGTCGTCGACTGGGGACTTCGATTACTTCTCCGATGCGCGCCTGATCGCTTCTTCGGGTAAGGAGATTCCCGTCCACCGCTGCATATTGTCGGCGAGGAGTGTTTATTTTAGGAATCTGTTTGTGAGCAAAGAGAAGAGCGTGAAGCTGTACGCGAAGGAGCTGTTGAAGGATTTTGAGGTTGGGTACGATGCGCTGCTGACGGTGCTGGTGTATATATACAGTGGGAAAATTAGGGTTCTTCCTAAGGGTGTTTGTACCTGCGTGGATGAGGACTGTGAGCATTTGGCGTGCAGGCCTGCCGCTGGGTTTATGACGGAGGTTTTGTATGCTGCATGTGTTTTTCAGGTCGATGAATTGGTCGATATGTTTCAGGTATTTATTATTGTGGAATTTTTATGTATTTTCTTGTGTGATTTTTGTTTTGCTGGTGCGAAACAGAATGATCCTTAGTTCATAAATCTGATGGTGTTTTCCGGATGGCTTGACAGTTTTTTGTTGTTGATGTCTAATTTCTGTTTACCTTAGAGTTGATGGATCGATTATGTGTTCTTGGTTGCTTTGGAGAACCTCTTAATGTTGAATGAACTTTAGAGATGAAAAATAGTTAAACTTAAGCCCATCATTGCTCAGTTTAGTTTGAATGAAAAACAGTGTCTTATTCTCTTGGTAATAGAAGCTTTTTTCAAATCTTCTTGTCATGCCACAAGGCAACATTAAATTCAATGCGGTGCCTTCCTCACATGTGATTTCTTTTCAGAACGTCGGTTGTAATGATATGCACGCTGCTGTTGTGATAGATCTTGTTACTCATTCAAATCGATTAAAGTATATTCTGGTGTTATTTTGCCCCTTGTATTGGTTCTTGGTATGTATTAACCTTTCTGATTAAGTACTTTAGTCATGTCCGTGATCTACCCTTCCGAATTTCATCGTGTCTTGTAATAACAAACTTACTTATGTACAAGTACAAAGTGACGCCCGCAATAAACAGTTATCATGTATCCTGTTTATTTCTATGGCTGAATATGGTTAACGTTACATCGGACAAATATTATCTGTTCCTTCTCAGTTCGCATTCATTTCTCATTCTGTCCTTGCAGAGAAACCTGATGGACGTTCTTGGAAAAGCCACCGCAGAAGACACATTAATGGTATTGTCCACTGCAAACCTATGCGGCACAGTTTGTGAAAGCCTACTTGCTAGATCCATTGATGCTGTTCTCAAGTCCGATCTTGATCTAATAACCCTCGACAAAGCATTGCCTCAACACTTGGTGAAACAAATAAATGACTCACGGAAAGAACTCGGGTTACCATCTCTTAGAACTGATAGTTTTCCCGACAAACATGTCAGGAGAATCCACAGAGCCTTGGAGTCAGACGATGTTGAGTTGGTCAGGATGTTACTCAAAGAAGAGCGTACCAACTTAGACGATGCCTGCGCACTCCATTACGCCGTTGCTTACTGTGATTCGAAGACAACAGCAGAACTCCTCGACCTTGCGATTGCTGATGTGAACCACAAGAATCAACGGGGGCTCACTGTGCTTCACGTTGCAGCGATGAGGAAAGATCCGAAGATCATAGTATCCCTTCTGACCAAAGGGGCCCAACCATCAGAGCTCACTCGAGATGGAAGGAAAGCCCTTCAGATAGCGAAGAGGCTCACGAGGGCATTCGATTATTACAAAAACACGGAGGAAGGGAAGGCTACTCCCAAGGATCGCTTGTGCATAGAGATTTTGGAGCAAGCCGAGCGACGAGATCCATTGCTTGGTGAAGCTTCGTTGTCTCTTGCCGTGGCTGGGGATGATTTGCGCAAAAAGTTGCTTTATCTGGAGACTAGAGGTACGTGACCACTCTCAGTGCTTGTTCGTGGCCTACGAATTAGATGTTAACTCCATCGCAAAATTTTGTTACCTTTCGTTTGGGATTACTGATTAGTCCACATTCCAAGTCTTCTATATGGAGCTTCACTCACTGAAATAAAATAACTCTCAGAAGAAGAAAGGGGGCTTCTGAAATTACACTGAATAAACACTAGTTAAATGGATTTGTTTGATTTCAGGTTTTCATAGTTTCTCTTGGCTTTCTCTCTTTACTCTCGAGATTTTCACTTCTACGATTAGCTGTTTGTAGATGTGCAAACTGTCAATTGCCATCTTTTGAAATATTGTCTAGCTTTCTTTATTTGCTCGCTCCTGGGGATTAAGTTGAAATGTAAGCTTGTAAACAATGTATGAGTAGTGAGATACTCATTGCCATAACACGGAAATTTTAACTAAACTAAAAGCCATATGATTGATTTTGAATAGTCCTATTATTGCTATCACAATATCAGGTAACATTATCCCTCTATAACATTGGCACGGGTGACCGTGCTGGACGATGGCCCACCTTTCATGTTTTTTCTCCGTCAGTAATATCTAGTTAATTGGTGATTGTAGATGTTTGTATTGCTGAACGCATCATTTTACTTGCTCCACCATAGGATGATAGCACATAAATATGATTCGCATATAGAGAATTCATGAGAATGGAGATCTGGTGCATCACTCAATAAAAAACACCAGTCATTTTCACTCTTATTAAACTTTCACGTGAAATTTCCTGGTTTTGGCATTCTTTGCTTGGATTCCTGCGTGAGGCTCTAATTGGTAATTGCCGTTGAGTAAACCATCTCTTCCTTTCTCTAGACCTTGCTGCGGAGACCAGTAGCTGGCCAATCCTTGTGTATATTGTCATTATTTGGATATATACTCTTACTTGGCTGCTGATTCACATATTATCTAACCAAGTAGCCATTGATCTTACAGTTGCATTGGCCACACTTCTGTTTCCTGTGGAAGCTAAGGTAGCCATGGATATCGCTCAAGTTGATGAGACTTCGGAGTTCCGACTAAACGGACTGAACAAGAATATGGATCCCCAAACTGATGTTGACTTGAACGAAGCACCTTTCAAGATCAAAGAAGAGCACCTTCATAGGCTGAGAGCACTCTCTAGAACTGGTAAAGTAGACTCGTGCTGAATTCATACATCGACCAATTTTAGTTACTGAATATTATTCAGCATTTCTCGGTTTGCAAGATGGAAATTATCTACCTGGTACATACAGCATGGGGTCGCATTTTTACATAGACCACATGATTAAAATTTCAAGAACTGAATACCAAATTTCATGACCTCCATCCTCTGTAATGGTGCAGTGGAGCTTGGGAAACGCTACTTTCCTCGTTGTTATGCTGTTATCAACAAGATCATAGACAGGGAAGATTACATAGAGATCGCAAATACTCCAATAGAAGACTGCCCTCTGAAAAAGCGACGAAGGTTGGAAATTGAAGAAGATCTAACCAAGGCGTATACAGAAGATAAAGAAGAATATGATCGTACTGTTAATTCGTCCCCATCCTCGCCGTCTATAGGAGGTGCGAAGAGGCTGAATGGAGGTAGCAATTTTGCTATAGGACATTAAGATATCCACAGGTTTTATATGCCTTTCTCATTCTCTTTCTTTTACCATATCTGTGCAATTTTCAGATAAGAAGAGCACATTGGTATATATGTATGTATAATAGACAAATGCAATGATAATGTTGATATTTGAAATATCTATCGAGGCCGTGTTTATTACTACAGTTGTGAGACGACCCCACCTAGAGCGAGCGATTAATCCTTTCGACTCAGCCAACTCGTTGTGTATCGTTCGAAGTATATTACGCAAATAACGGAAGTTGGACGAGTCCACATGAAATCGAATCCATGCGATGATAGTATTTATTTTTATCATTTAAATTACACTAAATAAAGAATGATTTTATGATTTGGTGGAATATATAATAAAAATAATCAAAAAATAAAAAAGAGAATTTATTAAAAGCATGATTGAAAATTAAGACTATTATTGTTTTGGATTATAGAGGGGGCATGATTGTGCGGTTTTTGTTCCATAGGGGGCAGGGGCTAATATAATTTTTTTTACAACGATAACTTGTTGTCTCATTTAACAAAAATAGGTACAAAGGAATAAATCGAAGATGAAGTGGTCTCGATATGATATGAATGCGATAAAACTAAGTTAAAAACTGATGACCTAAATGTTGGAACTAATGTTGGGGTAACACTGAACCCAACACTGAAGGCACAACGGAAATAACTAATAACTTAGTGACGAAACACGATTGACACGAATTTTAGAATTGTGCAACAAGTTCTTCAACTTGATGCGAGCCTCATGGCAAAATTTCACTATTAAAAATGGATTACAAAAAGATCAAGCCTAGAAAAGAAACGAATCTTGCGATCCCACCAAATTACAAAGTCTTACGACTTTTGCAAAGACAAAATACTAGGCTAAAAACAAACTTGTGCTCGCTCAAATTCTCTCAACGTATACTCGATAATTTTCGCGTCATCAAAGCTCTCTAATTTTCTCGTGTAAAGCTCGCTTGTGGCAACTCGAAATCTCCTTTATTTATAGGTCTTGACTCCCTCTTGAATTGGTAAAAGATCTCTTCAGAATCTCCTAAAATATCTCCTCGAAGATCTCCCCAAATATAGTAAATATTTTAGTTCGAATCTTCTAAGTTATTTGTTGATCTCATATCTTCTATTTATGGTAGATGCAATCTCCTATTTTGGGTAGAAAGGATGTGATATTCATATCTTCTATTGTTGGTAATTGCATCACTCATTTTGGGGAAAAAAGACAATCTTTTTCCATATTTTCGACATTAACAATCTCTCAGTTTTTATCTTTCTTCCCAAAACCACCAGCAGCTTCAGTCGTCCAGACTTCTTCATCATCTCCCCCTTTTTGGGAAGGAAGAAACTCCCCTTAATTTGATGTTCCAGGACTGATGTTGGAGCAGATGTTGAAGTACATTTGGTGCAACATTTGACGTTCCTCGTCGAATGACTCTCTGCTATAGAAAATCAGTGCAGAATCTCCAAAAACTCCCCTTGAAGGCAAAAATATGCTCAACCATAAAATCGGTATGGTTAGAGCAATAATAGTAGAATATCTATCACATATTCTAAAATACTAATACTTAGTAATAGCCATCCGAGGTCTTTAGGTAAAGTTGCAAAACGCAAACATTCGACAGGTAATCAAACACGCAATCATATCAGAGAAGCAAATCAGCATGCACAAAAGCATTAAACTCTATCAAGCATGCAAAAATTAATAAGGATCATAAATTCAAACGCATTCTCCTGTTCAGGTTCTTTCTATTTCAGTTCTAGCTCCCCCTGTCGAAGGCCCTAAGCACCATCTTCTCCCCCTTTTTTTTTGGAAAAAGTAAACCTCAGAGAATTTCTCCAGGTGAGATGTTGAGGACGATGTGGAGCCAACAGTTGGGTCAACATTCTCAGACTCGAAATTGGGTAAGTTCGCAATAGACATTCAAGATTAAAAGTATCAAAGCAGAGCAGTATAAATCTTGAAATCTATAAAGGTCGAAAGAATTTCTCGAATTTGCAGAGATAGCCTATATAATGAAATAACATTGTGATGTGGAAGATATAAAGGAGCCGAGCCAAGTCCATAAAAGTTCAGAGTGTCCAACAGTAAAACGGTCATACATAAATGCATCAATAAGTGAAAACAAAATATAACCGTTGGAGACCTAAATAAAATAATATTAAACAGCTTTCTATCATGAGATATTCAAATAAGCCTAAAATGATTAATATATGGAGCTAAATAAAGTATATCATACACGAACTATCAGGAGCAAGTCATGATTCAGCGAAACATACCAAGTCAAAAACCATAGTAGGAGCGAGCGATACTAACCGATTAGATAACGTTGATGAGCACATGTGACAATTGTAGGAGGCTTTTCTTCGAGAGATAGTAATGCAATCTGAAAGATATAGTACTAGACACATGCAATCCTAAAACTAAAGCACATAAGCGAAAACACAAAAAATATAGCATGATCAAACTGACAGTCACATATCTTGCCCCAACATAAGACTCAACATTCTACGATGAAATTCCAGACTTTTCTGTTCAACACCCTAAACTCAATTCCCTTTCATTTCCTGCCCTACTCACCTCAGTTATAGACTTGTAGTATTATGCACAACATAAGAGCATTATCATCAAGGTTAGAATTTTTGTCGCAAAGAATGCATCATCACCGCGAATGTCGTGTACCTATGGAAACTTACCCGTATTTTGAAAAAGAATCACGAGCAAAATTGTTTTTAAGGGAAGAGGGTCATTTCAGGGAACAGTCTAGGTGACTCAAATCATTTCACAGAATAATAGAGAGAACATTAAATCAAACATCAAAGCAGTAACCATCAAGTTTGACATATGCTACGTTGATCCAAATGTTGGACGAACATTCAGACAAACTGATGCAGACCAATGGATTTTTTCAGGTCTGAAAAGCTTTCGAAAATCCAGAGCTTTCGTAAATATATCAGCTAATTGATGTTAGTATCTATATGCTCTATTCTAACTAACTCTTTTTCGACCATATCTCTCAGAAAAGGATGTCTAATATCTATATGCTTGTTACGCAAATGTTGATAGGAGTCTTAAAAATATTAGATGGCACTTAGATTATCACAATACATCAGCATGGGCTCACTTTCTAAGCCATAATCACGTAACATGCTATTCAATCAAATAAGCTGAGTACAACAACTACCCGCAGCTACATATTCAGACTAAGCCGTAGAAAGGGACATGCAATTTTGCTTCTTACTATACCAAGACACAAGATTATTACCTAAGAAGAAACATGTGCCACTTGTACTCTTGCGGTCATCTTCGTCACCTGCCCAATCAGCATCGCTATATCCTACAAGATTCGTGTTGGCCATCGGTAATATCTTAATATTCATTTAATATTCTCTTAACAGCATTTAAATGGGAAATGTTGGCTCAGCCTGATATCTAACACAAACACAAACACTGTACATAATATCAGGTCTACTCGCTGAAAGATATAAAAGACTGCATGGAATGATACAATGTGGGTCAACATTTTGTTCAACATTATCTTTACTTACCTTCCGTGTTGCCCATCGGTATTTTCATTACCTTGGCAGTAGCTAGCCCAAATTTCTTCACCGTGTTCTTTGCACTTCTCCTGGGACATGAAAATACCATCGTTGCTTTGCTTAATCTGCAGGCCTAAAAAAATGTTAGCTCACTAATCATACGCATTTCGAATGTAGAATTCATAGCATGTACGAATTGGTCTAACATGGATTGAGAACTAGAGCAAAAAATAATATCATCTACATAAATCTCGGCTATCAAAATATCAGAACCAACTCTTTTTACAAAGAGTGTTCGATCCACTTCACCTCGCAAGAATCCAAATTCGAGTAGGAACGTTGTCACCTTACCATTGCAAGCTTGAGGCGCCTGCTTTAGGCAATAAAATGCTTCTGTAACTTAAAAACGTAGTTAGGAAAATGTGGATCTTCAAATTCTTTATGCTGCTCAACATATATATCCATATCAATATATCCATCAAAATGCAACCTTAACATCCATTTGATGTAAGGTAATGTTGAGCCAACATGCAATAGCAAGCAATAACCTAATCGATTCAAGTCTAGCAACATGGGCAAATGTCTCATCAAAATCAATTCCCACGACTTGTGTATAGCCTTGGGCAACTAGACACGCTTTATCTCTAACTATTCTACCATGCTCATCGGACTTATTCTTAAAAATTCACTTAGTGCCTATGACATTAATGTCGTTCGACCGTGGAACCAAGATCCATACTTGATTTCTCTCGAATTGCAACAATTCCTCTTGCATGGCATTGATCCACAAACTGTCCTCGAGAGCTTCAAGAACGTATTTCGACTCAGTTTCAGATACCAAACAGATAAAGTGTACCTCGTTGTATACAGAGTTCATGCATATTTCTTACCATCGACTTGTAGTCCTTCCGTGACTTGTCCCTGGTTTTTGTACAGTCGTTTAGTTCTCCAACGATCAGATCAGTGGGATGGTCTTTTTGGATGGGGATCTCGTCGAACTTCGTTGGGTCCTTCATCACTCTGTTCTGGCGTAGATACTGAGTCTAGTGTTTGCTCAACATTTTCCTCCACATTAGCCTCTGTCTCATCGACAGCTTGGATAATATCAGTAATATCAACTTGTGAGCATTTCTGCTAAGATCATACGAGTCTATCAAATACTTCACAGATTCCTGAATAGATTTCAATCTCAGATTATAAACAGATATGCACTATTGTTCGAAGAATAACCCAAGAAGATGCACTTATCACCGATATTTTTATTTCTTATAGTAATTTTATTATCGTCTATATTGATGATATTTTGATATTTTCAAAAGATATCGAAACACATTTTAAACATCTTAATATATTTAAGAAAATTGTTATTCAAAATGGATTAGTTATATCAAGTCCGAAAATGGTTTTATTTCAAACCAAAATAAGATTTTTAGGTCATAATATTGAAAAGGGAAAAATTAATCCGATCAATAGAAGTATTGAGTTTGCATCAAAATTTCCAGATCAAATTTTAGATAAAACTCAGCTTCAAAGATTTTTAGGGAGTCTTAATTATATTTCTCCTTATTATAAAAATCTTGCTATAGATACATCTATTTTATATGATAGATTAAAAAGATTCCTTGTCAATGGACAGATAGTCACACTGAAGTAATCAGAAAAATTAAAAATAAGGTTACGCATTTACCTTGTTTAATGCTTGCTAATTCTAATTGGCAAAAAATTATTGAAACTGGTGCTTCTGACTTAGGCTTCGGAGGAATCTTAAAACAAGTTTCTCCAGAAGATAAAAAAGAATACTTAGTTAGATTCCATTCGGGGAAATGGAATAATGCTCAGAAAAATTATGCTACTATTGCTAGAGAAGTCCTTGCAATAGTTAAATGTGTTCTTAAATTTCAAGATGATTTATATAATCAAAAGTTTCTAATAAAAACTGATTGTCAAGCTGCAAAATTTATGTTTCAAAAAGATTTCAAACATGATGTCTCCAAACAAATGTTTGCGAGATGGCAAGCTCATTTAGCCCCATTTGATTTTGAAATTATTTATAAAAAGGGAAGTGATAATAGTCTTCCTGATTATCTTACTCGAGAATATTTAACATGAGTTTTTATTCGCAAATTGCAGCAATGTCCCAATATGGGAGAGGTTTCACCTCTAATAGAGGTGGACGTGGACGTGGTCGTGTTATCGCCCAAATGGGTAACAAGAAGCTTGTGAAAGAAAATCTTTCACAATTTTTTGCGTCTTCAAGCAATGCTTGGAATAAGGACGATCCAATTTACAAAGAGTTTCTTGAATTCAAGAAACAAAAGGGACAATCTCAAAATAAAGAAGGTACTTCTTATGCAAAAATTATTGCAGAAGACGACGAAGATGTCGATTATGAGAAAAAGAATAATACAGAGGTAATACTTCTGTTAGAATTCAAAGATTTAAAATGGTCTGATGAACCCTGGACAATTATGTCTAGATATTTAGAAAGAGCATCATATGCTGCTCAATTTTATAAATCTCATGATAATTACGAGAATATTTTAAAAGCAACTGGAACAACTGACTTTGAGCATTTTAGTGCGGGCAATACCCAAACTGCTCAAAGGAAAGGTTATACCTTTAGTAAAATTATTATTAAGCAGATAATAACTGCTGAAAATTGGGCACTTCACCCTTTAAAGGATAGAGAATATCTCCATCCTGAATCAAAAATTTTATTTAAATTTAATTATTATGATTATATCGAAGCTTTTAATAAGGTATTTTTATATCAAAATGATAACAAAAAACACTCTTGGTGGATTAAAATCTGCTCAGATGTTTACAAAAAAGGATATTCCTAATTGGTTTTATCAATGGTGGCTATTATATGGCGAATCTATTGAAATTTTAAAAGAACATTTCTTTGGTCTATACCAAGAATGAGTTAAAGTTTCTCCATTTCTAATAGAAGCGGAGCATAATAAACAATGTATAGAAGGAATGGCTTCTTTACATTTTTACATTGAATTCTCTATTCCTTGGAATTGGAGATGGACTCCAGAAATGGGTTATACCAAACAAACAATTCCTTGTTTACAGAGAAATTTTTATATAAAATTTTGGAAAAGATAATCCGAAAAGCTCGGACTGGTGAATATGAAAGCCAGCAAACAATTGATAATATCGAAGAGAAAATTTCTCTATATAATGATGCGATTAATAATCGTCAACAAAGGGAAGCTCCTAGTCCCTTTGAGGCTATTTCTAGAAGAATTAATCTTCAAAAGGGTAAAATGAAACCCAATGAGATAATTGATGTTTATCTCGAAGAAATGAAGAAGGATACTGCAAAAAATTTTGGTATGGAAATTGGAGATATTTCGATGGAGACATCTTCAAAAATTGAAGAAGATGAAGATTTTTGTCTTGCTGGCGAAGGACAAGATCCGGAAGATCCGGATAACATTATTATTGAAGATATTGAAGAAGAAGAAAATTCTAACCTGATGGGACAAGAAATTGCTATTATTAAAGACAAAGTAGCTCAAATTGTCAAGACCCGTGAAGAAATCAAGGATTCTAGAGCTAAACAAGTGCAGAAAATTAAAGAAGCTATTGATGGAATCAAATAAAGTTTATTATGACATCTGCGGTGGAAAATTGGTCACTATCAGCTTTATTAAAGCTAAAGATAAGTCCGAAGACTTTTTTGCCAAAATGGGTACAGCTGTCCAGATTCTCTCGACAAGTTGGATTGCTTTGAAGAAAATTTTCTTTACTTTAATAATTGTACTTTACGTTTCTCTTCTATATAGAGGTTGGAAGCTTATACGCTTCAGGTGTGCTTTCTTTTACGCTCTTTTGTACCCTCTCACTTCCCTCTCTTGTTTACCTTCTCTTGTAAAATAAACTAAGAAATAAAAGCTGAAGAAGTTCTTTGTACGACTCCTCTCTAAAGTAAGTTTTTATTTTTGCATTTAAATAATTTATTTTCAATTTAGCCTTAATAGAAGGCTAAAACTTTAGTTAAACTACACCAAGATGCCTTAATAGCTTAAATCATGGTTTTATATCATATATATATATATATATATATATATATATATATGCTAATATGATGTAGAAAAAATCTTTTAAAACGATTGAAAGAATTAAATTTTGGATAAAGGTTATAATAAAATTTGATTTTGATTAATTCTTTTTCGGCTCTTGGCAAAGCCCGTGTTGCCGAAGATAGGCGTTTGAGGGCATATGGCTGTTAGCGACTGAATAAATTAAATAAAAATTTTATCATGTAAAATTCCTTGTATTCGATGATTTAATTCTAAAGATCACAAAAATAATTTTTAATTTTGGATTAATGGTATATAGGCTGGAATACCTTGGGTCCGAACGGGATCAAACTGTTTACAGTTTGATAACTGGACTAATAGGTTTAACAACGCCACGTACCATTTTTCTTTTGATGTCTGGTATTACGGATGAACTACCTTTGAACAAAACTTTCTAACGAAAGTCTGATTTTTGGTATTTGGCTTGACTACCTCAGGTCTGATTGGACTAAACTGGTTAAACAAAGCCTTATATCATTATCAAGGTTTGATAGGTTGTTTGTATCATGTATCAATCATCACTTTTTAAAACGTTTTTGTAAAAAGATCCTAAAATTGGTATCAGAGCCATGGTGGGGGTATTAAGAAGTTACGGTGTAGTTTAACTATCATATTCTTATGAATTTAATACGAAGAAAAGATACTGTTAAAAACAGTATTGAAGAGGAATATGATGTTCCTCAAGATTTAGAAAAATTAAATCGTTGGACAATTCCTAAATTATATTATAAAATAATCTATGAATTAGGAATTTTTGAAAAATTAGGTTTAAAACAGGTAGTCAAAACTACCGAAGAACCTATCTCTCTCAACAACGAAGAGATGGTTATTAGGCTTCTAAGTAATAGAGACTTAGAAAAATATAGAATAAATCATAAGTTTATTCATATTGGATTAGTACAAGTAGCCTTTAAGCCTTTGACTTTAGAAGGCTTACCAGAGAGCTTTATAGCAGCCCTTAGAGATGGTAGGAATCTTAATTGGAAACAATCCCTTATGGGAATAATTCAATCTAGTCTGGCACATGGACCAGTTTATTTTAATGTCTATCCTAATCTCCAATTATCATTAACTGATGTTAATATATTGGATGCTCTGACATTAAATGTCAAAACTCACGGATATAATTACGCTCCGGGTTCGGAAGTAATATGTATCTTTATAGAATTTATTATAAGCCTTAATATACGCTAAATCCTCAATGTAAAATCGTTGATAAACCTATCAATGAAACTATTCTTATAGAAACTAATTTTAGTAGATCTAATATTACAACTCGTAGATCTATTAAATGGGAAGAAATACAATTTCCAGAAAACTTGATAATTGAAAGAGCTATGCCTCTCAACCAAAAATAAAAAACAATCCTACACAAATAATACAAACAACAGATGGAACTGTTCAAATACAATTTGAGCAGGATAGAAAATCTGTCGATAGAAAAACTCTAAGATCTAGACTTAGATCAAGTTCATCTCATTATCATATATCACCATGTGATTATATGGTAAGATCTCCTTCTAGAGCTTCGACTCCCAAATTAGGGAATCAACCTCGAGCGATTATTTGCAAAATAGAGTTGATGAATTAAGAATTAATTCAGATAATATAGTTCATGGAGTTTCTAAAAATAAAGACGAGGAAATAACCGAGTCAGAAATGGATTTTTGTGTTTAATGGATTTAAACCAAAAAATTAATTTTAGTCCGGGATCTCCGGCAAGAAAAGAAATTCAACAAGAATTTATTACCCAAATGAGAATTAATTAGAAAATGGTTTTTTTTCAAGTTTTAATAGTGAAGATAAAATTATTATTCAAGAAAAATTTTATAATGATTTGTCAAAACAGAACAAAAAATTACCTTTTATTCCTTGGTTTTTGACAAATATTTTAAAAATATGATTTTAGTACTGGAAAGAAATTATAAACTTTCAACGGGAAAAAATTTAAATTCAATTTATCCTCCTCAAACTAGTTTTCAAATGGAAAAAGAAAATGAAATTAGATATTATAGTGCTTTTCAAAAGCTATTTGAAAATGACACACTTGCAGTAACTATTAATCATATTAATTGCCTTTTAAAACAACAAAATTATACAAATATGTATGTTATTGTCATAGGAGAACAAATTTCTTTATTAAAGAGGAATATAGAAGAAATGTCTTCTTCTGTTAAGGATATAAAAAATTATCTTTTATTAAATAAAGATAAAGATATAAATGAAATTAAAACAGCTAATATAGCTTCCCCTAGTATTCAACCTCCTCCAGAAATTGTTGATTTTAAATTAAAATCAATTTCTCACATTGAAGATATGATCGAGAAAAAATTAAGAAATTCAAAGCTTAATACTTTAAGCGAAGAATTTGAAAATCAACTTGAAAATTCAGATAATATACATAAAACTTTTACTGAAGAATTAAATAAATTAAGAAATTCTTCAAAATTTGCAAGTAAACCAATTCAAACTAAATATTATTATCCTAGACCAACTCCTCAAGATGTTCTAATAGAAGAACATGATCTTACTATTAATAATTCCTATAACGGTCATTGTATCTATGAATGGAACCTTGACGGTTTTACTGAAAGGCAAACTTTTGGTATGGTTCATAGAATGATGATGTATAGTACAGTCTGTAAAACTCAAGGTAATACAGACAAAACTATTGCTCAAATGCTAGTAGCTGGCTTCACTGGTCAGTTAAAAGAATGGTGGGATAATTACTTATCTCAACAAGATCGTGATAATATTCTTCTTACTGTAAAAGAAGAAAATAATACAATTAGAAAATGCTGTTTATACTCTATGTATAAACATTGTAGAACATTTTACAGGCCGATGGTCTGACAATTCTGAAAATGTTAGAACTCTTCTCCAAAATCTTAGGTGTAAAACACTAACATCCTTTAGATGGTATAAGGATACATTCCTTAGTCGAGTTATGGAACTTCCTGAGTCAAATAGTACTCACTGGAAATCCAAATTCATAGATGGTTTACCATTTCTTTTTGCAGAAAGGGTAAAGAAAATCCTTAGAAATGGAGAATCTAGTACAGATTATAATTCCTATACTTATGGAAGGCTAATAGGAACTTGTATACAAGAAGGTTTAGCTTTATTAATGAAATAAAGCTCAACAAACAACTGAAGAGACATTCTCTTGATGAGAAAAAACAATTAGGAGAATTCTGTAGTCAATTCGGCTTAGAAAATCCTTCTACGAGCCAACCTCGTAAAGAATATAAACCTAAAAAATATTCTCCCAAACAATATGAAAAAAGAAAACATCGAAAATCTAAAAGAAGAGAACAAAAATTCTCTAAAGATAATAAAAATTATCAATATAGAAGTAAATTCCCTCCAATAGTCTGCAGAAAGTGCGGAAAAATAGGTCACAAAGCAAAAACTTGCTGGACTAAAAAGAAAATTAATAATTTAGAAATTGATACTGAATTAAAAGAAACATTATCAAAGATTTTATTAGAATCTAATAGCGAGTCAGAATCTTCTTCAGAAGATGAAAATAATTTCATTGAAGAAATTTCTTCAGAAGAATCTGAAGAATGTCAAAATTGTCAAATAGGACAAACATGTTCTAAAAAATTAGATAATTCTGAATCAGAACTAGAAGATAATAATCCCTATCAAATTTTATCTCAATTTCAAGAAGTTAATGTTTAGATAATAATCTTTTTGAAATATTAAAAGAAACAGAAGATCAAGATTTAAAAAATCTAATCATTAGAAAAATAATTCAAAAAGAAGAGGAAACTTCAAAAGAAGTTATTCCTAAATTAACTAAATCTGAACCTTATAGTATGGCCGAAGTAATGAGATTACTTCGTAATAAGAATCAATTAAACAAAAATGAATCAGCTGTTAATATTTAAGATTTAACAATAGAAATTTCAAATTTAAAAAATGAAATAAAAGATTTAAATGTAAGTCATATAGATTTAGAAAGAAGATTTTCTAAATTAGAAAAAGGAAAAGAAATGGCTAGTTAAAATATCATTACTCATAGACGGAAACTTCCAAAAGAATCTGATTGCACTAATTGATAGTGGAGCAGATTTAAATTGTATCCAGGAAGGAATAATTCCTACCCAATATTTTCATAAAACAACTCATTCTCTAAGCTCTGCGAGCGGAGAAAAGTTGCAAATCAGCTATAAAATTCCCAAGGCCTTTATTTGTAAAAATAAGGTCTGTATACCTACTTCATTCTTGCTTGTCAAGAATATTACAAACCAAGTAATTCTTGGTACTCCGTTCCTTAGGAAAATATTTCCTATTCAAAATATAAATGAATATGGATTTAAAGGTAACTTCGATAACAAAGAAGTTTACTTTGAATTCATAACTGAACCTTTTACTAGAATTCTTAATGAAATTAAGGATTCTATTCTTATTAAAGCAAAAGAAAAACAGGTAAATTACGTTAAGCAAGAAATTAAAATACTTACGATTGAAGATAAACTTCAAAATCCTAAGTTACAAGAAAAAATTAAATTATTACATAATGAATTCACGTTACAAATATGTAACGATCTTCCAAATGCTTTTTGGAATAGAAAAAAGCATATAGTTTCTTTACCTTATGAAGATGATTTTAGTGAGAAAAATATTCCCACTAAAGCTCGTCCTTATCAGATGAATTCTGAATTATTAGAATTATGTAAAAAAGAAATAACTTCTCTTTTACAGAAAGGTTTAATAAAACCTTCCAAATCACCTTGGTCATGTACAGCCTTTTATGTCAATAATGCGGCAGAAAAGGAAAGGGGAGCACCTAGGTTAGTTATTAATTATAAACCCCTAAATAAAGTTTTAAAGTGGATTAGGTATCCTATCCCTAATAAAAAAGATCTTTTAGATCGATTATTTGATGCGATAATTTTTCAAAATTTGATTTAAAATCAGGATTTTGGCAAATACAAGTGGCTGAAAAAGATAGATATAAAACTGCTTTTACAGTCCCAATTGGTCAATTTGAATGGAACGTTATGCCTTTTGGTTTGAAAAACGCTCCTAGATCTAATGCAAAATATAGGAGCACAGACATTATTCTTAATTATAGCACAGAAGGTTTTGAAAAGGTCGAACGATTCGAATTTTTCTCTAAGAAATAAAATCCATGCATATCTAGAGTAGTCATCAACGAGCACATAAGCATACTTTCTACCACCAATGCTATCTACTTCCACGGGACCCGTCAAATCCATATGAATAAATTGAAAACAGTGAGCAATCTTGAAATGTTGAGCAGAATGTTGGTCAACATTATGACTCACATGTACTTGCTTACCCTTAAGGCACGACTCACAAATAATCTTACCAAACTCCTTCAGCTTCGGAATGCATATGATCACTTCATGTTTAATAAGTTGCTCCAAAGTTCTGTAGTTGGCGTGACCCAGTTTGTAATGCCAAAGTGTAACATCGTCTTCGGCCTTCGAGAGTTGGCACACGTCCTATTTTTCACCGACTAGATAGCAATTATCGCTAGATCTTTTCCCTGCCATGACACAAACACCTTTCCTGTTAAAAACTTCACAACTTTCCTTGTTGAACCTTACCTCGAGGTTGTCGTCGCAGAGCTGACTTATGCTAATCAAACTAGCCACAAGCCCATCGATGTGTAGAACGTTGCTTAGCTTCGGGAAGTCGGGCACATTCAATTTGTCGCGACCGAGATCTTCCCTTTTGCATCTCCTCGAACGTCACAGACCGCTGCTTAACGGCATGTAGTCAATTAGGAACTCTTTGGTACCCGTCATGTGTCGGGAACACCCGCTATCGAAGTACCATGAACGTGTAACGTTAGCTCGCAAAGAGGTATACACAACATTGCATTTATATGCGGATTTCTCTACCCAAACTTTCGTAGGTGTCAAAACAGCAGTGTTTTCACTAGAAATTGAATGAGCGTCAACTAAAATTTCTCCGGACACAACATTGATTTCTCAATGCTGAGCGGAATGTTGGACGACATCTCAGCCAACATAGATTTCTTCGAAATCTCTCCTTTCAGTTTCCAGCAGAATGGCTTAATATGACCAGGATCCATGCAATGATGGCATTTATACGATCTATCCTTAGGCTTACTGGCAGCGTGCTTCATACTTTTCATAACAATCACAGTATCACATCAATCGTTAGCAACACATGAATTTTCTTTAACAAAAACAATCTTAGATCGATCGTAAGTGGCAGAATCTAGAAATGCTGTGAATTGTATCCTAAGCCATGAGCATCTGAAATACCTATCGACAAACATCATCAAGAGTCGATTTACCCTTGTTAACTTCGAGAATGTCTCATCAGCCTCATTGACTTGCTTATGAAGTTTGTTGATCTCCTTGTCATTTCTCGTCAGCATGGCTTCCATCTTGTTCATCCCTTCAACAAGAATTTCGATCATCTTCTCTCTTTTCTCATTTTTCTCGGTCGGAATTTTCACGATTGCTTTCAACTCCGAGTTTTTCGCATTTCCGTTTGACAACTCAACGGACAGCTGTTTGAGGGCATCATCCGTCTGGACTTTATCACGAACATTAATTTCTATACCTTCATCATCAGAACTCTCATACCCATGAAAACAGCTTGAGTCATCAAAATCGAAAATAATATATTTCTCATATGTTTAGTCCAATGTTGGCTCAACATTAGTTACCGCAGTGAAGCCGATATGATGATCTTCATCTTTTTCGTTGTCCAAGAAGGTTTGAATGGTTACTGATGATTGCTTAGACTCCTTTGCACACAGTTCTTCATCTTCATCTTCAGAAAGTTTGACCCAAAGTGCTTTTCCACGCTTGTGAATGGTGTTCGCGTATTCATTTGCATAGTGGCCCCAACCCGTTCACACATGGCATCACGCAGATTCCCATTTGATATTCTTTTTCTCTATTTGGTTGCGTTTGAAGAACGGAGGAGCAGAGGTCGGTTCATTTACATTCAGGCCTTTCCTGAATGTTGGGCCAACATTTGGTTCAACATTCTTCTTCATGAACTTCTTGAATTACTTCACAAGCATTGCTGTATTCCCATCATCGTCAGAGTCATCCTCAGTTTGAAACTTAGAGGGATGATTGACTAGAGCAAGGATTTTGCCGAAGCCTTCTTTTGGACTTCGAGGTTGGTCTCGTAGTTCTTCATGATATTCATCAAGAAGTTGAAATCCATCGTGGGCAAATTGTGTGCTTCCTCGACCGCCGCTACCTTCACATTATACTTTTCAGTTAGAGAACGAATAGCTTTAGAGTTTAATACCTTATATGAGATCGGGTCTCCCAAGCTTGCACATTCGCTAGAAATGGTCAGAAGCTTTCCACAGTACGTGGATGTCCTCGTCTTCTTTCATTCTGAGATTCTCGAATTGATTATAGAGGAGTCAAAATTTGGTCTCTTTTACACTTGCATCTCCCTCACAGTACCGTTGAAGCATCTCCCATGCATTTTGAGCCGTCATACAATTCTGAATGATTCTAAACATGAAGATGTCGACCGACGAAAATATGGCATGAAGAGCTTTGTCGTTGGACACGGCTGCACTTCTCTCGAGAGTCATCCATTCGCCGACTGGTTTGTCCACGACTTCACATCAGCATCTGGTGTAGATATTGGTGGTGTATATCCATTGCGCACAACGTCCCACGCTCGCGTATCAATTAACTTGAGCACTGGCGCACAAAACCTTCCAATATGCGTAGTTAGATCCGTCTAACACGGGAACCTTGCCAAAATAATTTGAGCTTGAAACATCCCTAGAAAAGGATAAAACGCTTAGTTACGTCAAACGGAGGCTCTGATCTCACTTTGAAGTGGTCCCGTGATATGGATGCAATCTAACTAATTTAAAAACCGATGACCTAAATGTTGGAACTAATGTTGGGGTAACTCTGAACCCAACACTGAACGCACAGCGGAAATAACTAATAACTTAGTGACGAAACACGATTGACACGAGCTTTAAAATTGTGCAGCAAGTTCTTCAACTTGCTGCGAGCCTCATGGCAAAATTCCACTATTAAAAATGGATTACAAAAAGATCAAGCCTAGAAAAGAAACGAATCTTGCGATCCTACCAAACTACAAAGTCTTACGACTTTTGCAAAGGCAAATACTATGCTAAAAACGAACTCGTGCTCGCTCAAATTCTCTCAACGTATACTTGATAAATTTCGCGTCATCAAAGCTCTCTAAATTTTCTCGTGTAAAGCTCACTCGTGGCAGCTCGAAATCTCCTTTATTATAGGACTTGGCTCCCTCTTAAATTGGTAAAAGATCTCTTGAGAATCTCCTAAAGTATCTCCTAGAAGATCTCCCCAAATATAGTAATTATTTTAGTTCGAATCTTCTCATGTTATTGGTTGATCTCATATTGTCTATTTATTGTAGATGCAATCTCTTATTTTGGGTAGAAAGGATGTGATCTTCATATCTGTAATTGCATCACTCATTTTGGGGAAGAAAGACAAAATCTTTTTCCATATCTTCGACATTAATAGAAGAGACATCCAACCACAGACGAATAAAACAAAAATTGAACTACTCGCAGATAAGCGGTAAAAACATGAACTTCTATTACCGAAAATGAAACTATAACACCACAAACAGAGATGGCTAGCAAATTCATATCTGCAATAGACTACGCATTTTTCCTCGAACAAAGAGTAGACGTTTCTTGCTTGAGTTTGTGCCTCTTTAGTCAGATGAAAAGCTCCCACGAGAGTAGAAAAACTAGGATGGCAATGGGGCGGGTTGTAATACTCGTGAAATTTGATACGGGATTTACGAATATAATTATCTAGCATATTTATTAAATTTCTTTATTGGGCCAAATTTCTTCCTTTGAATAAACTAATAGAATTTCTAGTCTATCTTATCGAGCCCAATTTAAAATAGTTAAAGGCCCAAAAATAGGAGTAATCGAATGGATAAGGCCCAATAACTACCTTGGCCCAAGTAAACTTAATGGATAACGGAAGGCAGCTCTGACTTCATGAGCTAGCAAAGAACCCGACAAAAACTAGTACAGTAGTGCTTTCAAAAAGCTATTTGATAGAGTATAGCCGCGGAGACTACTTGCATCAGGGTCAAGCCCCCCTTTCTAACCTTCCTTAACCTTGAGGGAATTACACGTGTGAGCCTCATCACTTATTACTAACCTTAGGCAAAAGTAATCATTTGGAAAACATCAAGAAAACATGAACAGAGGAAGGGCAATGAACGAAAGCAAATAAAAACCCCTCATGTGAGTAAAGCACGAAAATAAGAACCTAGAGTTTTTCTATCGACAGATTTTCTATCCTGCTCAAACTGTATTTGAACAGTTCCATCTGTTGTTTGTATTATTTGTGTAGGATTGTTTTTTATTTTTGGTTGTAGAGGCATAGCTCTTTCAATTATCCAGTTTTATGGAAAATGTATTTCTTCCCATTTAATAGATCTACGAGTTGTAACATTAGATCTACTAAAATTAGTTTCTAAGAACAGTTTCATTGATAGGTTTATCAACGATTTTACATTGAGGATTTAGCGTATATAAAGGCTTATAATAAATTCTACAACAGATACATATTACTTCCGAACCCGGAGCGTAATTATATCCGTGAGTTTTGACATTTAATGTCAGAACATCCAATATATTAACATCAGTTAATGATAATTGGAGATTAGGATAGACATTAAAATAAATTGGTCCATGTGCCAGACTAGATTGAATTATTCCCATAAGGGATTGTTTACAATCAAGATTCCTACCATCTCTAAGGGCTGCTATAAAGCTCTCTGGTAAGCCTTCTAAAGTCAAAGGCTTAAAGGTTACTTGTACTAATCCAATATGAATAAACTTATGATTTATTCTATATTTTCTAAGTCTCTATTACTTAGAAGCCTAATAACCATCTCTTCGTTGTTGAGAGAGATAGTTTCTTCGGTAGTTTTGACTACCTGTTTTAAACCTAATTTTCAAAAGTTCCTAATTCTAGATTATTTTATAATCTATTTTAGGAATTGTCCAACGATTTAATTTTTCTAAATATTGAGGAACATCATATTCCTCTTCAATACTGTTTTTAACAGTATCTTTTCTTCGTATTAAATTCATAAGAATATGATAGTTAAACTACACTGTAACTTCTTAATAGCCCCACCATGGCTCTGATACCAATTTTAGGATCTTTTTACAAAAAAGTTTTAAAGTGGATTAGGTATCGTATCCCTAATAAAAAAGATCTTTTAGGTCGATTATTTGATGCGATAATTCAATACCCTAAACTTAGAGAGATAGTTTAGGGTACGATTTAATTTTTACAAAAAAGTTTTAAAAAGTGATGATTGATACATGATACAAACAACCTATCGAACCTTGATAATGATATAAGGCTTTGTTTAACCAGTTTAGTCCAATCAGACCTGAGGTAGTCAAGCCAAATACCAAAAATCAGACTTTCGTTAGAAAGTTTTGTTCAAAGGTAGTTCATCCATAATACCAGACATCAAAAGAAAAATGGTACGTGGCGTTGTTAAACCTATTAGTCCAGTTATCAAACTGTAAACAGTTTGATCCCGTTCGGACCCAAGGTATTCTAGCCTATATACCATTAATCCAAAATTAAAAATTATTTTTGTGATCTTTAGAATTAAATCATCGAATACAAGGAATTTTACATAATAAAATTTTTATTTAATTAGTTCAGTCGGTAACAGCCATATGCCCTCAAACGCCTATCTTCGGCAACACGGGCTTTGCCAAGAGCCGAAAAAGAATTAATCAAAATCAAAGTTTATTATAACCTTTATCCAAAATTTAATTCTTTCAATCGTTTTTAAAAGAGGTTTGCTATGGTGCCCACCTACCGTGAGCAACCACCGTGAGCACCATAAGCAAATCTCTCAATTTTTTGCTTTATTTTGATTTCCAACACCGCCAACACCTCCGTAGATCCTCTCATATCCATTGCTAACATAAATCGCCATCAACAAGACGTCAATTTTTAAGAAAATTCATTATTTATTATTCACATGTGGGCGACGTACTGATGTGATGATTTTCTTAAAAATTGACGTGTTGTTGATGGCGATTTATGTTAGCAATGGATATGAGAGGATCTACGGAGGTGTTGGCGGTGTTGGGAATCAAAATAAAGCAAAAAATTGAGAGATTTACTTATGGTGCTCACGGTGGTTGCTCACGGTAGGTGGGCACCATAGCAAACTCATATATATATATATATGTGATATAAAACCATGATTTAAGGTATTAAGGCATCTTGGTGTAGTTTAACAAAAGTTTTAGCCTTCCATTAAGGCTAAATGAGAAAGAAAATAAATTATTTAAATGCAAAAATAAAAACTTACTTTAGAGAGGAGTCGTACAAAGAACTTCTTCAACTTTTATTTCTTAGTTTATTTTACAAGAGAAGGTAAACAAGAGAGGGAAGTGAGAGGGTACAAAAGAGCGTAAAAGAAACCACGCCTGAAGCGTATAAGCTTCCAACCTCTATATAGAAGAGAAACGTAAAGTACATTTATTAAAGTAAAGAAAATTTTTCTTCAAAGCAATCCAACTTATCGAGAGAATCTGGACAGCTGTACCCATTTTGGCAAAAAGTCTTCGGACTTATCTTTAGCTTTAATAAAGCTAATAGTGACCAATTTTCCACCGTAGATGTCATAATCAACTTTATTTGATTCCATCAATAGCTTCTTTAATTTTCTGCACTTGTTTAGCTCTAGACTCCTTGATTTCTTCACGGGTCTTGACAATTTGAGCTACTTTGTCTTTAATAATAGCAATTTCTTGTCCCATCAGGTTAGAATTTTCTTCTTCTTCAATATCTTCAATAATAATGTTATCCGGATCTTCCGGATCTTGTCCTTCGCCAGCAAGACAAAAATCTTCATCTTCTTCAATTTTTGAAGATGTCTCCATCGAAATATCTCCAATTTCCATACCAAATTTTTTTGCAATATCCTTCTTCATTTCTTCGAGATAAACATCAATTATCTCATTGGGTTTCATTTTACCCTTTTGAAGATTAATTCTTCTAGAAATAGCCTCAAAGGGACTAGGAGCTTCCCTTTGTTGACGATTATTAATCGCATCATTATATAGAGAAATTTTCTCTTCGATCTTATCAATTGTTTGCTGGCTTTCATATTCACCAGTCTGAGTTTTCGGATCATCTTTTTCCAAAATTTTATATAAAAATTTCTCTGTAAACAAGGAATTTTTTGTTGGGTATAACCCATTTCTGGAGTCCATCTCCAAATCCAAGGAATAGAGAATTCAATGTAAAAATGTAAAGAAGCCATTTCTTCTATACATTTTTTATTATGGTCCGCTTCTATTAGAAATGGAGAAACTTTAACCCATTCTTGGTATAGACCAAAGAAGGGTTCTTTTAAAATTTCAATAGATGCGCCATATAATAGCCACCATTGATAAAACCAATTAGGAATATCCTTTTTGTAAACATCTGAGCAGATTTTAATCCACCAAGAGTGTTTTTTGTTATCATTTTGATATAAAAATACCTTATTAAAAGCTTCGATATAATCATAATAATTAAATTTAAATAAAATTTTTTATTCAGGATGGAGATATTCTCTATCCTTTAAAGGGTGAAGTGCCCAATTTTCAGCAGTTATTATCTGCTTAATAATAATTTTACTAAAGGTATAACCTTTTCTTTGAGCAGTTTGGGTATTGCCCGCACTAAAATGCTCAAAGTCAGCTGTTCCAGTTGCTTTTAAAATATTCTCGTAATTATCCAGAGATTTATAAAATTGAGCAGCATATGATGCTCTTTCTAAATATCTAGACATAATTGTCCAGGGTTCATCAGACCATTTTAAATCTTTGAATTCTAACAGAAGTATTACCTCTGTATAATTCTTTTTCTCATAATCGACATCTTCGTCGTCTTCTGCAATAATTTTTGCATAAGAAGTACCTTCTTTATTTTGAGATTGTCCCTTTTGTTTCTTGAATTCAAGAAACTCTTTGTAAATTGGATCGTCCTTGTTCCAAGCATTGCTTGAAGACGCAGAAAATTGTGAAAGATTTTCTTTCACAAGCTTCTTGTTACCCATTTGGGCGATAACACGACCACGTCCACGTCCACCTCTATTAGAGGTGAAACCTCTCCCATATTGGGACATTGCTGCAATTTGCGAATAAAAACTCATGTTAAATATTCTCGAGTAAGATAATCAGGAAGACTATTATCACTTCCCTTTTTATAAATAATTTCAAAATCAAATGGGGCTAAATGAGCCTGCGATCTTGCAAACATTTGTTTGGAGACATCATGTTTGAAATCTTTTTGAAACATAAATTTTGCAGCTTGACAATCAGTTTTTATTAGAAACTTTTGATTATATAAATCATCTTGAAATTTAAGAACACATTTAACTATTGCAAGGACTTCTCTAGCAATAGTAGCATAATTTTTCTGAGCATTATTCCATTTCCCCAAATGGAATCTAACTAAGTATTCTTTTTTATCTTCTGGAGAAACTTGTTTTAAGATTGCTCCGAAGTCTAAGTCAGAAGCATCAGTTTCAATAATTTTTTGCCAATTAGAATTAGCAAGCATTAAACAAGGTAAATGCGTAACCTAATTTTTAATTTTTCTGATTACTTCAGTGTGACAATCTGTCCATTGACAAGGAATCTTTGTTAATCTATCATATAAAATAGATGTATCTATAGCAAGATTTTTATAATAAGGAGAAATATAATTAAGACTCCCTAAAAATCTTTGAAGCTGAGTTTTATCTAAAATTTGATCTGGAAATTTTGATGCAAACTCAATACTTCTATTGATCGGATTAATTTTTCCCTTTTCAATATTATGACCTAAAAATCTTATTTTGGTTTGAAATAAAACCATTTTCGGACTTGATATAACTAATCCATTTTGAATAACAATTTTCTTAAATATATTAAGTAAAATGAGTTCCGATATCTTTTGAAAATATCAAAATATCATCAATATAGACGATAATAAAATTACTATAAGGAATAAAAATATCGTTCATAATATTTTGAAATTTAGAAGGAGCGTTTTTCAAACCAAAAGGCATAACGTTCCATTCAAATTGACCAATTGGGACTGTAAAAGCAGTTTTATATCTATCTTTTTCAGCCACTTGTATTTGCCAAAATCTGATTTTAAATCAAATTTTGAAAAAATTATCGCATCAAATAATCGATCTAAAAGATCTTTTTTATTAGGGATAGGATACCTAATCCACTTCAAAACTTTATTTAGGGGTTTATAATTAATAACTAACCTAGGTGCTCCCCTTTCCTTTTCTGCCGCATTATTGACATAAAAGGCTGTACATGACCAAGGTGATTTGGAAGGTTTTATTAAACCTTTCTGTAAAAGAGAAGTTATTTCTTTTTTACATAATTCTAATAATTCAGAATTCATCTGACAAGGACGAGCTTTAGTGGGAATATTTTTCTCACTAAAATCATCTTCATAAGGTAAAGAAACTATATGCTTTTTTCTATTCCAAAAAGCGTTTGGAAGATCGTTACATATTTGTAACGTGAATTCATTATGTAATAATTTAATTTTTTCTTGTAACTTAGGATTTTGAAGTTTATCTTCAATCGTAAGTATTTTAATTTCTTGCTTAAGGTAATTTACCTGTTTTTCTTTTGCTTTAATAAGAACAGAATCCTTAATTTCATTAAGAATTCTAGTAAAAGGTTCAGTTATGAATTCAAAGTAAACTTCTTTGTTATCGAAGTTACCTTTAAATCCATATTCATTTATATTTTGAATAGGAAATATTTTCCTAAGGAACGGAGTACCAAGAATTACTTGGTTTGTAATATTCTTGACAAGCAAGAATGAAGTAGGTATACAGACCTTATTTTTACAAATAAAGGCCTTGGGAATTTTATAGCTGATTTGCAACTTTTCTCCGCTCGCAGAGCTTAGAGAATGAGTTGTTTTATGAAAATATTGGGTAGGAATTATTCCTTCCTGGATACAATTTAAATCTGCTCCACTATCAATTAGTGCAATCAGATTCTTTTGGAAGTTTCCGTCTATGAGTAATGATATTTTAACTAGCCATTTTTGAGAAGTAATAACTTCTAATGTTGAAAGAAAATTATCTTCTTGAATATTTTCAGAAGTTCTAGCAATTTCTTCATCAGCTTCAAATTCTTTAATTATTTCTTTTCCTTTTTCTAATTTAGAAAATCTTCTTTCTAAATCTATATGACTTAATTTTAAATCTTTTATTTCATTTTTTAAATTTGAAATTTCTATTGTTAAATCTTTAATATTAACAGCTGGTTCATTTTTGTTTAATTGATTCTTATTACGAAGTAATCTCATTACTTCGTCCATACTATAAGGTTCAGATTTAGTTAATTTAGGAATAACTTCTTTTGAAGTTTCCTCTTCTTTTTGGATTATTTTTCTAATGATTAGATTTTTTAAATCTTGATCTTCTGTTTCTTTTAATATTTCAGAAAGATTATTATCTAAAACATTAACTTCTTGAAATTGAGATAAAATTTAATAGAGATTATTATCTTCTAGTTCTGATTCAGAATTATCTAATTTTTAGAACATGTTTGTCCTATTTGACAATTTTGACATTCTTCAGATTCTTCTGAAGAAATTTCTTCAATGAAATTATTTTCATCTTCTGAAGAAGATTCTGACTCGCTATTAGATTCTAATAAAATCTTTGATAATGTTTTTTTTAATTCAGTATCAATTTCTAAATTATTAATTTTCTTTTTAGTCCAGCAAGTTTTTGCTTTGTGACCTATTTTTCCGCACTTTCTGCAGACTATTGGAGGGAATTTACTTCTATATTGATAATTTTTATTATCTTTAGAGAATTTTTGTTCTCTTATTTTAGATTTTCGATGTTTTCTTTTTTCATATTGTTTGGGAGAATATTTTTTAGGTTTATATTCTTTACGAGGTTGGCTCGTAGAAGGATTTTCTAAGCCGAATTGACTACAGAATTCTCCTAATTGTTTTTTCTCATCAAGAGAATGTCTCTTAAGTTGTTTGTTGAGCTTTATTTCATTACATAAAGCTAAACCTTCTTGTATACAAGTTCCTATTAACCTTCCATAAGTATAGGAATTATAATCTATACTAGATTCTCCATTTCTAAGGATTTTCTTTACCCTTTCTGCAAAAAGAAATGGTAAACCATCTATGAATTTGGATTTCCAGTGAGTACTATTTGACTCAGGAAGTTCCATAACTTGACTAAGGAATGTATCCTTATACCATCTAAAGGATGTTAGTGTTTTACACCTAAGATTTTGGAGAAGAGTTCTAACATTTTCAGAATTGTCAGACCATCGGCCTGTAAAATGTTCTACAATGTTTATACATAGAGTATAAACAGCATTTTCTATAGTTGTATTATTTTCTTCTTTTACAGTAAGAAGAATATTATCACGATCTTGTTGAGATAAGTTATTATCCCACCATCCTTTTAACTGACCAGTGAAGCCAGCTACTAGCATTTGAGCAATAGTTTTGTCTGTATTACCTTGAGTTTTACAGACTGTACTATACATCATCATTCTATGAACCAACCAAAAGTTTGCCTTTCAGTAAAACCGTCAAGGTTCCATTCATAGATACAATGACCGTTATAAGAATTATTAATAGTAAGATCATGTTCTTCTATTAGAACATCTTGAGGAGTTGGTCTAGGATAATAATATTTAGTTTGAATTGGTTTACTTGCAAATTCTGAAGAATTTCTTAATTTATTTAATTCTTCAGTAAAAGTTTAATGTATATTATCTGAATTTTCAAGTTGATTTTCAAATTCTTCGCTTAAAGTATTAAGCTTTAAATTTCTTAATTTTTTCTCGATCATATCTTCAATGTGAGAAATTGATTTTAATTTAAAATCAACAATTTCTGGAGGAGGTACTAGGGGAAGCTATATTAGCTGTTTTAATTTCATCTATATCTTTATCTTTATTTAATAAAAGATAATTTTTTATATCCTTAACAGAAGAAGATATTTCTTCTATATTCCTTTTTAATAAAGAAATTTGTTCTCCTATGACAATAACATACATATTTGTATAATTTTGTTGTTTTAAAAGGCAATTAATATGATTAATAGTTACTGCAAGTGTGTCATTTTCAAATAGTTTTTGAAAAGCACTATAATATCTAATTTCATTTTCTTTTTCCATTTGAAAACTAGTTTGAGGAGGATAAATTGAATTTAAATTTTTTCCCGTTGAAAGTTTATAATTTCTTTCCAGTACTAAAATCATATTTTTAAAATATTTGTCAAAAACCAAGGAATAAAAGGTAATTTTTTGTTCTGTTTTGACAAATCATTATAAAATTTTTCTTGAATAATATTTTTATCTTCATTATTAAAACTTGAAAAAAACCATTTTCTAAATAATTCTCATTTGGGTAAATTAAATTCTTGTTGAATTTCTTTTCTTGCCGGAGATCCCAGACTGAAATTAATTTTTTGGTTTAAATCCATTAACACAAAAATCCATTTCTGACTCGGTTATTTCCTCGTCTTTATTTTTAGAAACTCCATGAACTATATTATCTGAATTAATTCTTAATTCATCAACTCTATTTTGCAAAATAATCGCTCGAGGTTGATTCCCTAATTTGGGAGGTCGAAGCTCTAGAAGGAGATCTTACCATATAATCACATGGTGATATATGATAATGAGATGAACTTGATCTAAGTCTAGATCTTAGAGTTTTTCAATCAACAGATTTTCTATCCTGCTCAAATTGTATTTGAACAGTTCCATCTGTTGTTTGTATTATTTGTGTAGGATTGTTTTTTTATTTTTGGTTGTAGAGGCATAGCTCTTTCAATTATCCAGTTTTCTGGAAATTGTATTTCTTCCCATTTAATAGATCTACGAGTTGTAATATTAGATCTACTAAAATTAGTTTCTATAAGAACAGTTTCATTGATAGGTTTATCAACGATTTTACATAGCGTATATTAAGGCTTATAATAAATTCTATAAAGATGCATACTACTTCCGAACCCGGAGCGTAATTATATCCGTGAGTTTTGACATTTAATGTCAGAGCATCCAATATATTAACATCAGTTAATGATAATTGGAGATTAGGATAGACATTAAAATAAACTGGTCCATGTGCCAGACTAGATTGAATTATTCCCATAATGGATTGTTTCCAATTAAGATTCCTACCATCTCTAAAGGCTGCTATAAAGCTCTCTGGTAAGCCTTCTAAAGTCAAAGGCTTAAAGGCTACTTGTACTAATCCAATATGAATAAACTTATGATTTATTCTATATTTTTCTAAGTCTCTATTACTTAGAAGCCTAATAACCATCTCTTCGTTGTTGAGAGAGATAGGTTCTTCGGTAGTTTTGACTACCTGTTTAAACCTAATTTTTCAAAAGTTCCTAATTCATAGATTATTTTATAATCTAATTTAGGAATTGTCCAACGATTTAATTTTTCTAAATCTTGAGGAACATCATATTCCTCTTCAATACTGTTTTTAACAGTATCTTTCTTCGTATTAAATTCATAAGAATATGATAGTTAAACTACACCGTAACTTCTTAATGCCCCCACCATGGCTCTGATACCAATTTTAGGTGTAAAACACTTACATCCTTTAGAGGGTATAAGGTTACGTAAAATCATAGATTATTTTATAATCTATTTGATGAATTGTCCAACGATTTAATTTTTCTAAATCGTGAGGAACATCATATTCCTCTTCAATACTGTTTTTAACAGTATCTTTTCTTCGTATTAAATTCATAAGAATATGATAGTTAAACTACACCGTAACTTCTTAATACCCCCACCATGGCTCTGATACCAATTTTAGGATCTTTTTACAAAAACGTTTTAAAAAGTGATGATTGATACATGATACAAACAACCTATCGAACCTTGATAATGATATAAGGCTCTGTTTAACCAGTTTAGTCCAATCAGACCTGAGGTAGTCAAGCCAAATACCAAAAATCAGACTTCGTTAGAAAGTTTTGTTCAAAGGTAGTTCATCCATAATACCAGGCATCAAAAGAAAAATGGTACGTGGCGTTGTTAAACATATTAGTCCAGTTATCAAACTGTAAACAGTTTGATCCCGTTCGGACCCAAGGTATTCCAGCCTATATACCATTAATCCAAAATTAAAAATTATTTTTGTGATCTTTAGAATTAAATCATCGAATACAAGGAATTTTACATGATAAAATTTTTATTTAATTTATTCAGTCGGTAACAGCCATATGCCCTCAAACGCCTATCTTCAGCAACACGGGCTTTGCCAAGAGCCGAAAAAGAATTAATCAAAATCAAATTTTATTATAACCTTTATCCAAAATTTAATTCTTTCAATCGTTTTTAAAAGATTTTTCTACATCATATTAGTATATATATATATATATATATATATATATGATATAAAACCATGATTTAAGGTATTAAGGCATCTTGGTGTAGTTTAACTAAAGTTTTAGCCTTCCATTAAGGCTAAATTGAAAATAAATTATTTAAATGCAAAAATAAAAACTTACTTTAGAGAGGAGTCGTACAAAGAACTTCTTCAGCTTTTATTTCTTAGTTTATTTTACAAGAGAAGGTAATCAAGAGAGGGAAGTGAGAGGGTACAAAAGAGCGTAAAAGAAAGCACACCTGAAGCGTATAAGCTTCCAACCTCTATATAGAAGAGAAACGTAAAGTACAATTATTAAAGTAAAGAAAATTTTTCTTCAAAGCAATCCAACTTGTCGAGAGAATCTGGACAGCTGTACCCATTTTGGCAAAAAAGTCTTCGGACTTATCTTTAGCTTTAATAAAGCTAATAGTGACCAATTTTCCACCGTAGATGTCATAATCAACTTTATTTGATTCCATCAATAGCTTCTTTAATTTTCTGCACTTGTTTAGCTCTAGACTCCTTGATTTCTTCACGGGTCTTGACAATTTGAGCTACTTTGTCTTTAATAATAGCAATTTCTTGTCCCATCAGGTTAGAATTTTCTTCTTCTTCAATATCTTCAATAATAATGTTATCCGGATCTTCCGGATCTTGTCCTTCGCCAGCAAGACAAAAATCTTCATCTTCTTCAATTTTGAAGATGTCTCCATCGAAATATCTCCAATTTCCATACCAAAATTTTTTGCAATATCCTCTTCATTTCTTCGAGATAAACATCAATTATCTCACTGGGTTTCATTTTACCCTTTTGAAGATTAATTCTTCTAGAAATAGCCTCAAAGGGACTAGGAGCTTCCCTTTGTTGACGATTATTAATCGCATCATTATATAGAGAAATTTTCTCTTCGATCTTATCAATTGTTTGCTGGCTTTCATATTCACCAGTCTGAGCTTTTCGGATCATCTTTTTCCAAAATTTTATATAAAAATTTCTCTGTAAACAAGGAATTGTTTGTTTGGTATAACCCATTTCTGGAGTCCATCTCCAAATCCAAGGAATAGAGAATTCAATGTAAAATGTAAAGAAGCCATTCCTTCTATACATTGTTTATTATGCTCCGCTTCTATTAGAAATGGAGAAACTTTAACCCATTCTTGGTATAGACCAAAGAAAGGTTCTTTTAAAATTTCAATAGATTCGCCATATAATAGCCACCATTGATAAAACCAATTAGGAATATCCTTTTTGTAAACATCTGAGCAGATTTTAATCCACCAAGAGTGTTTTTTGTTATCATTTTGATATAAAAATACCTTATTAAAAGCTTCGATATAATCATAATAATTAAATTTAAATAAAATTTTTGATTCAGGATGGAGATATTCTCTATCCTTTAAAGTGTGAAGTGCCCAATTTTCAGCAGTTATTATCTGCATAATAATAATTTTACTAAAGGTATAACCTTTCCTTTGAGCAGTTTGGGTATTGCCCGCACTAAAATGCTCAAAGTCAGCTGTTCCAGTTGCTTTTAAAATATTCTCGTAATTATCACGAGATTTATAAAATTGAGCAGCATATGATGCTCTTTCTAAATATCTAGACATAATTGTCCAGGGTTCATCCGACCATTTTAAATCTTCGAATTCTAACAGAAGTATTACCTCTGTATAATTCTTTTTCTCATAACTGATATCTTCGTCGTCTTCTGCAATAATTTTTGCATAAGAAGTACCTTCTTTATTTTGAGATTGTCCCTTTTGTTTCTTGAATTCAAGAAACTCTTTGTAAATTGGATCGTACTTATTCCAAGAAGACGCAGAAAATTGTGAAAGATTTTCTTTCACAAGCTTCTTGTTACCCATTTGGGCGATAACACGACCACGTCCACGTCCACCTCTATTAGAGGTGAAACCTCTCCCATATTGGGACATTGCTGCAATTTGCGAATAAAAACTCATGTTAAATATTCTCGAGTAAGATAATCAGGAAGACTATTATCACTTCCCTTTTTATAAATAATTTCAAAATCAAATGGGGCTAAATGAGCTTGCCATCTCGCAAACATTTGTTTGGAGACATCATGTTTGAAATCTTTTTGAAACATAAATTTTGCAGCTTGACAATCAGTTTTTATTAGAAACTTTTGATTATCTAAATCATCTTGAAATTTAAGAACACATTTAACTATTGCAAGGACTTCTCTAGCAATAGTAGCATAATTTTTCTGAGCATTATTCCATTTTCCCGAATGGAATCTAACTAAGTATTCTTTTTTATCTTCTGGAGAAACTTGTTATAAGATTCCTCCGAAGCCTAAGTCAGAAGCATCAGTTTCAATAATTTTTTGCCAATTAGAATTAGCAAGCATTAAACAAGGTAAATGCGTAACCTTATTTTTAATTTTTCTGATTACTTCAGTGTGACTATCTGTCCATTGACAAGGAATCTTTTTTAATCTATCATATAAAATAGATGTATCTATAGAAAGATTTTTATAATAAGGAGAAATATAATTAAGACTCCCTAAAAATCTTTGAAGCTGAGTTTTATCTAAAATTTGATCTGGAAATTTTGATGCAAACTCAATACTTCTATTGATCGGATTAATTTTTCCCTTTTCAATATTATGACCTAAAAATCTTATTTTCGTTTGAAATAAAACCATTTTCGGAATTGATATAACTAATCCATTATGAATAACAATTTTCTTAAATATATTAAAATGTTTAAAATGTGTTTGATATCTTTTGAAAATATCAAAATATCATCAATATAGACGATAATAAAATTACTATAAGGAATAAAAATATCGTTCATAATATTTTGAAATTCAGAAGGAGCGTTTTTCAAACCAAAAGGCATAACGTTCCATTCAAATTGACCAATTGGGACTGTAAAAGCAGTTTTATATCTATCTTTTTCAGCCACTTGTATTTGCCAAAATCCTGATTTTAAATCAAATTTTTTAAAAAATTATCGCATCAAATAATCGATCTAAAAGATCTTTTTTATTAGGGATATGATACCTAGTCCACTTTAAAACTTTATTTAGGGGTTTATAATTAATAACTAACCTAGGTGCTCCCCTTTCCTTTTCTGCCGCATTATTGACATAAAAGGTTGTACATGACCAAGGTGGTTTGGAAGGTTTTATTAAACCTTTCTGTAAAAGAGAAGTTATTTCTTTTTTACATAATTCTAATAATTCAGAATTCATTTGACAAGGACGAGCTTTAGTGGGAATATTTTTCTCACTAAAATCATCTTCATAAGGTAAAGAAACTATATGCTTTTTTCTATTCCAAAAAGCATTTGGAAGATCGTTACATATTTGTAACGTGAATTCATTATGTAATAATTTAATTTTTTCTTGTAACATAGGATTTTGAAGTTTATCTTCAATCGTAAGTATTTTAATTTCTTGCTTAAGGTAATTTACCTGTTTTTCTTTTGCTTTAATAAGAATAGAATCCTTAATTTCATTAAGAATTCTAGTAAAAGGTTCAGTTATGAATTCAAAGTAAACTTCTTTGTTATCGAAGTTACCTTTAAATCCATATTCATTTATATTTTGAATAGGAAATATTTTCCTAAGGAACGGAGTACCAAGAATTACTTGGTTTGTAATATTCTTGACAAGCAAGAATGAAGTAGGTATACAGACCTTATTTTTACAAATAAAGGCATTGGGAATTTTATAGCTGATTTGCAACTTTTCTCCGCTCGCAGAGCTTAGAATGAGTTGTTTTATAAAAATATTGGGTAGGAATTATTCCTTCCTGGATACAATTTAAATCTGCTCCACTATCAATTAGTGCAATCAGATTCTTTTGGAAGTTTCCGTCTATGAGTAATGATATTTTAACTAGCCATTTTTGAGAAGTAATAACTTCTAATGTTGAAAGAAAATTATCTTCTTGAATATTTTCAGAAGTTCTAGCAATTTCTTCATCAGCTTCAAATTCTTTAATTATTTCTTTTCCTTTTTCAAATTTAGAAAATCTTCTTTCTAAATCTATATGACTTAATTTTAAATCTTTTATTTCATTTTTTAAATTTGAAATTTCTATTGTTAAATCTTTAATATTAACAGCTGATTCATTTTTGTTTAATTGATTCTTATTACGTAGTAATCTCATTACTTCGGCCATACTATAAGGTTCAGGTTTAGTTAATTTAGGAATAACTTCTTTTGAAGTTTCCTCTTCTTTTTGAATTATTTTTCTAATGATTAGATTTTTAAATCTTGATCTTCTGTTTCTTTTAATATTTCAGAAAGATTATTATCTAAAACATTAACTTCTTGAAATTGAGATAAAATTTGATAGAGATTATTATCTTCTAGTTCTGATTCAGAATTATCTAATTTTTTAGAACATGTTTGTCCTATTTGACAATTTTGACATTCTTCAGATTCTTCTGAAGAAATTTCTTCAATGAAATTATTTTCATCTTCTGAAGAAGATTCTGACTCGCTATTAGATTCTAATAAAATCTTTGATAATGTTTCTTTTAATTCAGTATCAATTTCTAGATTATTAAATTTTTTTTTAGTCAGCAAGTTTTTGCTTTGTGACCTATTTTTCCGCACTTTCTGCAGACTATTGGAGGGAATTTACTTCTATATTGATAGTTTTTTTATCTTTAGAGAATTTTTGTTCTCTCCTTTTAGATTTTCGATGTTTTCTTTTTTCATATTGTTTGGGAGAATATTTTTTAGGTTTATATTCTTTACGAGGTTGGCTCGTAGAAGGATTTTCTAAGCCGAATTGACTACAGAATTCTCCATTTCTAATGATTTTCTTTACCCTTTCTGCAAAAAGAAATGGTAAACCATCTATGAATTTGGATTTAGTGAGTACTATTTGACTCATGAAGTTCCATAACTCGACTAAGGAATGTATCCTTATACCATCTAAAGGATGTAAGTGTTTTACACCTAAGATTTTGGAGAAGAGTTCTAACATTTTCAGAATTGTCAGACCATCGGCCTGTAAAATGTTCTACAATGTTTATACATAGAGTATAAACAGCATTTTCTATAATTGTATTATATTCTTCTTTTACACTAAGAAGAATATTATCACAATCTTGTTGAGATAAGTAATTATCCCACCATCCTTTTAACTGACCAGTGAAGCCAGCTACTAGCATTTGAGCAATAGTTTTGTCTGTATTACCTTGAGTTTTACAGACTGTACTATACATCATCATTCTATGAACCATACCAAAAGTTTGCCTTTCAGTAAAACCGTCAAGGTTCCATTCATAGATACAATGACCGTTATAAGAATTATTAATAGTAAGATCATGTTCTTCTATTAGAACATCTTGAGGAGTTGGTCTAGGATAATAATATTTAGTTTGAATTGGTTTACTTGCAAATTTTGAAGAATTTCTTAATTTATTTAATTCTTCAGTAAAAGTTTTATGTGTATTATCTGAATTTTCAAGTTGATTTTCAAATTCTTCGCTTAAAGTATTAAGCTTTAAATTTCTTAATTTTTTCTCAATCATATCTTCAATGTGAGAAATTGATTTTAATTTAAAATCAACAATTTCTGGAGGAGGTACTAGGGGAAGCTATATTAGCTGTTTTAATTTCATCTATATCTTTATCTTTATTTATTAAAAGATAATTTTTTATATCCTTAACAGAAGAAGATATTTCTTCTATATTCCTTTTTAATAAAGAAATTTGTTCTCCTATGACAATAACATACATATTTGTATAATTTTGTTGTTTTAAAAGGCAATTAATATGATTAATAGTTACTGCAAGTGTGTCATTTTCAAATAATTTTTGAAAAGCACTATAATATCTAATTTCATTTTCTTTTTCCATTTGAAAACTAGTCTGAGGAGGATAAATTGAATTTAAATTTTTTTCCCGTTGAAAGTTTATAATTTCATTCCAGTACTAAAATCATATTTTTAAAATATTTTGTCAAAAACCAAGGAATAAAAGGTAATTTTTTATTCTGTTTTGACAAATCATTATAAAATTTTTCTAGAATAATAATTTTATCTTCATTATTAAAACTTGAAAAACCCATTTTCTAAATAATTCCCATTTGGGTAAATTAAATTCTTGTTGAATTTCTTTTTCTGCCGGAGATCCCGGACTAAAATTAATTTTTTGGTTTAAATCCATTAAACACAAAAATCCATTTCTGACTCGGTTATTTCCTCGTCTTTATTTTTAGAAACTCCATGAACTATATTATCTGAATTAATTCTTAATTCATCAACTCTATTTTGCAAATAATCGCTCGAGGTTGATTCCCTAATTTGGGAGGTCGAAGTTCTAGAAGGAGATCTTACCATATAATCACATGGTGATATATGATAATGAGATGAACTTGATCTAAGTCTAGATCTTAGAGTTTTTCTATCGACAGATTTTCTATCCTGCTCAAATTGCATTTGAACAGTTCCATCTGTTGTTTGTATTATTTGTGTAGGATTGTTTTTTATTTTTGGTTGTAGAGGCATAGCTCTTTCAATTATCCAGTTTTCTGGAAATTGTATTTCTTCCCATTTAATAGATCTACGAGTTGTAATATTATACTAAAATTAGTTTCTATAAGAACAGTTTCATTAATAAGTTTATCAACGATTTTACATTGAGGATTTAGCGTATATAAAGGCTTATAATAAATTCTATAATAGATACATATTATTCCGAACCCGGAGCGTAATTATATCCGTGAGTTTTGACATTTAATGTCAGAGCATCCAATATATTAACATCAGTTAATGATAATTGGAGATTAGGATATACATTAAAATAAACTGGTCCATGTGCCAGACTAGATTGAATTATTCCCGTAAGGGATTGTTTCCAATCAAGATTCCTACCATCTCTAAGGGCTGCTATAAAGCTCTCTGGTAAGCCTTCTAAAGTCAAAGGCTTAAAGGCTACTTGTACTAATCCAATATGAATAAACTTATGATTTATTCTATATTTTTCTAAGTCTCTATTACTTAGAAGCCTAATAACCATCTCTTCGTTGTTGAGAGAGATAGTTTCTTCGGTAGTTTTGACTACCTGTTTTAAACCTAATTTTTCAAAAGTTCCTAATTCATAGATTATTTTATAATCTATTTTAGGAATTTGCCAACGATTTAATTTTTCTAAATCTTGAGGAACATCATATCCTCTTCAATACTGTTTTTAACGGTATCTTTTCTTCGTATTAAATTCATAAGAATATGATAGTTAAACTACACCGTTACTTCTTAATACCCCCACCATGGCTCTGATACCAATTTTAGGATCTTTTTACAACGTAAGTGGATTTTAGGCTTCTTAATACCCTCATTATCAATAAATTAAATCAGAAAATTTGATTTATCATATTCTACTCAATATTTTCATAAAACAACTCATTCTCTAAGCTCTGCGAGCGGAGAAAAGTTGCAAATCAGCTATTAACTTCCCAAGGCCTTTATTTGTAAAAATAAGGTCTGTATACCTACTTCGAAAAATAGGTCACAAAGCAAAAACTTGCTGGACTAAAAAGAAAATTAATAATTTAGAAATTGATACTGAATTAAAAGAAACATTATCAAAGATTTTATTAGAATCTAATAGCGAGTCAGAATCTTCTTCAGAAGATGAAAATAATTTCATTGAAGAAATTTCTTCAGAAGAATCTGAAGAATGTCAAAATTGTCAAATAGGACAAACATGTTCTAAAAAATTAGATAATTCTGAATCAGAACTCGAAGATAATAATCTCTATCAAATTTTATCTAAGTATTAATTTTCTTTTTAGTCCAGCAAGTTTTTGCTTTGTGACCTATTTTTCCGCACTTTCTGCAGACTATTGGAGGGAATTTACTTCTATATTGATAATTTTTATTATCTTTAGAGAATTTTTGTTCTCTTCTTTTAGATTTTCGATGTTTTCTTTTTTCATATTGTTTGGGAGAATATTTTTTAGGTTAGTATTTCTTCCCATTTAATAGATCTACGAGTTGGACTTAGATCAAGTTCATCTCATTATCATATATCACCATGTGATTATATGGTAAGATCTCATTCTAGAGCTTCGACCTCCCAAATTAGGGAATCAACCTCGAGCGATTATTTGCAAAATAGAGTTGATGAATTAAGAATTAATTCAGATAATATAGTTCATGGAGTTTCTAAAAATAAAGACGAGGAAATAACCGAGTCAGAAATGGATTTTTGTGTTTAATGGAATTAAGGATTCTATTCTTATTAAAGCAAAAGAAAAACAGGTAAATTACCTTAAGCAAGAAATTAAAATACTTACGATTGAAGATAAACTTCAAAATCCACTTTAAGAACAGTTTCATTGATACTGAGGGTATTAAGAAGCCTAAATATTTACACTATCATAAGGTACTTCTTATGCAAAAATTATTGCAGAAGACGACGAAGATGTCGATTATGAGAAAAAGAATTATACAGAGGTAATACTTCTGTTATCCTAATGTCCAATTATCATTAACTGATGTTAATATATATGATGCTCTGACATTAATTGTCAAAACTCACGGATATAATTACGCTCCGGGTTCGGAAGTAATATGTATCTGTTATAGAATTTATTATAAGCCTTTATATACGCTAAATCCTCAATGAGTCAAAGGCTTAAAGGCTACTTGTACTAATCCAATATGAATAAACTTATGATTTATTCTATATTTTTCTAAGTCTCTATTACTTAGAAGCCTAATAACCATCTCTTCGTTGTTGAGAGAGATAGTTTCTTCGGTAGTTTAGCCAGCTACTAGCATTTGAGCAATAGTTTTGTCTGTATTACCTTGAGTTTTACAGACTGTACTATACATCATCATTCTGATCGTGATAATATTCTTCTTACTGTAAAAGAAGAAAATAATACAATTATAGAAAATGCTGTTCAAGGAATCTTTTTTAATCTATCATATAAAATAGATGGGAGTCTTAATTATATTTCTCCTTATTATAAAAATCATTAGCTGTTTTAATTTCATTTATATCTTTATCTTTATTTATTAAAAGATAATTTTTTATATCCTTAACAGAAGAAGATATTTCTTCTATATTCCAATAGAAGAACATGATCTTACTATTAATAATTCTTATAACGGTCATTGTATCTATGAATGGAACCTTGACGGTTTTACTGAAAGGCAAACTTTTGGTATGGTTCATAGAATGATGATGTATAGTACAGTCTAGTGACCAATTTTCCACCGTAGATGTCATAATACTTTATTTGATTCCATCAATAGCTTTTCTTTAATTTTCTGCACTTGTTTAGCTATAGACTCCTTGATTTCTTCACGGGTCCTGACAATTTGAGCTACTTTGTCTTTAATAATAGCAATTTCTTGTCCCATCAGGTTAGAATTTTCTTCTTCTTCAATATCTTCAATAATAATGTTATCCGGAATCTTTTATTTCATTTTTTAAATTTGAAATTTCTATTGTTAAATCTTTAATATTAACAGCTGATTCATTTTTTCTTAATTGATTCTTATTACGAAGTAATCTCATTACTTCGGCCATACTATAAGGTTCAGATTTAGTTAATTTAGGAATAACTTCTTTTGAAGTTTCCTCTTCTTTTCGAATTATTTTTCTAATGATTAGATTTTTTAAATCTTGATCTTCTGTTTCTTATATTTCAAAAAGATTATTATCTAAAACATTAACTTCTTGAAATTGAGATAAAATTTGATAGAGATTATTATCTTCTAGTTCTGATTCAGAATTATCTAATTTTTTAGAACATGTTTGTCCTATTTGACAATTTTGACATTCTTCAGATTCTTCTGAAGAAATTTCTTCAATGAAATTATTTTCATCTTCTGAAGAAGATTCTGACTCGCTATTAGATTCTAATAAAATCTTTGATAATGTTTCTTTTAATTCAGTATCAATTTCTAAATTATTAAACAGTTCCATCAGTTGTTTGTATGTAGGATTGTTTTTTATTTTTGGTTGTAGAGGCATAGCTCTTTCAACTATCCAGTTATTCCAAAAAGCATTTGAAGTGATAATAGTCTTCCTGATTATCTTACTCGAGAATATTTAACATGAGTTTTTATTCGCAAATTGCAGCAATGTCCCAATATGGGAGAGGTTTCACCTCTAATAGAGGTGGACGTGGACGTGGTCGTGTTATCGCCCAAATGGGTAACGTAAAAATGTAAAGAAGCCATTCCTTCTATACATTGTTTATTATGCTCCGCTTCTATTAGAAATGGAGAAACTTTAACCCATTCTTGGTATAGACCAAAGAAAGGTTCTTTTAAAATTTCAATAGATGCGCCATATAATAGCCACCATTGATAAAATCAATTAGGAATATCCTTTTTGTAAACATCTGAGCAGATTTTAATTCACCAAGAGTGTTTTTTGTTATCATTTTGATATAAAAATACCTTATTAAAGGCTTCGATATAATCATAATAATTAAACTTAAATAAAATTTTTGATTCAGGATGGAGATATTCTCTATCCTTTAAAGGGTGAAGTGCCCAATTTCAGCAGTTATTATCTGCTTAATAATAATTTTACTAAAGGTATAACCTTTTCTTTGAGAAGTTTGGGTATTGCCCGCACTAAAATGCTCAAAGTCAGCTGTTCCAGTTGCTTTTAAAATATTCTCGCAATTATCACGAGATTTATAAAATTGAGCAGCATATGATGCTCTTTCTGAATATCTAGACATAATTGTCCAGGGTTCATCAGACCATTTTAAATCTTTGAATTCTAGATCTTAGAGTTTTTCTATCGACAGATTTTCTATCCTGCTCAAATTATATATATATATATATATATATACATGTATTTATGTCCTTACGTGATTGTATGATAATCCTAGGAAGTTCGAGACTTACCATACTTAGAAAATCCATGACTTTTGAATCAGTTCACGATCATATGTGTTTATATGCATAACTTTTGGTATTAGAATAATTGTTGAAATATATAAAGGCTGTTGTGTATTTCGTTTTTGGGATTTGGTTTATTTTAGATATTTGATTAGTTTAAGGACATAGAATAGTTTCCATTAGACATTGTTTTCGATATGTTATCAAGTGATTAGTACATAGAGAAGTCGTTCAGCCATGCATAAACTAGTTGTACTTCAAAGTATTTGACATTTGAAATTTTCAACAACCTAAGCTTTCGTGCTTTGGGCAGCTCTAAGTGTTATTTACACTCCCAAGTTTTCTGCTTTGTATGTTATTAAGTTTGAATTAATATTGAGTGTTTAAATATTAGCAAAAGCCGAAAGGTTTTCGGTATTATGTAATAAAGTTTTCGGCACATATTTTCGGTTCTTAGGGTTTTCAGTATTTTTAGGGTTTCCATTATTTTTAGAGTGTTCGATACTTAAGGTTCGGAAAATTTTAGAATTACGTCACTTAGTAAATATACTTATATGATAATATTTTATTCCCCAGAGACTCGATCAGTTAGGAAATTTACCAGTGACTAATCTTATCAGGAGGACAGGTAGGTGAAATTTTCATCTACAACACGTAACCCATTTATGTGAATATATGTGTACGTGATTCGTAGGTGAAATCCACCTACGACACGTAAACGTTTTTGTGTATTATTATGTGAATTATGTGATACTTATGTGATATTTATATGATACGTACATGACTACGTGATTATGTGAATTTCTTGGATTAGGTGTTTGACATGTTTTAAATATTTTCGCACGTCATATGTAACCATGTTGCACGTCATATGCTATTGCACTGCACTGCATGCACTTGCATACCAGGTCAGTGCGAGGGGGTTGAGTACCGTACGGAATGGTAACGTGTGGGGAGTCGACGAGTGGTGTTGGTCCGTTTGTCGGATAGAGGGTGGGTGAATGCCGCCCTAAAGAGACCTGAGTAGGCTGACCGGGCTCCAGTAGGTACACTCTAAAGTGACCTGAGTGGGCTGACCGAGCGATAGGATGGTGCTTGGGTGCGTGCCACTCTAAAGCGACCTGAGTTGGCCGCCCGAGCGTTGGGACGTTAGAGGTTTGGGTGTATGCCGCTCTAAAGAGACCTGAGTAGGCTGCCCAATGCTCTAGTACGTACCACTCTAAAGCGACCTGAGTGGGCCGAGCGAGCGATAGGCGAGGGAAAGGTTCTAGTACGTACCACTCTAAAGAGACCTGAGTGGGCAGACCGAACGTGAACCTCAACTCGGGGAAATGGGCGACTCTAGAGAGACCCGAGAAGCCTTCCCATTCTAAAGCGACCTGAGTGGGATACCCGAGGGTATAGTGTAGAGTCACGGGGAGTCGTGGAATGTGATGAGTCGTGATTAGGGTCGAGCGTGCATTTGTGAGGTATATGGGATGGGATCGAGCGCACGATGCATTCACGCATATTTCACCTACTGAGCAAATAGCTCAGGGTTTTACGTGTTGTAGGTACCGAGCCCGACGCTGATGCGCGTCGAGGCTGAGGCGGGCTGACGGCGATGCTCCATGGACTTTTGAGGGCGGGGCTGTACATGGATGCGACCTGTGGAGCGATTAGGATTTTGAGCGTTTTGATATTTTGGGGGCTACGGCCCGTGTAAATTCATGACGATGTAGATGACGTTAGGTATAATGCATTTTATTTAAGAAAAAGTTTTTGTCAGACGGGTCTTCCGCGACTTACGTTGCGAAAATCCGCCACAAATCCGCCACTAAAGTGGCTTAATTTGAAAACCCTAATTTCGATTTTTAAGGGTTTTGAAACCCTAAAATTTAGAACTTAACCTAAACTCAAAAATATTATTTCAGAGATAGATCTCGATATAGTATGTAAGATTTCGATATTTATCTTGGAATAGATATCGAGCTTAGTTGTGGAAGTAAATCTCGAGATAGTATATGTAAGATAAATCTCGACATGTAAGATAAATTTCGGGGACGAAATTCTTCTAAGGGGGGAAGAATGTAATACCCGTGAAATTTGATACGGGATTAACGAATATAATTATCTAGCATATTTATTAAATTTCTTTATTGAGCCGAATTTCTTCCTTTGAATAAACTAATAGAATTTCTAGTCTATCTTATCGAGCCCAATTTTAAATAGTTAAAGGCCCAAAAATAGGAGTAATCGAATGGATAAGGCCCAATAACTACCTTGGCCCAAGTAAACTTAATGGATAAGTACACAACCTTCCTTAACCTTGAGGGAATTACACGTGTGAGCCTCATCACTTATTACTAACCTTAGGCAAAAGTAATCATTTGGAAAACATCAAGAAAACATGAACAGAGGAAGGGCAATGAACGAAAGCAAATAAAAACCCCTCATGTGAGTAAAGCACGAAAATAACAACCAAAAGAGGAAGAGATATTTCAGCGAACATTAGGAACTTAACGATTTTGAAGTCCGGATTTTAAAGTGAGGTATGCCAAATTTTGTGCTTAGTTTGCTTAATATATCTACAATATATATATATATATATAATATATATACATATACAGTGGCGGATCTACATGGTGCCCCCCCCCCCCCGGAAATTTTCGAAAACCCTAGTATTATATGTGTAGTATATGTTTTATTACTTATATATAAGATTGATATGCTGGAATTTACCAAATGGTCGACGTGGTGTAGCGGAGAGGCGTTTTGCCTTCCATTCTATAGGCCTGGGATCGATTCCTTATCCCTCCCACCCCACACGTTGCTTTTTACCTTTTAAGGTATATTAAATACCCATATAATTTATTTGATAAGAGTAGAGAGAGAGAACCGTTTGAGAGAAATAAAAATCGAAAAAAAATACCCTTTTAATTTAATATTTAGTTAACTTCTGTCTCTCATCTTTTATCTTCTCCCTTTTCACTTTTGTTTTTCTAATTATTTAACCATATAATTATACTAAAAATAAAATAATTACATTATTGTTTCTAAATTCTAAATATAAAGACTAATTTTGCAAACATATTGCAATATTATTCAAACAATTTAATTTAACAAGACGAAGTGAATATCTCTTATAATTTAATATAATCAATGTCCAACCTTTCAAATTAAAAATTCTAATTCTGTCATGAACTCCAAAAAATTATTACGAGTCGTATTAAAATTAAAATAATTATTTGTCATATAAAAAACATCAAATAAGTACTAAGTTTACCTACACACAAGTGTATTTCCTCGTCTATATTTTTAATTAACGTTATATAAAGTAGATAATGTTGATCATAAAAGTGACGACTCAAGCCCAAAAAAACCGTAAAAATTGTGTAGCACTGCAATGCAGGGGCCAACATCCGACCTTATTCACATTTATATTACGGCCCCCCCGATGAAAAATTTCTGGATCCGCCCCTGTACATATATTTATGTCCTTACGTGATTGTATGATAATCCTAGGAAGTTCGAGACTTACCATACTTAGAAAATCCATGACTTTTGAATCAGTTCACGGTCATATGTGTTTATATGCATAAATTTTCGTATTAGAATAATTGTTGAAATATATAAAGGTTGTTGTGTATTTCGTTTTTGGGATTTGGTTTATTTTAGATATTTGATTAGTTTAAGGACATAAAATAGTTTTCATTAGACATTGTTTTCGATATGTTGTCAAGTGATTAGTACATACAGAAGTCGTTCAGCCATGCATAAACTTGTTGTACTTCAAAGTATTTGACATTTGAAATTTTCAACAACCTAAGCTTTCGTGCTCTGGGCAGCTCTAAGTGTTATTTACACTCCCAAGTTTTCTGCTATTGTATGTTATTAAGTTTGAATTAATATTGAGTGTTTAAATATTAGCAAAAGCCGAAAGGTTTTCGGTATTATGTAATAAAGTTTTCGGCACATATTTTCGGTTCTTTAGGGTTTTCAGTATTTTTAGGGTTTCCATTATTTTTAGAGTGTTCGATACTTAAGGTTCGGAAAATTTTAGAATTACGTCACTTAGTAAATATACTTATATGATAATATTATTCCCCAGAGACTCGATCAGTTAGGAAATATACCAGATATTGTGACTAATCTTATCAGGAGGACAGGTAGGTGAAACTTTCATCTACAACACGTAACCCATTTATGTGAATATATGTGTACGTGATTCGTAGGTGAAATCCACCTACGACACGTAAACGTTTGTGTGTATTATTATGTGAATTATGTGATACTTATGTGATATTTATATGATACGTACATAACTACGTGATAATGTGAATTTCTTGGATTAGGTGTTTGACATGTTTTAAATATTTTCGCACGTCATATGTAACCATGTTGCACGTCATATGCTATTGCACTGCACTGCATGCACTTGCATACCAGGTCAGTGCGAGGGGGTTGAGTACCGTACGGAATGGTAACGTGTGGGGAGTCGACGAGTGGTGTTGGTCCGTTTGTCGGATAGAGGGTGGGTGAATGCCGCCCTAAAGAGACCTGAGTAGGCTGACCGGGCTCCAGTAGGTACCACTCTAAAGTGACCTGAGTGGGCTGACCGAGCGATAGGATGGTGCTTGGGTGCGTGCCACTCTAAAGCGACCTGAGTTGGTCGCCCGAGCGTTGGGACGTTAGAGGTTTGGGTGTATGCCGCTCTAAAGAGACCTGAGTAGGCTGCCCAATGCTATAGTACGTACCACTCTAAAGCGACCTGAGTGGGCCGAGCGAGCGATAGGCGAGGGAAAGGTTCCAGTACGTACCACTAAAGAGACCTGAGTGGGCAGACCGAACGTGAACCTCAACTCGGGGAAATGGGCGACTCTAGAGAGACCTGAGAAGCCTTCCCATTCTAAAGCGACCTGACTGGGATACCCGAGGGTATAGTGTAGAGTCACGGGGAGTCGTGGAATGTGATGAGTCGTGATTAGGGTCGAGAGCGCACGCTGCATTCACGCATATTTCACCTACTGAGCAAATAGCTCAGGGTTTTACGTGTTGTAGGTATCGAGCCCGACGCTGATGCGCGTCGAGGCTGAGGCGGGCTGACGGCGGTGCTCCACGGACTTTTGAGGGCGGGGCTGTACATGGATGCGACCTGTGGAGCGATTAGGGTTTTAAGCGTTTTGATATTTTGGGGGCTACAGCCCGTGTAAATTCATGACGATATAGATGACGTTAGGTATAATGCATTTTATTTAAGAAAAAATTTTTGTCAGACGGGTCTTCCGCGACTTACGTTGCGAAAATCCGCCACAAATGAGTATTAGAAAGTGAGGGTCGCCACACGGGTCTAGACCCGAACCCGATAGGACCGACCCTAACCGGGTTTGTTAAAAAAAATTCGGGTCCGGGGCGGGTTATGGGTCCTAGAAGCCTCAACCCGGCCGGTCTGGGTCGGGTCTCGGGTCTTGCTATCTTAGACCCGGAACTCGCCCCAAACCCACCCCGTATATATTTATATAAATTATTTTTATTTATAATGTGATAAATATATAGACATGTCAGTATTTTTCATAAAGAGGCTTGTGGTCCAATGGTTAACTTGCTCGTCTAATGAGTTGGAGGTTGTGAGATCAACTCCTTTTCAGCCAAAATCTAGGTATATTTAATACTTTTTGCTATTTAAAAATATATAACTTAAAAATTAAAAAAAGGAAAAAGTAACGAATTACGGATCTGGCATTCGGGGCGGGGCGGGTCCAATTCTGACCCTGGGCGGGGCGGGGTTCGGGTCCACCTAAAATCAATCGGGGCGGGTCCCGGGTCCGGGCGGATCCGATTCAGACCCGCCCTGTTGTCATCCCTAAGAAAAACCTCCCATGAAAGGGAAAGAACAACCTACTGAAGAGGGAAGAAGACCCACAAAGGGTACAAAACTCCCAAAGATGGGAGACAAACACACCTGGGGTAGACTAACGAAACTGCAGAAAAGGGATAAAAAACAATAAATAAAAACGAGGAAAGAAAAAGAGGAGGTCCCCGAACCTCCAGTAATGGAGGAAGGGGGAAAATGAAGTTTTTTGGATAAGATTTTTAGATAGAAGGCGGAGGAAATGAGGAGAAAGAGAGTGAAAAAAATTACCATAAGGTTGCGTTTGGGTTGGCGTATTTGAACGAAATCGCGTGATTTGAAATCATGAATTTCAAAATCTTAATTTCAAATCCAAATGCATTGTTTGGCAAAACGTTAGGATTTCGAAATTCGAATTTCAAAATGAAGTTCGACCTCAAGCGCTCGAGTAGCTCGTCGAACTCGACTTTTAACTTTTTGTTAAAAGATTAAATAGTACAAAAATGAAATAAAAACAAAATCGTAGGACGGCTTGCGAGCTTTCGAGCACCTACGAGTGAGCTCGAGCTCGTGCCGGTTCATCGATCTCACGAGTCAGGTCGACTCATCATTTACCCATCACCATTATTATTATTATTATTATTTATTGCTATTACTTTTTATTATTATTTGCGAAAAACTCATTGCCGACTCAACTTTGGATTTCGAAAGCGGAACATTTGACATGGAATTTCAAATCCGACAAATAATAAGCGTTTCGATTTGACATCGGATTTGACCGAAATCGAAATCCAAATCCACTCGATTGCCAAACGGTAGATTTGGGCCAAATCCGGACTTCAAATCGAAATCCGGAATCCAAACGGGGCATAAATGTTTTTTTTTTTTTCTAAAAAGCTTGATTCTTAAAATAAATTAAAATGAAATCATTATTCAGTTCCACTTTGTATCACGGCTTTATTTAAAACGACCTCTGATTGTTTTCTAGGCCCAAATACTAAAATTGAAAAAAGCCCACCAAACATGGGAAGATTTCAACGTACTGCTTTTACATTATGCAGTATAAATTGCACACCTTTCTTTTTTGTTTGCCCGCTCGTTGAGAAGGCCTATCTTTGTTAGGGTTTTTGCTCTTTGCTTTGCCTTAGGGCTTTTTGTTCCGAACGAAGATGAGCAACAACAAGGAGACCTTCAACGTCTCTGACCTCACCTCAGGTAATGAAATTGAGAATACGATTATCCTTGCGTGATTGATTAGAGCGTCCTAATGGTCTGAGGAATTTCTTGTTTGTGTAGCTTTGAATGCGGAAGATAGGGCTGACCTTGTCAATGCTCTTAAGGTAAGTTCTTTTGCTGCTGGTGTGGCTGTGTTATGTGATCTTTTTGTTTATGCGGGTTGCAGTTGATTATAAGCTGCAGATTGGGTTTGTGAAATTTTTTTCTCCCTCTATTTTTGGGCAAATCTTCAATTCATTTACAAAATTAGCTTTAAAACAAATTTAGCTTACTTTTTCATATTTGATCCTACCGCAGAATAAACTTCAAGATCTTGCTGGCAAGCACTCCGACGTGCTTGAGAACCTGTCCCCGTATGTCAGAAAACGTGTCGATGTGTTGAGGGAAATTCAGGTTGTTACTCCTTTATTATTGTTATGTCGTGCTGTTTTATTTTTCTTATCTTGCGAAATACCAAGATATTCATGGCCATGGATTTTGGTATGTGGGGTGTGGATGATATCGCTGGGCCTCTTTCTTTTTTGGGTTATTGAGTGTTTCTGTTACACTAGTTGCTGCTGCAGTTTTTATTTATTTATTTATAGATGGCCATCAATCTTGCTTTTATCTCGTGCATTATGGAAATTTATACCCTGAACTGTTTTCTAATTGCACATGTTTCTTTTTGCTGGTTGGAGTTATTTTTAATTATGCAATCTACGCTATACAGGGCCAACATGATGACTTGGAGGCTAAATTTTTCGAGGAAAGAGCAGCACTTGAGGCGAAATACCAAACACTATATCAACCACTTTATACTAAGGTGACGAAGCTTGTGCATGAGTTGTGTCTTATGTCGGTGGTGCTGTTTTATGATATTCGCTTGCATTGGAATTTGTAGAGATATGAGATTGTGAATGGTATGATCGAAGTTGATGGACTTCCCACTGATGCTGGAAATGAAAGTGATGGTATGCTGTAATGTGTATACATATATATATATACCTAATATTTGCATAATGAGATGTCTCTTAGCTGTTGACGTTGACGTCGTATGTAGAAAAAGGAGTTCCTGAGTTTTGGCTCAATGCAATGAAGAACAATGAAGTTCTTGCTGAAGAGGTATCTTGTTTGGCTAGTGTTTCGTATAGTATGTTTGATTTCAAGCCTGATTAAGTCGTCATACGATTTTCATTTGCATTCTTGTGAGCCAGATATCCGAACGCGACGAAGAAGCTCTCAAGTTCCTCAAAGACATAAAATGGTACAGGATTGATGATCCCAAAGGCTTCAAGCTTGAATTCTACTTCGACGCCAACCCATATTTCAAGAACTCTGTCCTGACAAAAACTTATCACATGATTGAGAAAGATGAGCCAATCTTGGAGAAAGCAATCGGGTACACTATTTGCTTCCACTTTGGTTGTTCTTTAATCAGTGGCACGTAACTTTAATTTGTGCTCTAATTCTTTCCCCTATATCGTGCACGCTTTACAGTACCGAGATTGAGTGGTTTCCTGGAAAATGCTTGACGCAAAAGATCCTAAAAAAGAAGCCCAAGAAGGGCTCGAAGAACGCCAAGGCAATCACCAAGACAGAAAACTGCGAAAGCTTCTTCAATTTCTTTAGCCCGCCTCAAGTCCCCGAGGAAGACGAAGATATCGACGAAGACGCCGCCGAAGAGCTCCAAAACTTAATGGAGCAAGACTACGACATTGGGTCTACCATTCGGGACAAAATTATCCCCTGCGCCGTTTCGTGGTTTACCGGCGAGGCTGCCCAGGAAGAGTATGGTGATCTTGACGACGATGAAGAGTTAGATGAAGATGAAGAAGACGAAGATGAAGAGGACGACGAGGAAGAAGATGACGAAGAAGATGATGACGAGGATGAGGATGGGGATGAAGGCACTACAAGGAAAAAGGTATATATGATAAGTTCCTCTGTTTTGCTGATTGGTTTGGCCTTGAATTATACTAACCTTTGCTGTTTTGATTGTACTGGGATTTACAGCGATCGGCAGCAAGAAAGGTATGTACCAATGATGACTATCCTTACTCTTGGGTTAATTATTTATTCAGTCCTGTACTTTAGGAAGGTGACAATTATAGGGGCACTGAATTCATGTGGTGGCATTATACGTACAATATTTTTCAGAATTAAGCAAAAGGATATTTTACGTCGGAACCTTGGATTTTATCGCAAAATTGCTTAATTTTGAAAGTTATTGTCCGTAAAATGCACCCTTTAAAATTTCTGGAACCCTAAACTTATACGCATGAATTCCTAAATTTGGTGCAAAAAAGGGCTCAGGCGTATAATTAATATCCCCTATAATGCTAATGCTATTCCCCAAAAATATGGGACTATAACCCCTCCTTACTCTCCACCCCATGATGTAATATTTTTCAGAGAATGCTTATGTTTGTCCTTCTTGTGTGATTTGCAGAGGAGTGGTAGAGCGCCTGCAGTTGAGGGGCAACAAGGCGAAAAGCCTCCTGAGTGTAAGCAACAGTAAATGTGCGGCTGTTGTTTTTTATGTGGTCGGCATTTGGTTTGATTTCGAGGGGCGAATATGTGAAAATTTGTCGCGGGATTGCGGTTTTATGTGTACTTATTGTGCTATTTTGGGGTCAGTTTCTTTCTGTTTTTTTCTTTTCAGTTCATTGATTGAAATTTCTATGTTATTTTAAAGTGTTCTGTTCTGAGAATGTGATGGAACACTGAGCTGCTCTTGTGATTTATGTATTGGATTGATTATAGTATTGGCTTTGATGCTCTTATGAAGTTTTATGATAACATTCCCATCTTGTTTTAGATATATTTAGTTTTGAATTTATGAAATTTAATAATATGTGTTTCTCCATATACACAGGTGAACTTTCTCAATTTTTATTACTGTCCTAACTAAATTGGTCATTACACGATCATCATTCTAAAAAGTTAGTATGCGTGAATGATGTTCCATATGAGAATCAAGTCGACTTCGTTGAGGCCTGAGGTTGAATGTTCAACTTCAACATGTTGCCGACAATTGCGGAAAAGTAATTTCTATGATCCGAAAATTTGATGAAGCCTAGTTGCGTTTCCTCATCTTGCTATTTTATCAAGACTCCTGATGTTAAAAGAGTAACTACCTTTAGTATGTCAATTTTATCATTTGATTACAATTTAATCCTCTATGTAATTACAAATCCTATAATTTCTTTTCACTTTAAATATGTCATAACAAAATAATATTTAATACTTTAAAATAATTTATCATTTCACTCACGTCTCACTTCGCTCTATTATTGTTTATTTATCATAATTGTATCCTATAATTAATTTTTCTTTTATATATGAATATATATATATAAATAATATTTAATCAAATTATAAATAGCTGATATATAGAATAACATTAAATATAGTTAAATTTTTAGCAAAAACGTAGAGTGCTTAGGAGATACTAATCTATTCTATTATATTAAGGTGATGGGCTATGAAAAACCGTCAATCTGTATCAATTGACTAATCAGATTTTTTTACATCTATTAAAAAAAAAAGACTTATAAACAACTTACCTTCCAAACCTCATAATAACTACCATAGACTTGTTAAAACTATTTAATAATATTTTTTTTTATTGCACACATGTAGGGTGTATCAGAAATTATATGTAAAATAAAGGGATAATTGCAAATTTGGTCCCTCAGTTATAGGCCTACATCAGTTTCATCCCCTCAAAACTCACGTCATCAATATATGTCCCTCGGTTTTTAACCGTTAATCCAACTTCAGTCCTTTCCGTCAAGGTTGACCGGGTTGACCGTCAAAACTAACAGAATTGACTGTTAGTGCGTTAAATATTTTTTAAAAAAAGAACATTGCTTAATAAGAATTTAAACATTGAAAAAAGAGACTAAAATTTAAAAATTGAAAATATAATTAAAATAAAAATCAAATAAGAAACAAAATATAAATTTTAAAAAACTAAAAATATAATTGAAATAAAAATAAACTAGAATTCTAAAAAGTAGAGATATATTTAAAATAAAAAAGAAATCAAAAATAAAATGAAAACTAAAATAAAAAAATTAATTTAGAAAAACCAGAAATATAACTAAAATAAAAAAAAATGTAAAATAATTTTAAAATAATTTTGTTTTTTTAAAAGATAAAATTGCTTAAATATTAAAAAAACAAAATTGAAATTAAAAAAAATATATATATATAATAAAAGTAAAAATGAAAAAGAAGAGAAAATTTAAAAATTGAAAATATAATAAAAATAAATAAAATAAGAAACAAAAGTTCGATTAATCACTCTGCAGAGAACCGTTGATTTTTTCCAAAAAAAGTAAGAAGGGGATTAGGGCCATACCCAACAAAAGTCCGATTGATCACTCGGCAGAGGAGATGACTTCTGAAAAAAATTCGATAGCGAATATTTGATCGTGGAAGAAGTTGATCCTTAATTGTTTTTTAATTAAATTTATTTTTCATTTTGTTTATATTTTAATTAAATTTCTGGTTTTTCTAATAATTTTTTATTTTAATTTAAATGTTCAATTTTTATATTGGGTTTCTTTTTATTTTAAATATATCTCTAATTTTTGGAATTTAAGTTTCTTTTTATTTTAATTATATTTGATTTTTTAAAATTTATATTTTGTTTCTTATTTTATTTTTAATTATATTTTCAATGTTTAAATTTTAGTCTCTTTTTACTTTTATTATAATTTTTTAAAATTTTATTTTCGTTTTCTTACTATTTAAGCAATTTTGTTTTGATTTAAAATACTTAACGGCACTAAAGGTCAATTCCGTTAGTTTTTACGGTTAACCCGGTCAAACTTGACGGAAAGGAATGAAGTTGATTAACGATTAAAAACTGAAGGACATTTATTGATGAAGTGTGTTTTCGAAGGGCTGAAACTGATGTAGGGCATAACGGAGGGACCAAATTTGTAATTATCCTAAAATTAATATATAATGATTTGCAATTAAAAAACTCTTCTTTTCCTCGCTCTACCATTCCTTCTTCGAACAAGAAATTGAAAAGGGAGGGAAAAACCCTCATAAACCCTAAAATCTCTCTCTCTCTCTCTCTCTCTCTCTCTCTCTCTCTCTCTTCTCGTGTCCCTGAAGTCGAGCCACGAACAAACATGCCAAAATAGTTTACGATATTTTGACTTCCCTTGAACTATTTGCAGGAGAAAGTTCGTAATGATCGAAGAACCCTGCCCGTTGAAAGAACTCGTGCACTCTTGAGTACAACAGGCCTTCGTTTTTCCTTCTCTTCAACGTTTTGACCTAATCTGTAGTGGAGTATAAATGGCGAGGCTTCTCAGAAACGTTTCTTCTCTGAGACGATCCATATTGCCTCAGTTGCAGGTTTATAAATTTTACAACGGATTGATGTTCGTTTGTCTCATGAAATTAGGATTGTGGTTCGAAAATTTGATCTACAACTAAGCAGATATCTCTGTCTCGAGGATATGAATGTTCTTGCTTTCCTTATTAAGAATTGGGTTGGAAGAAAAGAAAACGGTTACAAGAAGGGTTGTATGGGTCATGTGGTGCTAAATGGTTGTTCCTATATCGTCCGTTTCTTTACAGCAAAAAATATAATTTAAATATTAATTTTCAGGAGCCCAAAAAAGCACTGTTTGAGTCATCTAGTCAGTTCTGCTGGTTTTCTTCCAAAGGTATTGAGAGAGACTGTATTATATTTATAAAGCTTTTCCAATTTATCATGTGGATTTTAAGATGGTTCTTAGCCTTTTTTTATATCTCTTGTCAGTGGATTGAGTAGAGTTGGTTCAACGTATGGATATGTTTCCCGTTTTGTGACTTGATGGATGTTTTGCTGACTGGACTGATAGATTTTCATGGATATTTGAATATGTTTGTAGTCATCTGAAATTTGAATTTCCTTAATTAATGTCCACTGGCACCGGTTGCTCTGTTTTCATGTTGTTGATATGCTACTAGTTTCATCCAATATTTAAGGGTTGTTTGTGTCCCGTTGTTCTGTTTAAGTATTTGAATTAGTTTAGCTATTGCTTTATCATAGTTTTTACCCTTTTGAAGAGCGTCAAAGGATTATTGCAACTGAGCTCTAATCAATTGTTTTACTGGGGGGGCAGAGGCATATTTTATCTTTCATCATCTGTTAGTAATTATGTTGGAGTTTTTTGTGCTCTTTTACATGAGGAGATTAACTTTCATGATATTTTAAATTAAATGTGTAACAGAATAATTTAGTAGTTCTATGTTGTTAACGTTTGCCCAAGGTAAGAGAAAGTCAAAATCAGACGCTAGTGATTCTGGTGATGAGAACTTGTCGAAAAAAGATTTAGCGCTGAAGCTAGCATTGGATCAGATACATGCCTCATTTGGGAAGGGATCCATTATGTGGTTTGGTCGTTCGGCATCCCCAAGGAATACCCCAGTTGTGTCTACTGGGTCATTTGCTCTGGATATGGCTTTGGGGATAGGAGGGCTACCAAAGGTAAAAGACAAGCAGATAATTTGAACACCTGAAGCTTTTAACGTTTCACTTAATCGTTGCGGAAAATTATGTCCCATAAGTAAATGAAACACCCTTTTGCGGGGAGGTATATAACTGCCGTTGATGGATTGAATCTGTCTACACTATGCCATTAGTAGAAGTTTGCCTTGTGATTGATAGAATAAGAATTAGCTTTATTTCGTTGCGCATTTTCATGGAAGGCGGTGACTTTATCATGGAAAGCCTTTCCGCTTCATTTTTTACTTTCGTTCTTGTGCCTTGACACGTTGATCATAAGTATTTGTACGGCTATGTTTAGTACAGTGACAAAATGCGATATGGTGCTTTTGATAAAGTTGTTTTGTCATGACAGCAATTTTGTTTGATAAACATGTACGCTGAGTCTATCAGGGGCGTGTTGTGGAGATATATGGTCCAGAGGCTTCTGGGAAAACTACCCTTGCTTTGCATGTGATTGCCGAGGCTCAGAGACAAGGAGGTTAGTCACTTCGAATGTTTACTCACACAAGTGACAAGAATAGCAATATTCTGCATTCTTCCTTACATTTCATATCGGAACCAGATTGTATTAAACAAAACTCTAATTCTTCTGAATATCTATCGGTAATGTTTTCACTGACATTCCAATCTGTAAAAGTCTGTGTCGAAGTTATTTATTTATTTGGACATATCTGAATTTTAACTGAGTAATATCGCTCTGTGGCCTTTGTTTTTCTATAAGCATGATAAGCTAAAGGACATGCCTCCTTGAACAATTTATTATTTGTTATTTAGAAATTCCAATACGTTTAGAAATTGCTGCCTTAGAGATTAGATGCCTAATTATTTATTTGTCATAAATTCTCTTTTACAACGTAATTGTTTTCTCTGTTGTTTGTTCATGTTGATATAAAATTATCCTGATACCGTTTCTTCAAAAGAAAATCATTTTTTAAATTCCTTATTTGGAAAAGACATAATTCTAACATGTTTTAATAGCAACGCTGATGATCAGGTAAGTGTATGTTATGCATAGTACATTTACATTTACTTGAACCCTGTTATTGAAAGATAACTTGAACCCAGATGTACGTTGTCGACAGAGAATTAAAATGTGTGTCTTCCGTCATTAAAATTAGTTGATATTTGTTATCTCATACAATATCTCCAGCTTATAAACTTGGTATATCATAGGCATACACTATCTTCTTTTCATTCCCTTTTTATTTTAAGAAATAAGACGTTGGATAAGATAAATAAAATCATTTCCGTGCACATGTCCCCCATTTTCCTTGCCACATGCAGGCTACTGTGTATTCGTTGACGCTGAGCATGCTCTTGATCCATCATTAGCCGAGGCTATAGGGGTGAACACCCAAAATTTGCTTCTTTCACAACCAGATTGTGGTGAGCAAGCTCTCAGCTTGGTTGATACTCTAATTCGCAGTGGTTCAGTTGATGTTGTCGTCGTAGACAGTGTAAGTAACATTATCTCAAGTATGTAATAACACATCTGTGGAGAAAGACAGATTTCTAATCTGCTTGGTCATCTAACTTTCTCGCAGGTAGCTGCTCTGGTCCCAAAAAGCGAACTTGACGGTGAAATGGGAGATGCACATATGGCAATGCAAGCAAGGCTAATGAGCCAGGCACTGCGTAAATTAAGCCACTCACTCTCTCTTTCACAGACAATATTGATCTTTACAAATCAGGTTCTTTAGCATCATATGGAGAGGATTCTATATTCAAATTTAATGCACTTTTTTTGGGTTTTGATTTTTGGATTATGTTACGTTTCTTATGATCATTGATTGATTAGGTGAGAGCCAAGCTATCGACCTTTGCAGCATTTGCTGGCCCTACTGAAGTTACTTGCGGTGGAAATGCCCTGAAGTTCTACGCTTCAGTACGTCTTAATATTAAGAGAACAGGTCTTGTCAAAAAGGGAGATGAGGTAGTTACAGATTCTCTTCTAATATCGAAAGACTTGGTTTATCTTATTGAGGCCGTGGAAATCAATTATTGCTATGAAAAGCGACCAAGTTAGTTTTTTATTTTGTTTCCTATGCACAACAATCAAAATCTGATGCTGAGCAGAGACTATTGGTCAAATTGAAGCTATTTCTTTTCCGTTATTATCTTATAGTTCCCCAACATTTTAGCTCCAATATCAGCTAATTTCAGACAACTCTTTGATTTTACGGGTTTTTTTCGCAGACGATAGGAAGTCAAGTGTCGGTGAAAATTGTGAAGAACAAGCACGCCCCTCCATTCAGAACGGCGGAATTCGAGCTCGAGTTTGGTAAAGGAATATCGAGAGAGGCCGAACTCATAGACTTAGGTGTCAAACACAAGCTCATAATCAAGAACAGTGGATTCTATTATCTGAACAATCGGAATTTTCATGGAAAAGAAGCATTCAAAAAGTACCTATCCGAAAACGCTGCTGAGAGAGATGAACTCATGGAGAAGTTGAGAGAGAAGATTTTTGATTTCGGACAAAACGACGATGAGAAGGAACCCATCGAAAGAGAATCTGTTGAGGTTTCTCCGTCTGACTCTACAACTGATGAAGAAGCCATGGCTGCACTCTAATGCTTTCTTTGCTCATCTTCTCAAGTTGAAGGGACTTTCAAGTAAAATATGCCTTAAAAGTCAGTTTTGTGATGAAAGGGTTATCGATCTTTCCTTAAATTATATGTTCTTTTTAAAAAAAAAGTCAGTTTTCAGCTTTTGTTTTGTATGATGTCAATGACTGTATGTATATCCAGGAAAATTTTAAGTGAATGGAAAATCATTTAAGCTGTTCCATTCATTAGAGAATTACATGAATTTTATGTTTCTGATTATTTTATTATCATTTTTCTTTTTTGCTTTTAATATAAATATAAATGTAATGATATATCAACATTTACTTTAGATGAAATTTATATTTTGAATGTTTATTATTTATCTTTCTATCTTTTTTTGCCTCTTTGATCAAATGTATCTTTAATATGAGAACAGCAGAATTAAGATGTTTTGATGGTTATTCCCTTATCTGTTGGTCGAGTGGATCTGCGTGAGTGCAAGTGAACAGAAAAGTAAATGACACCTGGATTTATAGAGGTTATATCCCCAATTGGGGTTAGTCCTCTCCTTGAGGTTTGCTCCTTAAGAGTTTGATCAATTTGCTATGTTACCGTCGTTGGTTACAGAAGTGACCGATCGCCCAAACACAACCAAGATCAAGATGAACACTAGACCGCGGCTAGGGTGCCTAACGCCAAGTTTCGTTCCACGTCGTTCCCTGAGAATTCCTATTCTCCGACTGGAAACAGCTCGCTTCCGAAGGTCTGGATCTCAAATCCTCCCTTCACGAAAGGTACGCTTCACTCTTGTCTCATTGTGAGGTTCACACACTCTCAAATCGGGATGGTAGTTTTTCTAATTTAGGGTGTACTCAACTATCGCAAATGAAAGCACAAAGCACAAACAGAGAATAATAATTCGCAAATCAAACGCTCTAATTCATATCTCTGTTCTTGCTATTTCGTGTGTATGTTCTTTCGTTATCTGCACCCGATGTTGAAGTGTTGACTTATATAATCTTGTTAGTATCACACACATCATATGGAATGTCAATCGCAATCACCAATGCAGCACATCATTCCATCATAATTATCATGCCAAATTAAGCTCTAAGTATCACAACGGTCACATTCATAAATTTGCATGAAATCTTATTCTAAATACCTTTTCCTTACCATATAGGCAGATTTTATTCATATTAGCACTGTGGTACTTACGAAGATACCATAAATAGTTTCACCCAACATCTTATCAATTATGCAGCACATTAATCACGAATTTCCATTCAAATAAATACTATATTAGCACAGGGAAAGAATTCGTTTGACTCTAACATTTAAGATGCAATTGCTAATTATATCTGCATGATTTCTTCCTAAAAATAGGCAAGTTCCAGTGGATGACGTGTTTTCCATATATAGCTCCTTTCCATGTATAGCACAAGCGTAATAACTTAAACGCATATGCACGAATTAAATGCATCCGTATCATATACTTCCTTTGTCCCGGCTATTTCTTACCGAAGATTAGTGGGTACGGAGATTAAGAAATCACATTATTTTAATATTATAGTACACTTGTAAGGTATGGAGAGAGAAAAGTTATTAGTTGACACGCAAATCAAGAAGACTTTTTTTAATAATAATGGTGTAATTAGTTTAATTTGTGGGATAATTTTTTACCAAAAATGGAAATGGGAAGATTTATGTGGGACGCCCGAAATAGAAAAATGGGAATAAATAAATGGGACAGAGGTAGTAATTTCTATTTCAGCATATCTTAAAAACGGATAAGCATTCATGCAAATATATCCTTAGCATATAATATCCATATTTAGCACATTCAAGGATATAGAAGATCTCATTCCATATATAGGCAGATTCCGCAGTAATATTTTTACCATGTATATAACAATGATCATTTCTCAAATTAACGCATAATCCTTACTCTAATTAACATAGCGCAGCACATTAAGGATTAATCACGTCATTTTACACAAATAGCTTCAAGATCATAGTCACTTATCATTCGATTTATGCATACTTTCCAAATTCACGTAACAATGATATCATGACGGTGGAATCAATGATCACAGTGGTATCACATAAGTCACGTTGCAATGGAATCACAGTGTAAAGATCCAATTCACTGAAATATAAGTACCATTAATCTTTACTTTCACAGAGGGTTTGCCTAGAATACTAGTGAGCATATGATGCGAAAACTGATTTGTTAAGGGCCATAAACAGAAAGAATTAAATATGATAAATTTGCTATTACATAAAGGATTAAATTGTAATGAGCTAGTGGTGTAGTGGTTAGTATCCTCAATTTTTAAACTTGCGGGTCGTTTGATACTAATGTATGCTTGTGTAATAGACGGGTATGACAAAATTGAATGGTGTTTGTTATGCGTGTAAACCCATACCGGGGTTGTATGGCTAAACACATCCACTACACGAAATCCGTTCATAAGCCTGGTATAGGAAAATCCAGACTCAACGTGGGTATGTTAATACATGTTTTCTTAATACCAATTTTACCCCTCAACGTGGGTTTTGTTTTTACAGTGAAGAAGAATCTCGAGACTTGTGGGTCTTCGGCTTTACCTGGTTGTTTTCCTTCGCCCACCAGAGCTAGAGGACGAGACGACGCAAGATCATACTGTGGATGGGGACATTGCCCGTGGCGGAGATGGCGAACTGAGGGAACCGATAAGGTCACTCAGCTTTTGAGACCTGGCGGTGGTTCAAGGTCGAGGTCTGGGTTTGCTTGGTTTGCTGGTGAAGATTCTGACAGTGTAATTTGATATCAAATTCTGCCATTGATGACGATGAAGCTGTAATTCGGCTGGAAGGGCTTCTGTAATTTGGGTAGAGTAGATCTGATGAGATGATGAAGCTGTTGTAATATATTTTTAAAGCTTTATTTAATAAAGGACAAAACTGTAATTTAAACACATTGAACAGATTCCATACACACCTCAAACACACCTATCAAACACAATTTATATTATTACACAAATAATTAATACACACATATCAAACGTATTAAAATACAGTATCAATAAAATTCGTGTATAGCCATACACAAATAACTTATACCCATCAAATCTAAAAACACAGTATCAAACGACCCCTTGGGGTCTTGGGTTCAATCCCATGTACAACTTTATATTTAGATTTTTTATTAAAGAAAAGTAAAATTCGAAATTGTAATATAATTTTACAATTAATTTTTTTTATCTCACACTATACATTGTACTTTTATTTAATTTTTAATTGTCAAGTTATTAATTTATTTTAACTATTTGACTTTTAATTAAGTTTTTTTTTTTTTTGCCAAACATAGTTTATTTGATTGATTCATATGTAAATATATATTTATAATATTTAAGATACCGGTTTTATTCCGATTTAATTCTGATTTTATACTGGTTAAACCACTAAATTTTAAACCACTAAAATTTCCCGGTTTCAGAACCATGGGTTGGAAGATAAAAGTTTTAACCATTTTCTTTCGACCAATAAAAATAGGGCCGCTCAAATGGTGCTGACAGAAAAGGGAATTACTATTCACCGCCCCCTTTTTACTTGTTACTACCCCTAAAGGGCTGAAAAAAGACGTTTCTGCCCTTATGATATTTAAATTAATTTAAAATGAGAAAATTATAATAAACAATTAAAATTTCTATTTGAAGTCATTTTCCACACAATACTTTCCAAATTACATCCAAATCAGACAAAAAAACAGAAATTACGCAAATCGCAATGGATCGCCGACAGGGACAGGGAAAGGGAAAGGGTCTGTTCTCGCGACTGGTAAGCAAATTGTCGTAAAAATCAATCGTACGTAGATAGATTATCGAACACGGGTCGTAATAGTTTGAAAAAACGGCCGATCGAACGAGATTTAGGGTCGGATTTGGGCACGACCGAAACATAATTTTGGTCGGCCAAGTCGCGACCGAAACATAATTTCGGTCTTGACAGTTTCGACCGAAATTATCGTTCGGTCGTGACTTGACCGACCAAAATCACGTTTCGGTTGCGCCTATGCCAACCGAAATCGTATTTCGGTCAGTTCTGTCCTGACCGACATCATCGTTCGGTCGGGACAGTGCCGTCCGAATTTGTGTTTCGGCCGCATCTCAAGGCGGCCGAAATTACTGTTCGGTCCTATTTTTTATTTATATTTTTTTATTTTCTTAAAATAATTTTAATTGCAGACTAGGGGTGGGAAGTCCCTACTCGGAGGGAGCAGTATATCTCCCCCCCGTTGGAGGGAACTAGAGAGCGTCACACGAGGACGCGCGGCGTTGACGCATCCGTTCGTAGAGAACGGGAGGAGGAGAGGCGGCAGCGAGCGGTGGCTTCTCAGTCCGTATATGGGGATTACGATCCGCATGCATTTCATGGTGTGGAGGATGATGCATCATCGTTTCAGTCATCCGACGACGATGTCGTACCGGCCTCCTCAGGTAATTCTATTCTCCTCTATAAACTGACATGCGATGTCGTGTCTTAATTGACGTAAAATAAGTTAAATTTATTTTTGCATTATTCGTGAAAAATGAAATAGGGAGCAAGCGCTACAGGTTCGTAGATGACGATTCCTGGAGGGTGCAGTGGCCACAACCCGTTGGTCCATATGATGACGAGGTGGTCCATTGTTATCTGGGGCACATCGCGCCCCGCATCTGGATGGGTGAGGAGGGGAGACCCATGCTGAAGTGCGAGCAGTGGGCGTTAGTGCTTGGGAAGCTTAAGAATTGGTACTCCCAATTCCCGTCGGAGTCGCAGAGGCAGATCGATGGCACGTGGCTTGCGCACCTCACAGATGCCATGGTGGGTCACTTGGACCAGCCTCTACTGTGCGCTTTTGTGGAGCGCTGGCATCCGGACACGAACACCTTTCACATGCCATTCGGGGAGATGACGATCATGCTCCACGACGTCGAGCACATCCTGGGTATCCCGATCGACGGAGCGACGGGCACCCCAGACGTCGCCGATGGACAGATCGCGGTGAGGAAGATTATGGGCGTTTCTGCGGACGCGCTCAGGGATTCTTGGAGAGGCGATGGGGTTGCGACGAAAGACGTGATGCAGAGGATGCGTGGGGGTCGGCCGGCGGGATTCCAGGCCATCGCTTGGTTGTGGATTCTCTTGGGGTCGACGCTGTTCGTCGACAAGAGCGGGACCCGTGTGAAGCCGGACGTCATGCATGAGTTCTACCGCTCATTGGCTTCTGCCAGTGGGTACTCGTGGGGTTCGGCCGCTCTCGCTTACCTTTATCGCCAGCTTGGCCTCGCAAGCAGGGCGGATGCGAGGGGTTTAGCTGGGTGCCTCTCGTTACTACAGGCGTGGATCTACGAGTACTTTACATGCTTCCGCACACACCGTCTCCCCCAACATGTGGAGCCCGCCCGGGCACGATTACGCATGTGGTCTGTAGCTCAGCATATTATTTCGGTCAAGCCTTTTTTTAGAGCGAATCCGAATCAAGTTCGATAATTCATCTAGGTTGTTGCAAGTTTTACGAGAATTTGCATAGCAGTCGCGCGAATATACTCTGTCATTTGCCCTGTCCCTTTCCCTTTCGTCAACATTGCGATTTGAACGTTTTTTTTGTTTTGTTTGAGTTTGATTTGAATGTGTGATTGTAATATGGAAATTGTTGCCTTGAAAAGGACTTTCAATAAAAAAATTTATTCAAAAAGGGCAAAATTGTCTTTTTGCAGGCCGTTAGGGGCGGTGACTAGGAAAAAAGGGGCGATGTACCGATCCAGGAAAATAACTGCTCGAGGAGGACATAGCAGAGCAACAAAAAAGTATCAGAACTTTGATTGAATCTAATGCTAATGCTGCTTTATTGTTCAAATGCCAATTCGTTAGTGATCGACGCACCTTACAGAGCACTATTGGTTCAATCAAGGAGGAGTTTGTCTTCCAGTCGATCTTACCTCACCGCCAAATTCAAGATCTTTCAGGCCATAGCTCAAAGCTCGGGTAATGTTCAAGAGTGAGCTGTTTTTGAGTAGTCGATATTTTCCTCGGATATGTGTGGATCAATACTTGGAAGATATTGGGATTTGATTGTATATTTGTTTTTTTCTCCTCGTGAATCGTATCATGTGAAAGTTCCTCTTGGGAACATTATGTTGATTCTTGCTAACGGCCTCAAAGGCCAACTTTTCAATTACCAGCAGCGTTCATCTGAGTTGAGTTGATGTGTCTTATTGTCTATAGAAGGGGAGAAGTTAATGGGTTTGTTCGATAATTAAGGTCGATTGGTGTTAAACATGCTTGACTGTTTAATAATCTGTTCTCAAGAGTGGTTTAGTTGGGTTTTTTGAACAAAGACCCAATGTCTTTGGTCCTTCTACGGAAATCCTAATCAGAAAAAAGAAGTGTAAAGTCTTACGTTGCAGTTATTGCCGGAATATCTTTGGCCTATGTACTTTGGTGGTCATTAATTCGTTGTTGTTATGATAAATCAGCAGATATGCAGCAGAAAATAACGATACTAAACAAGCGTGGCGAAAAGCTAGTCGGGGTGTTTCATGATTCAGGGTCGCCGAGGATTGTTGTCCTATGCCATGGCTTTCGTTCCTCGAAGGTGCGTGAAATCTCCTATGTCTTGAATTTGCATGACTGAACATTGTTTATAGGAGATTTGGTTGCTTATCTGCTGATGATTTTGATCTTCCCTTTACCTTTGTTCAAAGAACTTCTACTTGAGAAGTGAGGATTTCTTTTTTTTTTTTTTTTTCTTGGAGGAAGATTGAATCTTCTCGGATTCTTCCATTCTTCATTTATGGAAAAGAAATGACTAGCATCTCTTAGCAGAGTCCAAGAGCAAAAAGTATACGTCATGCTCATGTATATTTATCATTAAACTGCGTCACAATTGATGGCAGGGAATATGCAACTCATGCCAAATTAGGTAAAATAATTGTTGTATGCATTGTTTAGTTATGTGATGATTAGTTACGTACTACGTAGTAGAGCCTTAACAAGTTTTACCATCACCTCATGCAATAGTCTTGTTTAGCAAGTAGTTCAATTTTGACATAGCTAAGATTTTGAACTATGTTTAGTTAACAATTTTGAACCGGTTTATTTTGTATAACTTATTGTTCCACAACATATGCAGGAGTCTGATATGATGGTTAACCTCGTTACTGCCTTAGAAAAAGCAGGAATCAGTGCCTTTCGTTTCGATTTTTCTGGAAATGGGTAAGGCATCCAAGGAATACAAAGTCTTTATTACACGAAAGCGCATTATTTTGTTAGAAACGCCATTTTATACTGCGTTCTATCCACCTTGCAATTGCATACCTTTCTGTGTGGTGTTTTTTATTATATTCTTGTTCTTTTTCTCAAGGATTATTTGCAACATGTTTATCTTTCGGCTTAATTAATTTTGCTGATTTTCAGGGAAAGTGAAGGCACGTTTGAGTATGGCAACTATGGTAGTGAGACAGAGGACTTAAGATCTGTAGTCGAGTATTTCAATGGATTAAATCGTCCAACCGCTGTTGTTCTTGGGCACAGTAAAGGTTAACATATCTTTTGGGACTACTATTGCAATATTTTCGCCATCCCTCTCTCTTCTGCATCCTCAACTTTCATTAGATAATCCTTCGAAATTTTGGATTATGAATCAAAACAATATAGGCATTATGCAATCGTATGCATGCATGTCAACTAATCTAACTGTGTAATACAACTTTCTGTCAAATAGACCTTCAATTTCAGAAATAAAAAAAAAATGCAGGTGGTGGTATTGTCCTCCTCTATGGATCCAAATATCATGACATACCTGCCATTGTAAACATCTCTGGCCGATATGATCTCAAGCGAGGAGTTAAAGAACGCCTTGGCGAAGATTTCCTGGAAAAACTCAAGAACGACGGATTCATCGATGTTAAAACTAAGACAGGTAAGCAAAAACTGCTCCAAAGATGACACTAACCTCTTCATTTCAACATCATTCCCATTTGTTTCGGCTTGTAAAATGGCATGGTTTTTGTTTTGGATCTTTTTCTTCACTAGCAAAAGAAACTCAACATATTGAAGCAAGTTAGGGGAATTCGTTATTGCATGGATCCATTACATAAATCGCACGTATAAATCAGTGCTTGGACGGTTTTCAGCGCAAAATTAAGTTGGCTTCTCTTTTATTTCTTCCAGGAGAAGTGTCTTATCGAGCCACCGAAGAAAGCGTGATGGAACGACTCAACACAAACATGCACGAAGCTTGCCTTTCAATAGACAAGAGTTGCAGGTAAGCTTTTTATTATTTCTATAGACAAGAGTTGCAAGAAAGCAACATTCTCATTTTTCGCAATTATATGTATATATAATATATATATATATATATATATATATATATATATATATATATATATATGCTTTACAGGGTACTCAGCATTCATGGATCAGATGATGAAGTGATTCCTTTAGAAGATGCCCAAGAGTTTGCAAAGATCATAAAGAATCACCGCTTACACATTGTAAACGGAGCGAACCATAGCTACACCTCACACCAAGACGAATTAGCATCTGTCGTTTTGCCTTTTATTAAAGAAATCGTGGATGGTGAAGATGGTGGTTCAAAATAAGCGCTAACGCATTTTCTGTGTGGAGGGAATTGAGTAACTTTCTTACTCTGATGATTTGTATTACTGGTTGTACAATATATGATCCCACTATTGATCACTTGTCTTTGTAATAGATTCTGATGATTATTCTATGACCTTCTCTCTTGCTTTAGGAGATTCAGTGTCATCCTTGACTCTGAAAAAAAAAAATCATGTAAGTTGGAAAATCAAAGCATAATCTCAAATAGTTGTTTCTTTCTTTCTTTTTTCTTTTTCTGGTTAATCGGGCAACCCTGACTTTTTGCATTGTGTTTGGCTCAAGGAAACTGGTATGAAAAACGAAAACTGAATCGACAATGATTTTCTAACTAGGGAAAAGGACAAAAAGAAAAGGAAAACCCGCGTTACAAATCCTTAAAAAATTACATGTTATATCATCAAACTAAATTTTGATCATATCTACACCTCACCACTAATGAAAAGAACAAAAGAAAGAATAGATTCCCCCACGTTATCAAACCAAAAGAAGTAGATATTTACATCACTAAAACAAATAAGAAAGGAATATGAGAAAACAATCAATCAAGGAACGTTCGAATAAGAAAGGAAGGACCTTAGCAAAAAGAAAGCTTGAGGAAAGCTAGGAACTCTCAAACCAACTAAGCTTTGGACGTGAGGTAGGTGAAAATTTCAACTACGACACGTAAATCATTGTTTGATGTTTGGTTTGGAGGCGATTAATTCACCTTCAACTCGTCAATAAAGCCTGGTGATTTTGTGCGAATATTATGCTTACGTATCTATGTAAACGTTCTTTGAAGTATGTGATGTTGATAACTTGTGTTACTTAGTACATGTACGGGGAGACTTGCAATAAATTTCGTGACATTGAATGTTGACGTGTAATATGTTGGGGTGCAAGAAGTTAAACCTTTGAGTCTAGGTTTGGTTTATTTTTCTTAGTGGATACGTATGTATGCTAGGAGGAAGTGAAAGTTTCGAATGTGTGAATACTTTTGGACACTGGAATATTATTAGATGATTGGAGTACTTTCGACTTTTAACCAAATTTTCAAATAATCAAAATGAATTTCAAAATTTCGAATTTAATGTAAAAAATATAATTATAATGGTATATATTTATTTTCGATTTCTTGAGAATGATGTTTGGGTTCGATATTTTTTAAAAAATATATATACATATATATATATATATATATATATACATACGTATAATATAATATATAATTAGAAACATATATTATAATATACACTACATTTCGAATGAGTAGAATTAAATTTCAAGTTGAATTTCGGGCTTCTAAAATTAATTTCTGGTATGGTAATATTCGCCATATCCTAAATAAATGTCAAATGATAAATAGCCTTTTAAAAAATTGATATTGGCGTTAATATATATTTTTGTACGGCTGTGAATTTTGACAAATTTTCGTTGTTAAAGGTAAATTAATAGATTTTCAAATTTTGGGTTGGGCGGAATTTGTACTTGGTCTAATATCGCTGTTATAATATTATGGGGTTTAGTGTGATTAGAGCTGTCAAAAGGGCCCGCGGCCCGCGATCTAATTTTTTAGGCCCGTCTGAGGGCCTGAGCGGGCATGCCCGCGCGGGCCGCGGGCTTTGGCGGGGCGGGCCCGGAGGGCCACGGACAAGCCCGTCGGAAAATTAAATATTATATATTTTAAATATAAGATTTATAAATAAATTATATTGATTTTTATATTTTTTAGCTATAATTGGTAATTAATAACATAAATAAATTAAAATTAAAAAAGTTTATAAAAATTAGATATTTTTTCCAACTTAAATTCTTTATTTTTGTTTATTTTTACTATTTTTATATTATTTTTTCCTATTTTTTTATTATATTCTCTTACTTTTTCTTATTTTTATTTTTTTCTTATTTTATTTTTATTTATGAAATTGGCGGGCTAAGCCCGCCAGGCCTGCTACCCGCCCGCATGCGGGGCGGGCCTTAAATTTCCAGGCCCGCCAGGAGGCGGGCTTACTCGTGCCAGCCCCGCCACTGGCGGGCTTTGGCGGGTTACGGGCCGGCAGACAAGAAAAGCACGAATATGTCTATATGCTACATGAAGAAGCTGCTTCCCTCGCCAACGGGCCGCTGCCCATCCAATACCCGTATGCCAGTCCTGATAAGGCCAGCTCCACCGAATCCGTCGCCTCAGAAGCCGAGACATTGCGGTGAGAACGGACAATCAAAGAAGAGATGTTGGGCTGTCCCATAGTGCATCTCATCACAGAGGACACAAGCTGGAGTTCCAGCCATCTGAGCTATCCACGGCTTGTCCCTACGACAGGCGATCCTGTAATCCAAGATATAAAATGAACTCACGCCTAGGAATCTTCAATGGTCCCCCAAATAGCACCGCCCAACACACAGTCGGCCTTCGGTAGCGCAGCGCGTCCCTAGCCGAAACCATCTGGCGAGGTCGTCCACAGTACTCCGTCCTGCACCCCTCGTACCACTGATGGAAGCAGGCGACTGATCTCAAGATACTGAACCGCCCCATGGCCTGACCAGTTCAACCCCTGCGCATCGACGACCATACTCAGCCGTGAATCAAGAGGCAACCCCCATCGCAATAGGACCCCTAGGGAATCTCTCAATCAGCGACGTAGTCAACAGCTAGGGATTTTTCCACAGCCAAATCGTAGAACCATCACCAATACGAAAAGTAATCATGGACCTTATCAAGGGCCGTAATTGAAGAAGTTTCCACCAACTCCAAGCGTCATTCGCCGAGACCGGTAGGTCCCATAGCGATCGAGCATGCAGCCACGTCGCATAGACCCAATCGACCCATATCGATCCCGGTGTCCCCGTGAGTACACTCCACATATGCTTCAGTAAAAGAGCCTTGTTGTCGAAGGCGATAGATCGTAGTCCCGATCACCCTTCGACGACGGGAAGGCAAAGAATATCCCATGTCACCTTGGCTGATGACCCTCCCCATAGGAATTTCCTAAAGCGCATTTCCAAAGATCTGATAACGTCTTTAGGCAACAAGAAAATTCTCGACCAATATGCATGAAGTGCCTGTAGAACTGACTTAACCAACTGCAATCAGCCAGCATAAGATAAAGAATGATTGAGCCAAGACCCCAACCGCTGATCCACTTTCTGTAAAAGTGGGGCACGGCTCCAATCGTCAACCGAGAAGTAATAAAGGGGCACCCCTAAATAGCAAAACTGGCAGCTATCCCACCCGATAGCCCATGAGTGACTGAATCTGACCCATCAATCCTTCAGCTCGCCGTGAAAGGTACATCTCGCTTTTGGCAGGGTTAGGTTGCAGCCCTGACAACCTCGCAAAATCCCCCAACGCCTTCTTCAGCACTCCAATCGAAACAATGTCTGCATGATTGAAGAGGAGAAGATCATCCGCAAACGCTAACGATACCATGTCCAGCGTCTCACAGCGCCAGTGATATCAGAACCGGGATTCCTCAGTGACGCCAACAGTGATTAGCCCATGGAGGACCTTCATTGCCAACGTAAACAGATAAGGGGAGATGGGATCCCCCTGCCGAAGACCTCTCTTTCCCGCAAATAACCCCACCACTTGGCCATTCAGATTCAACGAAAAGGTAGTCATTGTCAGACACGCCCGAATCCACCCAAGGTAGGTTGGGTGAAAACCTATCGCGTCTAAGAGAGAAAGCAAAAAGTCCCACTCTACCTTGTCGTACGCCTTGGCCAAGTCAATTTTGAACACCGCCCTCGGCGGACGGCCCTTAGAGTTATACCCGAGGCATAGCCCCTGCGCCAACAATATGTTATCGCTGATACGTTGTCCGAGGATAAATGCTATCTGGGAGCCATGCACTAAAGTAGCAAGGTGCATCTTTAGCCGATTGGCTAGGATCTTAGAGATCACCTTATATAGCACATTGCAACAGGAAATGGGTCTGAAATCCATTGCGCGCCGAGGTGTATCTCTCTTAGGGATCGAAGTAATGAGAGTGCTGTTGATTCCCTTCAGTAGCCTGCCCGTAACGAAAAATTCCTGGATCACACTCACCACCCCATTTCCAACAATTCCCCACGTCGCTCTGAAGAAGGCAACCGTATACCCGTCAGGTCCAGGCGCTTTCTCATCCCCATAGAGAACCAATATATATATATATATATATATATACACACACACGTCAGGCCCAGACGCTTTCTCATCCTCATAGAGAACCAATATATATATATATATATATATATATATATATATATTTTGTTTAACTCGAACCTAATCGAATTGGTTATTTACACATTTACTGATTTGAACCGCCCAAGTTTAACGGGTCGGGGTCAACCCATTCCACATTTAAGCTCGAATTTTAGTGATGGCCACCAACCCACTTGCCAATTCATTATTGCCATTTCTGAAGAATCTATTGCCATAGGGAGTTCTTAATTTTCAAAGCAATTAAATGGCCTTGTTGGCATCTCTTGGTTGACTTGTCACACTCCACTTTTTATTAATTCATTTTCTTCTAAATATCACAAAGATACCGAAGCTCCAACGCCACATAGATTGACGTTTCATCAAAATAGAAAAACACACTCCGAGCGGTCAAATTTCAATGTAACACGTGCGAACATCAGCATCTCACATTAAAAAGTTGAATACATACAATAATAATGTGGTCAAGCAATTCATAATTAATAATCCTTTGCACATTCACATGTGCAATAATATAAATACATAATTTCTTTAAGTTATTTACCACAAATTTTATTTGAATTATATGTTTATAAATTATAAACTTAAAGATATAACAGTAATTAGCTAGAAATAGTATAAACTAAAAAATAGGAATTACATGTACGGGTGTTTTTTAAATTTTAACTTTTTTGTTAAATTGATCGGACAAATTAACCCTCGTGCTTAATAAAATAGAATAGAAAAATATTATTTTAGTAAAATGGACTAATCTGATGAGCATGTTTCACTCCACACAATAATTATAGTGAAAATCGTTACAGAATTCGAACTTAAGACATAATATTTGTAAATCCACGTGTCAATCCTATAGGTCACCCTTTGGAGACTGAGTTACCATTTCTTCGGTCTTGAGAAATACAATACGCTTCGAGACTAGAGTTCATTTGGATTCGCGTATGTTAACGGAATCAGATGATTTAAAAATTATGAATTTCGAAATCTTAATTTCAAATCCAAATCTTTGTTTGGTAAACGTTAGGACGGATTTCAAAATGAAACTCGAGCTCGTTCGAGAAACTCGTCGAACATGACCTTGAACTTTTTTTGTTGAAAAAAATTAGAAAGTATAAAATGCAATAAAATAAATAAATAATAAAATAAAAAAATTCGCGAGCCAGCTTGCGAGCTTCTGAGCACCCACGAGTCAGCTCGAGCTCGAGCCGACTCATCCGCGAGCCCGCGACGAGCTCGTGAGTCAGCTCGACTCTTGGTCACCCCTTAATTATATTATTATTTTATTTTATTATTTGTTATTTTTTAATCATTATAATTACTATTATTGGTATTATTATTACGAAAAAACTTATACGGAATCAACGTCAGATGTCGAAAAGGGACTATTTGACATGGAATTTCAAATCCAACGAATAACAATCGTTCAGATAAACACATATGAATGAACACATATGAGAATGTCCGTTTACCTGAATCCGTCTACAAGAATTTGAAGTTATTATATGTAAATCCATGTTTTTTTTTAGTATAAACTAATACAACAAACACACCAATACTCTATGTAAAATTGCTACACTCCAAACTAGAGCTGTCAAAATGGCGGGCCGGGCCGGGTTGGCCCGCCACCTGGCGGGCCTAAAAAATCAGGGACCGGCCCGCCCCGCGGCAGGCCGCGGGCCAGGCTCGCCCGCATATAAAAAATATTTATTTTTTCTTATTTTCATTTTATAATTTAGTTTATTAATTAGTTTTAGTTAATTAAGGTATTTAATAATAAATTATGGATAAATAATGTACTAATTATATATTTATAAATACATATGTTATTAATTATGGTATAATTAAGGAATCATTAACTATTAAATTAATATATTTAAACATAATATATGATATAAAATATATATATAATTTATTTAAACTGGCGGGTTGGCCCCGCCCCGCCAAGCACGCGGCCCGCGCGGGCAGGCGGGCCTAAAATATCCCAGCCCAGCCCTCCCTTTTTGGGGGGCGGGGCGGGCCGGCACGCGGGCCACGGGCCCATTTGACGGCTCTACTCCAAACCAAGCACTAAGAAAAAAGAAATTAGTTCAATTTCCAAGGAGTCCCATGAACAGTGCTGATTTTCTAAAATACAAACAAGATCGATCCCACATTAGATAGAAAGAAACCGTGAAGTGTTTGTTGTCTGTCTCTGACACGCACTGTCACTGTTTTTACCCCTTTACCGTTGTATGTATTCTCCCACGAGCCGTTTGTTTTAGCAGGAAAAAAAAATAAAAGAAAAAAAAGAATTGTGAGCTGCTTAGCTTTTACTGTAATACCCAACGAGACATTACTGTAGTTTAATTGCTCGAAGAAACGCTCGTGTGTTTTTTTCTTCTCATGTGTTAATCAACCCTCTGCAGAATTTTCATCCCTGCAAAAGCATCGTAGAGTAGGCTTCTCTTTATCATTCTTTACTTCATTCGCCGCTTGAATCTCCTTTATTCACTTAGGCAGGAAGATCATAGGAACAAAGAAAAGAGAAACGAAAAGAAAAGAAAAGAAAAGAAAAGCCTGTTTTTTCTCTGGCTTTTGCACATGCCTCGTCTCAGTGGCATCGACCAACTCATTTCTCAGGCTTTTAGAGGAGCAAACGCCTGTGATTCCTAATGTATTGCTTGCATCGTACTCTTTCAGCTTGTGGGTCTCCTCCATCTTCGATCTAAAGCCATCTTCTTGTCTTTTTTGGGCTGAGCTGAGTATAGGTTTACTGTAATAGAACGAACAATTGTACCCCATATGTTTTCTTCTCTTTTTCTCTTTATCTTGTCTGATCCTGCGATTTGAGTTGAGGATTTATTATAGCTTGGAAATTTTTTTTTTTTTTTTTTTTTCATTCGATGATGGGGATTGGGATAACGCAAGCTCTTTGGTATGTGATTAAAGTCGGTGCGTTTGCTTGTTTCTTGCTGATTCGAGAATCTGCAGGTAACTTGTTGTTAGTGTTTGCCTTTTGCATTCCTTAATATATTGTTTCCTTTCCTGATAATACTGTTACATTAACACTGTTTTTAGTGGTGGGCTGTTTAAGGAAACGATTTTAACCTTTGCAATGACAAGCTACATAGTACCTGTTATTAAGGTTGGTTAGATATGATTAGGGATAAGGAGAAAAACTGTTTAAGATTTCTGAATGAAGCAGGTTGCAAAAAGTTGTCGTGATGATCTTCTCTTTCAGTGCAATGGAGAAGTCATTAATAGGACTCTTATTGAATCACATAGCTAAGACTAATATGCTGTACGCAGTTTAACAAGTGTGTATTGTCTCCAAACTCTATACGAAAGATCCATAAAATTCTGAATTCAAACTATATATGGAATTTTCACCAAACAAAACTTTAGGAGTTTTCTTGGACCTTTTTTTGAAGCAATGTCTTAGAGCATCCATCTCTTCAAATTTGCAGGAGAAACAACACCTGGGCTTATCCCTAACATTGACGTTTTCATAAGCCTAAGTCCTACCCCAGAACCTCAACCAACAAATGGTTAGTATTCTTTTACAACTCCTCACCATTTTCTCTACCGTAATTACTCTGTATTGGTTCGAACAATTAACCCTTTAACTTCATGATTTCAGACACGGATTTACAACCTCCTCCAAGCATAATCCCTCCTCTAGCATCCACGCCACCGCCCTATCCTTTAGTCTCACCACCATCACCACCCAATGACAATTATGCCCCTTCTTTACCGCCCATTTCACAGCCCGAAATCCCTCCATCGCCTACGGTAGAACCTCCTCCAAATATAGCCCCTCCTTTATCATCCACGCCACCCTTTCCTTCAAACTCACCGCCATCGCCTGATAATGATTCTGTCCCATTATTACCGCCTATTTCTCAGCCAGAAATCCCTCCATCTCCTAGTTTACAACCTCCTCCAGGTAATGTGTGTGTGTATGTGTTATTTGTAACGATGCTCTGTTCCCTGATAGCATTAAGTTACGATCTTACACAGAACCTCTCACGCCCCCCTCAGTTAGTGCGCCACCGCCGAACAATGGAACCCCTCAGCCTTCGGTACCTAAATCTACGCCGCCAAATTCTCATGATTCTCCTCCTTCAATGGAACCTGGTAACTTTTTTTTTCTTTTTCTTTTGCATTGGGTGGGATTTGTGATTAGAGGTCCCACCCTCTTGTTTCAGTTATCACTTGTTTGAGGTAATATGATGATGTTCCAATGCAGTGTTGAGTCCCCCTTCACCAAGACGAATGCCGGCATCTCCGCCAGGTGTGGTTTTCTTTTCTTTTTTTTTTTTTTTTGCATTTGGCTTGTTGTCTCCGTTCTTGCTGTGTGAGTTCTTGCGGAGAAATGCAACTGAAATATGAAGGACTTCTTAGCTTCTTTAGTTGAACTTTAACAGACTCCACCGAAATCCTTCGCTGAGTCCACCGTTGCCTCGGATATCTCCTTCTGCGCAGCCAATTTCAGCTGAACCGCCTTCGCCGGTCCCTCCAGGTGATACGATATAAATATATAATGATTTTTTTTTATATAAAATATTCTTCTTTAGACTTTTTTGTGACTTATGATTGGGTTTGTGTCGAATGAAAGTACGAAGTGTCAATTCATTCCGTGTGAAGAATATAACATCTCAATGCCCTTTGTAAACAGACATTGCTTGAAACTAGTGACCATGAATATGTGAATCCATACTTCATTGCACGTTATTTCTCGTATTTGCTTCGCCTCATATTTTGCGCAAACTTGCGAAGAAATGGAATTGAAAATTTGGAGAACTTAGCTTCATTAGTTGAACTGTAACAGAATCGTCCGAAAATCCTGCACTGAGTCCACCATTGCCAGTGGTATCCCCATCTAGGAAGCGAGTTTCAGCTGAACCACCTTCGCCAATCCCTCCAGGTGATTCTATATTTAAATATGCGTCATTTATGCATATTTAGTTAAAATATTTTTGAAGATTTCTATGGTGGACGTTCGGTTCTATATTTTCTCGTTCGTGGTGGGAATCACCTATCATGATTTGTATCTTTAGTGTTGAAGATGATGGGGAGCCATACTAAAACAAATGGAGTGCAACGATCTTACATGTCGAATATTTTAGGTTCTCAAAACATGTTAAGAAACAAGTAAAGATGTCATATTTTATATAACTTGAATCCATTTTCCACAGCACAAATAGTTGAATCGAATCAATCGTATTCTTGGCTCTTATTGACTTGCGACTGGGTTTGGGTCAAGTACGAAGGATTGCATCATTTTGTGTGAAGGTGGCGCATATGAAGTATCTTATGTGAAGAATATAGTAACTGGATGATGAATTAGTGAAATCTGCATTCATGCAGAACTGACCATAATACACCCTTTGTAAGCAAGCATAGTTGAAAACTAGTGACACGAATATGAGACTCCATACTTCTTGCATATTCTTCCTGATATTTCTTTGCCTCTATTTTGCGTAAATGTTGCTGAGAAATGAAGTTGAAAATTTGAAGAACATAGCTTCATCAGTTGAACTCTAATCAACAGACTCCTCTAAAGATCCAGGACTTAGTCCACCATTGCCTCAGATATCCCCATCCACCAAGCCGATTTCAGCTAAACCACCTTCCTCAGGTGATGTTATATTTAAATATACTTTTGAGGTGGTAGCTTCGTTCTATTTTCTCTCGTTTGGTGGGAATTTTTGCATGTTTACGCTATGTTTGGATTAAAGAAAGTAGTGCGGAAAAGAAAATTGGAGAAAAATTGGTTTTAGTCAATTTTCTTTCTTTTCTTGTTTCTTATCTATTTCTTCAATCAACCAAACATTTTCCTTTTGACATTTTATTCCTATAGCAATCTCCTTAAACCAAACTAAGTGTTATAATTGAGCATATAGTCAACCACAACCGCCCCAAAGAATAGTAGTTTTTTTTTTTTGCGGTGCAAATGGCTGATCATCGCCCCCTTCTATACATCTTTTGCAAGAAAACATAGTGAAAACTGATGACCATGTTCCTCTTATATGATTTCCTTATTGCACAAAGGTTTCCCTTGCGGTTATTTACCATCTTATCCTTTCGTTTCTTACAGAGAAACGCCCCTCTCCTATGCCAGCACCTCCTCCAAGCATCACAGCTAGTTCGCCAGTTTCAGCTCCGGCCCATAAAGCTACCCATAATGTTTCACCCCTAAGACAAACACCAACTCAAGGTTTGTTTGTTCATTACCGACGTAGTACTTTTCTTTATATCTCATCGTATTTCAGCGTCAAAAAATGGATAACGTGTGATGTTTGTCTTTTTCACATTCAGCTCCTTCTTCGAGTAACAATCATCCTGTGAATGCCCCACCGCCTACTCGCCCTCGTTTTCGTCCTAAAAAGTCAACTCGTGATTCTCAATCTCCCTCTCCGCCGCCACTTGACGTTCTTCCACCTTCAGGTTTTTTTTTTTCTAATCAATTTTAAATACGTTGTACGCATTTATGTTTACTCAGTCGCGTGCGTATTTTTTCGATTTTTGCTATATATTACGTATCTCACTTTTACCTCCGACACTTTTAGATTGCTCATACGTAACGAATGTGTCGTAACAGACACAAACTTGAATTTTTTCTGTTTTACACTCACGAAACTCCAATTTTTACGATGCTCTTATTTTTTTTTCGCGATATAAAAACTCTCAGGATCGTCATCACATGAACCACCTACTAATTCTCCCGTTTCTTCGTGCGATGATAATTGTTCAGATGCGCCAGCTCCAAAATCTAGGCCGAGTAAGAACTAAGAGTTCCACTTTTTTCCACTCTATCTGATGAAGTATACCAATTTATATCGTTTTTCTGAACACGAATGTTCTTCGTATTCAAAGCTCCATTCTTCTCCCCCAAGAAGTTCCCTTCTGCACCACCATGGCGAAGTCCAAAACCGCCGCCGCCGCCATTGCAAGCATTACCTCCTCCACCTCCTCAAAAAGGTACATTATCCTGAGTTTCCATTTCTTTTTTCTGACATTTTCTCATCCATATCCAAAATATAATAATCAAAACTGAATTTTAACATCTCCGCGACGTACAGATTGCGGGCCACTGACGTGCGACGAGCCGTTAACATACGGTCCTCCCGAGTCTCACTGTATGTGCGTGTACCCAATACAAGTCGGCCTTCGGCTCGGCGTGGCGCTGTATACTTTCTTCCCATGGGTTTCGGAATTAGCTTCCGAAATTGCCGATGGAGTATATATGAATTCGAGCCACGTTCGAATTATGGGAGCCAATGCAGCTGGTGATAGTCCCGATAAGACTAACGTCGCGGTGTATTTGTTGCCAGTCGGAAGTGGATTCGATTATAACGCGGCGTATTTCGTATTCGAGAGATTTTGGGACAAACGAGTGGTTATAAATCACTCCTTGTTCGGCGATTACGACGTGTTGTATGTTAAGTATCCAGGTAATTCTTTGTCCAAAACCTCATTTAGTTCAGACTTAGTTATTTCTTTAGTCTTGTGTATTTGGGGGAGTGTCATTTTAAAGACATCTAAATTAAGGGCCAACTTTAAGGCAATAAGTTTGGAATGTGTAGTAATTTGGGGACACCTAAATTAAATACTGCAATTTTAGGACAATAAGTTCAAAACTTGAAGCAATTTGTATACAATAGGTTTCAGGTTGTCCTCAAATTGAGTCAATGTTAAAACTTACTGTCCTACAAATGCAACCTTTAGTTGAAGTGTCGTCAAATTGCTTCAATATTGGAAGTTACTGTTCTTAAATTGTAGCCCTCCAATTCAAGTGTCTTTATAACGCCAACCCCCCCAATATACAGGACCGAAAGAATAACTAAGCGTTTAGTTTAATCACCGTACATATATCTGTAACTCACAAACACGGAGTTCTAATTCAATTCGAATACAATTAAAAACTGAATATCGGAAGTTACTATAGTTTATATCTTAGGCTTGTCAAGGAATTTAATTTATGTAGCAAAAAAAAAATACTTCTTGATAATTTTTATATTTTGTCTGAATACAGGCCTACCACCTTCTCCACCATTGCCTCCGTCTCTTATTGCGAACGAGCCATATTCTGGTTCGGACAGTAACGGAAGGACTGTCCAACAACCTCTCGGGATCGACGTAAGTAGGAATCGCCAACACAAACACAACAGACTCAACAGAAGTATACTCGCCGTCATAATCTTATCCGCTCTTCTATCCATCATTCTACTTTCTGCACTCGCATGGGCATTTGTCTCGAGATACCGACGTTCGAACGAAAGAATGGATGCTTCTCCGCAAAGTACGCTTCGTTCCCTCGCAAAAACGCCTGGTAATAATTCTCTTCTCTGTGTAAACTTCGATCCCTACAAAAAAATTCGCTGGTTTTGTACCTCGTTTTTTTCGTGGGCCTTAAGCTTTATCGGCGGTCGTTAACGGGCCCGATTCCCGGCCCGTCTCCATGAGTTCGAGCCTTGCTTCTTACAAGGGCTCGGCGAGGACGTTCTCCGTAGAAGACCTTCATCGAGCCACCGATGGCTTCGACGAGTCGAGGATATTAGGCGAGGGAGGGTTTGGGTGTGTCTACAGTGGGACCCTCGACGATGGCACAAAGGTTGCGATGAAGGTGCTGAAGAGAAACGACCAGCAAGGAGCTCGGGAATTCTTGGCCGAGGTAGAGATGCTAAGTAGGCTCCACCACAGAAATTTGGTGAAGTTGATCGGTATTTGCGTTGAGGGTCACACTCGTTGCTTGGTTTACGAATTGATACCTAACGGTAGCTTGGAATCTCATCTACATGGTAAGAATGATTTCTCGTCGTCGTCTTATGTTGAGATGGCAATAATATATCTGATTCCCTTTATTTTATTACGGTTATTTTATGTGGTAGGAGTCGACGGGGAAAGTTCGCCCCTGGATTGGAGGGCTCGTCTGAAGATCGCGCTTGGAGCCGCTCGGGCTTTGGCGTACCTTCACGAAGATTCGAGCCCGCCGGTCATCCACAGGGATTTTAAGACGAGCAATATTTTGTTGGAGGATGATTTCACGCCGAAGGTGTCCGACTTCGGACTGGCGCGCAATGCGTTGGATGAGCGGGACAAACACATCTCCACGCATGTCATGGGGACCTTCGGGTACGTAATTTGTGTTATGAAATATACTATATAAAATTTAAAAAATGATGTCGTTTGTAAGGTGAAATGGTAATTCAACATGGTATCAGAGGACATGGCCCAAGAGGTTTGAGTATGAATCCCCACGACCACCTATTTAGAAAATTACACGTCTAAGCCTATAATCAAGAGATCTTCGTAGACGTGAGGTGGTGTGTTGGAGATATACTTTATATAATTAAAGAATGATACTACTGCCAATAAGCTTAACCTTCTAGGTAAACTGGTCCTTAAACATGATACCAGAGTTCATAGATTAAAGGGGTCTTGAATACGAATCCTCACGCCAACCTATTTAAGAAAATTGCACGTCTAGATAACTCTAGACAGTACAGAATCTATCCAGGCGTGATGAGGCGCATTGGGAACATAACATGTAAAATTAAAAAATAATACACTCCGTACAAGTTTAAGCCTTTAGGTGAAGTGGTCATTCAGCAACTCATTTTACATCGCCCCTCTTCTCTTGCCAAAACCATTCTTACGTTTCCCATTTCTCTAACGAATATCCGTCCTTGTCCGAAAAAATTACACAGGTACGTGGCTCCAGAGTACGCCATGACGGGCCACCTCCTCGTTAAGAGCGATGTCTACAGCTACGGCGTAGTCCTTCTAGAACTCCTAACGGGAAAAAAGCCCGTCGACATGTCTCAGCCGCCGGGCCTAGAAAACCTAGTCTCATGGGCCCGCCCGATGCTGACCAACCGCGAGTGCCTGAGGTCCATCGTAGACCGATCCTTAGGCGGCCCGGAAATTCCCTTCGACAGCATAGCCAAAGTGGCTGCCATAGCTTCGATGTGCGTCCAGTCCGAGGTTTCCCATCGGCCATTCATGGGCGAGGTCGTCCAAGCCCTAAGGCTCGTCTACGAACAGGCGAATAGTGACCGCTCTAGTTTTTCGAGCAGGAACCTCAACGGCGAAAATTTAAGGACGGGAGATTTTCTCGAAGCTGAGAGGGATATTTCCGTGTCTGAGCTTTTGAGCTCTTCTGCGAGGTTCGGGATGATGACGGAGGATTATTGTTATTACGGGTCATCATCTTTACGGAGGAATTTGAGCTCCTCGGGGAATATGACGAGGACGGCGGGCAAGGCGAGGGATTGGTGGAGGAATGCGAGGCGAATGGCTCGAGGGAGTTCGAGCGAGGGCGGAGGGGTTGTGTTGAAGCTATGGCCTGGCTCTCATTAGTGCAACTAGGGATGTAATTCTATCTTCTTTTTCGTTAATTTTTTTTGTTTTCCTTCTTAGGGGGGTGATGGTTTTGCTGTATAGACTATAGAATGTTGTAATGGTATCTGTTATTTAGTGCAGTATCTTTTTTTTCCCCTTTATTTTTTCTTTGCAGGGAAGGTATTTCACCGTATGCGTCGATTAAGTTTAGTAGGAATTTAAAAAAGGCAGTTAAAGGTAAGGAGCAAACATAAGTTTCATTTAGAGTTCAGGACTTTGTCAGAAATTTTTTAGGGTTAAAGACTCGATACACTCAATGGTTCGTTTGATACGTGGGTACGGGTTGGTATAGGGTGTGTATGAATAAGTTACCTCGTGTTTGGTATGGGTGTGTATAACCATACATGCCTTGTATGACTATACACGTCTATTACAAGATTTTGGTTATAGGGCTTATATATGTATACCCACCCCCAAGATGGTTATGGGGTGTGTATCACTAATCCATACGCACCTATACACACCTCAAACACATGTATCTAACACAATTTATATCATTTCACAAATAAATACACACATATCAAACATGTTAAACTACACTATCAACAAAATCCTTGTATAGCACAAACAAATAACTTATACCCATGTAATCCATAAACAATGATATCAAACGAGTCCTAAGTGTTTTTCAGTACCACTTCATGGAACTGTAGTAACATTTCGTGGGTTTGTAGTACCACTTCAGGTTCTGCAGTACCATTTCATCGTTCTGCAGTACCACTTGATTGTTTCGCATTACCACTTCATCGTTTTGCAGCACCACTTCTGTGTTCTGAGATAACACAAAACCATCGTCCGATACCAGTTCATATACACTGTATTCTTATCTCTAAATTTCATTCAAATCGGGTCCTGAACCCAAAAAAATTTCTGACATGGTCCTGATGTGACGACCCGCCATCTACTACTATTTTCTTACGCTAACTTACGTGACTAAATAAAATATAAAATATATTACATAGAAAACATCGATAGAATTTTTCGATTTTACAAAGCACACCACACCCAACTATTTTACAATACAAACATTGTTCAGATTTTACATACAATACAAACGTATTTTACAAAAACACACATAATTAAACATAACGCCCGCCGCACAGGTCGCATCCATGTACACACCACCCTCAAAAGTCACCGGAAGTTCCAGAAGGACCAGCCTCTTCATCTAGATATTTACGTACCGGATTCGCTACGTCTACAACACATAAAAACATGGGATGAGCTATAAAGCTCAGTAAGTGGAAATATGCATGTATGCACGTGCCAAAATAGCAAAGGCATCCGCGCCAATGCTTTCTAATACTATCCTCACATCATACTCATTCGTTTCTCATTTTCATCAGGGCCCATAGCTACTTACTAACCGCACCATCATATCATGAGCTCAAATCCTATACGGATAAAAATACGATAGTTGCCCACTCTGGCTAGGATAAAATTAGGGTTTATCTCCAATCTTATCATTCACCAGGTCGCCCCTCTATCAAATTACTTTCCTGGCACTATAGTTATACTACGTGCCTTCCAATACCTAAATAATTTAGGTAATATACTCGACGGTTTTACCCGTCATGGTGCCTTTGTAGAAGTAGCTATATTCTCATATATCTACATTACATATAACTCGCTTTCCACTCGAGTAATATAATACACGCTCATTCCTCAAAATACTCAATATGATTCGTGCGTGCACATGATCATGCTACATAAATAATGCGACAATAAATATTCCAAACAATCGCATATAACAGATAATTCACATACCACGTATTCATCGAAGCAATTAGTCACGTAGTAATACACATATCAATCAATTTATGTGTTGTAGGTGAAATTCCCACTTACCTGGTATCCTTAGCTTATTGCACGGTTAAATCGCTAACCTTCGAATCCTATTTATAAAAACATATAAAATTATAATTCATTAATTTAGTTACAATTTCATGAAATTAGTTAAATTTGAAAACCCTATTTTCGACTTATAATTTAGAAACCTTAAAATTCCAAATTTAACTTAAATTAGAGAGTTCGACAAACCCAAATGACCCCTCAAAACAATATTAAAATAATCCAAGACCTTTTAATTATAATATGAAAAGTTAAGTGTGATTAGGGTTTTGAAATTCTTGATGATCCTTAACGTAATTAAAAAAAAACTAATACATGCTTAGAATGTCTTTGTCATCTAGAACCCTTACATCTTTTAACTTCACGTAGCATATGCATTGAAGAGAAATTATTAGGTAAATGTCCCTATCCTCTGGATGTTTTATACATTAATTAAGGAATAAGTACAAAGTTCTAAAACTTAAAAGTCTCAAATAGAAAACCACTTGAAAGCTAAACTAACAATAATTAAAGGAAAATGTCGGACATAGAACTCGACATTTTTAAAAACTCGAAACAATATATTTCGAAACCCCACAAAACAAAATGTCGATATCCCATGTAGCACTTTTATAAATGTCGAAATCACTTGACATCAACATCTCGACATTTATATACATATAGATCTCGATATTCATTGTTGGATAGATTTCGACACTTTCTGAATAACACTCGACATTTCATTCTTTTATTATTCAAGGTTTCGACATTTATCAGATTATACAATGAATCTCGGCATTATTAAAGGAGTTTCAGTACAGATCTCGATATCAATCATCAATAGATCTCGACATTCCATGATAATCTCGACACCACTTCACCTAAGACACACTCGAGATTCTCATCACACAAAAACTTCGACATTCCTTAGTGATTTAACTCGACATTTATATATATATAAGAATCTCGATATCTTATGTCGACATTCTCATGAATTTCGAAACAACCAAACAACTTCACATAACCCCTATCGAGATTTCATTTAATAATTCAATTCAACATCTTGATAAATCTCAACTTAACAATTCAATTACTAAGATTTCGACATACTATTTCCAACTCCACCAACTTATTTCGAGATTCCATTTCCAACTTCATTTCGACATTCTTAAGTAACCCTATTCCCATTTCGAAACTAAACAAACCCTAATATTTCAAAATCATAAACACTATTTCTTCCTAAACTCTCAAAATCTTTCGATCAATACCTTATCTATCAAGAACACCTTAAATATCATATCAACTAATGGTGTTCATCCTTTTCAAAAATCAAAACCCTAAAGAACATAAGCTTACGTGATTTTCAAGCTTAATAACTCTTAGATAAATCAAAACCTAACTAGAAATACAAAAATTTAGGCAAGAAACCTTACCAAATCCAAGTTGCGTTATGGTTACAAGTTGTATTCTTCACCTCCTTCCTAAACGTTTTCTTGTCTCCTAATAACTTTTTTTTTCTTTCTATATTAATTTATCAACTTGAATTCAATAATTAGTAAATGACAAAGAACTCTAACCTAATCTCATCTTTAATCACGCAAGAAGTTCTATTATATTTCTACAGTGATTTTCCTTTTTGACCTTGTATTCAACCCTTACCTAATCCCTTTAATCAAATGATAACTCTTAATTAAATATTGTCCTTTATAATAACCTTTCGACATCTATCTTGAAAATCTCAACATCAATTTCGAATTACATTTCGAGCTGCTTAAGGATTTCAAAACACTATAAAGGAATTTTGATAACTAGATCGAAATCCTCTCACTTAAGTTTCGAATTTCTCTTACTTTAACATTTCTAAAATTTCGAAATCAACTTAGAAAATTTCGAAATCCCTCATAAGGAATTTCGAACCTCATCTCGAAATTCAACTAAATTTCGAACTTCTCCTTAGCAAACTAGTTTCGAACTTCTAACCATAATTAATTCAAACTTCCCTATCCATTAACATTCTAAGATTTCAAAATTATCCATAAAGAAACCCTGAGTTTCAAAATATAATATTTCAAAATTCTATTATCTACACAACCTAATTTCAAAAGTCCTCAAACTCCATATCAAATTTCCAATTAATGTTAGATATCATGTAAGCACAAAATTAAATAAATACTGAATATGAAATCATATAGTCACATAATATGCATGCAAATTTATTGGCCAACTTACTCACGGGACCCGGGTATTACACCTGAATCCTTACTTAAAACATATTTTGGGGTCTAAAACTTGGTTTGGAGTTTAAAAACTTGGATATATTTGAATCAGACCCCTTTAACATTTTAAAATAGGTTTCAGACCATTCAGAAAAAACAATTGTTTAAAAGACTCAATTTCTGTAAAATTAATAGATAAAGACCTAAATTTAAAAAAAGTGTTATAAAGTGTTATATGAACTGATATCGAATGATCGTTTTGTGGTACTGCAGAACAATGAAGTGGTAGTACATAAATCGATTCCTTAATACTAAACTTTTTTTCTAAGAGCGCCTGAATCTAAACTGAAAATTTTGATGGAGCCGAAATGAAAAATTTCCTTCAAAGTTTACTATGGCTACCATTTCGTCCTAACAAAGTTGTCAACGACTTCAGAATTGATCGAAAGACAACACTCGAGTCTCTACTCTTTGGTTTACCTCGATTAGATAAAAACGAGGGTTTTGGGAAAAGCGAAGGCCGAAGACTTCAGAGAAACCTAGCGACATTCAAATGGTGAGATTCAAGCTCTCGAACTGAAATATTTTAGATTTGTGAATTCTTAATCATCGTTGAATCCTTGTCCTTCGTCCTCCATGTGGTGATTCTTTTTCCTTTCCTTTTTTCTTTTATTGGGCAAAATTGAATTTTAGGCCCAAACTGTGAAAGCTGTTTCGAGTCCCGTACCAGATGCGTGGTACCCTATGCTCGCCTTGTTGATGCTCGCGATCGGTCTCGTCGTCGCCGCTTCTTTCTTCATGTTAGTTTATCATTTTTCATACAAATCAAATCAATCGCATTTTTTGGATCTAGTAATTATTCTTCGATAATTCGATCAAACTCTTATTGCGAGTTCCTGATTTTCTGCTGTTGGCCGCCTGTAGTTTATCCTCAAATTTTGGAATTGAGGCTTTGTTTGCTATGTGAATCTTCTGTTTGATCTGTGAGCTGTGATAGAAAGGGTAATGCTATGAGTATTTAGTCACATGATGCTGAGTATTATCGTACTAATCTTTAACACATTTAGCTCGCCGGACATTGTTTTCTTTTGTTCTACTGAACAGACTGAAAACAAATGATGTTAGCTATTTGAGTTGGGTTTTCGACCATTTCTAGTTAATTCTTGGATTTAAGTTTGAGTTCATCATATTTGTTATTGTTCCCATATGGAAATATTTCACGATCTATTCTCCATTCTCCATTTTTCCCTTCAGTAACGTATGTTTCTCTGAATTACCTGAAAGAACTTAGCATAACATTAGTCTGTCATATCATGAGGTACGATATTTGACATTTTGGTGCAGCTATGAAGCAACCTCGTCTAGGAAAAACCGCAGTCTTGTGAAGGAACTCATTACTGGTGCAATTGCGTCTGTGTTTCTGGTACGTTAACAAGATACAACTCCTATACACAGTGTTTTTTAAAAAGAGTTGACGATTTACATTTCATAGGGCTTTGGATCGTTGTTCTTGCTGCTCACGTCGGGCGTATATGTCTGAAACTTGAGATGGCGATGGCGTTTGGTTTCGGACTAATGAATGTTGGACGTTTTGCGCTTCTGAGTTTGTTTTTTCGTAAGTCTTTCTGAGGAAAAGAAACGGGTGATGACTATTCTCAGATGTCTCTTGTCTCGGCCTAAAAAGAATATATTGTTACAACTTTCAATGCTGTGGTTTTATGCTTCATTTTCAGTAGCACTTCGTAAGTGATACTGATGAGCAGCTTTCTTGTCAAATATTTACAAATATTAGTTTTGATAATTAGGGGTGAGAGATCAGTCTAATTGGCTCACGAGCTCGATGAGCCGAGCTGACTCGGTTGAAAGGCTCGAGCCGAGCCCACTCACTAGTGATGGAAAGCTCACAGATGGCTCTAAGCTTTTTTCCCCCTCATTTTTTAAGATAAAGTTGGAGGCTCGAGCTCCATTAATCGAAATGGAAAGAACAAAAGGAAAGAAACAAAGATCGAAAGAATACTAAGTTTTAAGCTTCAAAACTCGTCTTTTCCGAATCGAAAGAAGAATAGAAAAGGAACCGGGCATAATTCATACTTTCACATTTCATGAATTTTCGGATAATAAAATTTGCATATCATTTTGCATATCTATTCAATGGCTTCGACAATTAGGTGTGGTAGTACACGTATATTTTTGAAAGACATAATCTAGTTTCACAATTATATTTAATTGATATTTCTTTTTGTTTTGGGTTTTGAAGATGTTTAATTTGGCGGTGAGAAAAAGAAAGAGAAAATGATTTCCAAAATTTTTTCCTATTTTCCAAATCATTTGGTGAAGGAAGTGATTTTTCATTGTTTTTTCTTTAAATGTAACTTAAGTTTTCTTTTGCTCACCAATTACTCTAATCAACTTTCCATTTATTTCATTTCCTTCACCAAATTCTACAAACCAAACATATTCTAACTTGATATCTCCATATATTTTTGTGATAAAGTTTAACTCGATATTTTTCATACTATTTATGAGAACGTCTAGAAATTTTGATATCTTTCATGAAAACGCTTAACTAGATATTTTCATATATCTTTCATGAAAACGTATAACTCAATATTTTTATATCTTCAAGAAAATGTAAAATAACTGCTATTCTTAATTAAAATGTCTTAACTCCACTTTTTTCTTCAGAACATCTAGAAACTTCGATATCTTTGATAATTTTCCCTGATTTATTTTTTGTAAGAACGTCTTGACCCTCTTCATCAAAACGTCTACCTCGAATTTTCTTTATTTCTCGTGATAATCTCCAGAGGGGAGGGGTGAATAAACACTCGCTCTTTTTCGGTTCTTAACTGGTTAAGGTTATATATCGGTGCTTGATATTTGTGTACGTGATTTGTGCGGCAGCAAACCGGTCGGTTTTGAACCAAGACCGGATATGAGATATGGTTTGTGTATGTGTGTTTGCGAAAGACACAAATTTGTTTCTGGAAGTTCGGAGCAAAAATCTCCTACGTCTCCACTTCTTCCTCGCAAAGAAGGCACCACTAGAAGACTCGGTTTTTACAACCTCCGTTGCACAACCTCCTTACCTAGACTAACACAGTATAACCCACACGGCTATACTCAGCTCACTAAACTCCTAGACACCACTTAGACAAGTTTTTAAAATCCGTCTACTTTCGAGAGCTATTTACAGTCCCTTGAGAACACTCACTCACTAGCCGAACCGGTCTAGCTTCCTTTCCCTCTATTTATAGTTGAATTTGAAGTTGTAGCCGTTGTGAGATAGTTCTGTTTACCGGTCAGTTCATTAATTGACTTTACCCAAAATGGGTATGTCCGGTCTCTTAGTACCACTGTGCCTTTTGCTTTATTCGTTCTTTAGCTTGGATTGATTTCGACTGGGTTCTTTTCTTGTTAGCCTTGCATTGATTTCTTGTCTGAAGTCTTCAACTTGTCATGTCTTGAAGGTATTCGAATCTTTGTGGACGCGGCACATCCGGTATCAGTAATTCGGTCTCCAATCAAGTTGCGGTACATAGTCTTGATATAGTTTTTATTTGCGTGTTGTACTGCTATGTGTTCCTGGTTTCTCCTATTTTTTCGGTAATCTTAGTTGAGTTCATTCACCATAACTATTAATCTGAATTAGTTTAATTCACGATTCTAGCAATTTCCCCCTTTTTGGTGACTGAAAAAACTTTAGAGAAGCAGAATGACGTTAATTATGGATTTGATACAAGGAAACCGATCTAATACACCCAATTTAGCGGTCCTTAGATTTGGCTAGCTCTTGCATCTCCTTCATCTTTTTGAGCTCATTGTAGGCTGCTCGTTTGAGATCCACCATTATGATTAAATCAGATGCATGTTCCTCAATGAGATTGCAGGCTATGTGTCTTAGTACCGCAAGATCTTTCAAGTGGTCCAGCTTCAGCCACCGGTGTTGTTCTTGGATAGACCAATGATTCGTCCGCTATTATGATTTCTTCTGCCCTAAGTCTCTTGGAATCTTGTGGGCCGATACTGTGCAAAGGTAGATTAGGAGATTGAGATGTGGATAAGAAGATGGGTGGTTGACTTGTAGTTTATCCAGTTTGGCTTGACCAGCTTGACTTCTGCTTCCCCCACCGGCACTGCCACCAGTACTGCTACTTGGCCTGCTGCTTCCCCCATCGGTATTGCCACCACCGTACTGCTACTTGGCCTGCTACTTTCCCCCTTTTGGTCAATTACCGCTCCGATTTTAGCTTGATTAGCCATCAGTTGAACTAGTTCTGCCAACTGGGTTTTGATGGCCACAAGTTCCCCCTTAATAGCATCCTCACTTCCCTTGACGTCATCATGGACACTGTTGATGTCGTCGCGGGTACTGGTGGGATTTTACGCCAGGACTTTGTGGGACTCTTCTAGGGTCTGGAACTGTTCATTGGTTTCATCCGGTCAGTGGACATAATGTTAGTGGGGACTGGTTGGTTGGTTGGGGTGGAACCACCGGTATGGTCTGCACACTGAGCTGTAGCGGTGATTGTTGTTGTGCAGGTACCGGTATGGAGGCTGATGCAGAAGCTGATGCAGTTTTCGATTGTTGTTCCTGAGTGCGAGCCGGAGATGAGACTGAACCAGATCCGTGGAAGCCTCCTCTTGTCGTGGTGGCTCAGTTTCAAGGGCTTATGGCTCCTTGACTTCCACTGTGATTCCAGCGTCTTCAAAATTTAGGAGCAGTGGTTGTTGTTGCTCCTGATGGGAGGTCTCTGTGATCGGGATATCTTTGTTAGTCTCAGTTTCTTGAGTTTCAACCGGCATTACCTCCTTTGGAGGCGCAACTTCCACTGGGCTATCTCCATACTTGATGTTGCCTCTACTGGAACAGATTTTCTAGTTTCATCGGCAGAGACTGGAATTTCCCCCTCAGTCTCTTGTATCCCAGTCACGACTGACACAATGGCCAATGCTGCAGACACTTCACTGAGTGTTGGACTCTTGGGAGCATGAGTTGCTGGACAGCTGTTGGTTCTTTTATCACCACATTGTTTTTGCCCTTAACAGCAGCTTCAGTCCTTGGTCCGGTCGGTGGCGAAATCGGGACTTCATCGGAGGATGGTACTTCAGTCTGAGCAATCTCCGGTTTGGTGGATGTGACCGGGACCTCTGCCACAGTTGTGCCGACTTCAACTGTAGGCTGGTCAGAGACTGCAACCTGGTTCTTCTTAGCGGCTGGATCTTTTCTTCTTCGCCACCACTTGACTGATTGGCAAATCTGATTCTGTGCTTGAAGGCAGAACCAGTTTCTTCTTGGCCGGTTTGGACTGTTGGGGTTTTTCAATCGCCATTTTCTTGCTTGGCTTCGCCGCAGCTGATTGCTCTGAAGCCTTTCTCTTTCCCGATTCCTTGGCCGGTTGCTGGTGTCTTAGTGGGGCCCTTTGGGGAGGTGGTCAGGGCAAGATGGCTTAGAGCTGAAAAGTTGGGCGGGCCAGCCCATCCGGCCCGGATTGAGTGGGCTGCCCGAAGTTGTATGGGCCGGGTCGGCTGGCCCAAAGTTGTATGGGCTAATGAAATCTAGGCCCTAGCCCAAAGAACAGTGGGCCGGGCCAACCCGCCCTTAGCCCATGTGGCTGATGTTTTTGGAACTTTTAAAATTTATATTTGAAAAAAAATCTTTAGTTACTGTTCATCATAATAACACAAGCTTCGTGCACTGCTAATTCAAGAAATAAACAAAAGGGTGCGCTGTTAATTCAAGAAATAAAGAAAAAAATTGAAGTGCTTCATTCATATGACATATATCAAAGCAATAGCAATTTAGCATCCCAAAAGAGAACATAAAAGTAGCCAATAATCAGTTGAATCTTGCAGAGATGCTTGCATTCCTTCTAGTTCTAATTCTGCATCCTGCCCTGTACAACAAACAACTGAAATCAAAATTGATTTTAAGCTGTATTATTGTAGTACTATATATATATATATATATATGTATATAACTTGAATTTTGAAAGTAACAAAACAATAAATAAATATTAATACCTAAAGATCCAACTCTGAGTTCGTTAAATTCATGCAAACAGTTACGTGTACAAATAAGAGATTGGACAGTTTCTGGGAGCAATGAATTCCTATATTTGTTCAAAATACGACCACCGATGCTAAAAGTAGACTCCGAAGCAACAGTTGTAATTGGGATGCTCAAGATATCTTTTGCCAATACGGCTAATTTAGGATAAACTATTTATCTTCCAATACTCTAAGACATCCATATAACTAGCATCATCTCCATTCTCCAAACATAAATCAAGTCCAGTCTTACATACTTGTGAAGATTCTTGTTGTAATTCTTTACGAAAAGCCTGCAATTCACAAGTAAATAATATAATTATTCAAATAAATTATAAAAATTTCAGCAAACATTATAGCAAGCAATTACCAAACTATAAACTTACATCAAGAAGTGAAGTAGATTTAGTGGTCCAAGTCTTTGAATGATGTGAATAAGAATCAGGCTCTTTTATTCCTTTTGTGGGATGTGAATCAGGCGATTCTCCTAATTTTTCATAAACAACAAATAAGTTTTTCAAAGCATCTTTTACCTTGTCTACCTTCTTCTCATAACATGTAGGGTCCATATTTGTAACAATATCTTAAAAACTGTAACTTTGTATTTGGATCGAGGACACATCCAAACGCAAGAATGAGAGAATAATCATCCCAATACTTACCGAATTTCTCCTTCATTTCTTTTACCATATCTGCGATTAAGTTGTCTTCAGAAACCGATAGCTTTCTAAGCTTCAATTCAATACTACCAACTTGCATGAAATAGAGGTTGGAAGCTGGATACTTTGACCCAGACATCATAAGTGATGTCATAAAATGGTTGTAACAAGTTACACATTTTTTCCGCTCTTTCCCATTCTTCTTTGGTTGGACTAACCAAGGAATTTCTACTGTTATAGCATAATGCGGTAATTGCATTGCGATACTTTATTGCAGCCACAAGCATCAAGAATGTGGAATTCCATCTAGTAGGTACATCTAACTTCAAGAAACTTCCACCAACATCTTCCAAGTTCTCGTCTTGAATACATTTATGAAACTCTCTCATTCTTCCTTCTGAAGATCTTACATATTTGACACAATCTCTAATTCTTTTCAGCGTAATATCAACCACTTTTAACCCCTCATGAACCATCAGATTCAAAATATGAGCACAAAATTAAAAACAGCATTAACCAATGTAATATAAAAGATTTTTTAATGTATTCCCCAAGCTTTCAACACCTCATAAAGTTCCTGAGCTAAGAATTTCACAGTATGAGCACCATCCAATTCAACAAATGCAAGCAACTTAGAATTCAACTTCCAACTCTCATCTACAAAATGAGCAGTCACAGTCATGTATCCTTGTACAATAACTGATACGAACCCGGGTGAAGATTCACACTTGGTCTTGTGAGATCGTCCTTGAAAGATATGACGCAAAGACGGGCTACTACGAACTCATTAAATATACGAAATATGGACTCAATGAAACTGAAAATCGACTCGACACAAAAGATATGAAAAATATTTTTGAGCAGTTGATTTTTGCAAGCCGGACAACAAAAATTGGATGAACCTACTTCCTTTGAATCACAACATGCTTGATCAAAGACTCAATACTCGAAGCAGTTTAGGAGACTAAGACTTATGTGAGCTGAACACGACAAAAATAGGATGAACCTATCTCCTTTCGGTCACAACAAACTCGATCAAAGACTCGACTCTCGTCAATGTTTTCATCCGCAAAAGACAATATTAGGACTAGCCTAACACCTTAATCTATGGACGCAAACAAATTGAAAGGGTGACACCACAACTAATTAAACCGCAACAAAACACTCGTTGATAAGTGGGGTTGGATTTGCATTGCAAAAACCGTGGCAAGTTTTACCAGAAACTAGCAAAAGGAAATAAACACAAGTTTATTCATTGAACCGACCTCCTCTAAACATACAAATGATCCTACTTATATAGTTTTCTACATATTCTTGAAAATAGCATGCGTTAGTTAGAAGGAACTAAAAATTAGTCAATCTTGAAATTAAAAAATGCATTAATTGTGTGGTTCTCAATGTTGTATGTTTTTCCATGAGCTTTGAAAATTACTTTGATGGATGGAAAATATGAACGGAATTAATTCTGGGTTGCTTCAACTTCCAATGTGTTGAAAAGATTGACTTGACTCTTCCCATTCTCTTGCTTGTTGTTTGATGAATCATCGCTTAGGGCTTCGTCCATCTTCTTTCTTCGTGCTTTTGTCATTGGTCCGATCACGGTGTGGATCGGTTCTGCTCGGGTGTTGCGCGTAGGTTTGTGATCGTATCAGTAACAGCCGTCCAAGCATCTGAAGTGAGAGAAATACGTCCACGAGGAGAAGCCAACAAATGCTTCAGCTTTTCTTTTTTAGTAGCGTACACTTTCATGCACTCGCCTCTTACTGTTATTCTACTAATAGGCTTGAAATCAGGATTAAGAACTCTAAATGCATCATTGATTCCTTCATAATCAGCAAAAGAAAATGGAAGATCATGCATTATAATTGCTTTGGACAATGCATTTCGAAATATCTTACCATCAAATTTCACTCTCTTCACAGTTTGATTAGCAAGCAAATCACCATCATCATACTTTGGATTTTTCAGAAAATTTTCAGCATGTCTTCCTAAATGAGAAGTTCCAGACTTGGATGCACAACTCATCATTTTCTTACAATACTTGCACCTACACATTTCTATTCCATCAATCGGACCAAGCCTATCAAAATGTTTCCATGCCTCAGATCTCACCCTTTTTTACCGGATTTAGTGGAATCATCTGAGCCCAGTTGTTTAGTAGGAGCTGAAGTAAGAGAGAAATGCGAACTCAATTCCATATTTCGGCCAGAAATTGAGCAAGACTTATGAAAATATAAATTAGAAACCAAATGTTTAAAAAGCAAGGTTCGACCGATTGGGCAATAGAGTCTCATGAAAACATAATAACTTGGGAATTCTTGATTGCTATTATGCAAGCGAGTTTATTACAATGTCAATTAATCCCAGAAGGTGAAATTGGTTCTGAACTCCGTAGTAAAACCTTATCAATGGATCAAGCCAGGTAGTAAAACCCGCAGTTTATACATACATCAATAAAATACTCCGTTCAGACAAGCGAATTACTTTAAATCAACCCGAAAAGGCCAAATTTCATCACATGTTCACACAATAATTCCCAATCCTAAAACTATAAAACAAGCATGGGATGCAAACTGGGTGGGTAATAATGCAAGTATATCGATAACAAACTGCTCATATGAGATATCTCAAACCATAACAACAAAGTACTAAAAAAAGACAATATATTCACAGAAATAGAAATAAGGGGAGATCGGTTAAATGATATATTAATTTGAAGCTGAAGTAACTGAGCGTTGACAAGAAAGAGCGGCGATGAACGTGGACAAGGAACCCTAGCGGAGAATCGATTCGGCTGAATTTTTGTGAATCGCACTGTAGTTCTTCGATGATGCTAATTTGGGGTTTTTACAAATTGAAATTCAGTTCTAGCTATTAAGTTTCACTCTAACGGGCTAATTTAGCTCAAAACCGATCAGGTTTTTAGGCCCGCAACCCACTAACCCGTCGGGCCTGGTGGGTCGGGCCAATAGGCCCGATATGGTTTTGGGCTACCCAAATATAGGCCCATATCAAACATTTTTTGGGCGGAGTGGGCTGGCCCATGGGTTCAAATCCAAACTTTCACCTCTAGGCTGGCTTATGTACGAGGCCGTGATCAACTGATTGGGCGTGAGTTTCTGTATAGGTCCCAGTTCTTGGACTGGGATAGAAGAAAGGATAAATGTGGAGCATAATTCTTGAAGTGCCGGTTTCTGTAGGGCACCATGGTAGTTAGGGTCTTGAAGATTATTTTCTCCCAGTTTATCCTTTGTTTCGTGAGCACTGCCACCATTGCTTGAACTTTCTCGGTGGTCAGCATGTCAAGCGAACCAGCTTTGCCCAGTACTGCCTTAGCCAGAACGTCGTGGAGCAGTCAGTATGCAGGCCTAAGACCGATCCTCTTTTCAGCGTCCTTGAGAGGTGCTCCAGACACGGACATCATCGTTTTCATGTTCTCCTTAAGGAGAAGTTCGATTCACCTTGTTGTGGCAATTCAAGGACTTCGACGAACCACTTGGGCTCAATCTCAACATCTTCACCTATGATGATCGCACCGGAGGTTGTTGCCGTGAGTAATTGCAGAGTCAAAGAATTCTCTTAGGATTTCTTGGTAGATCTGGTAAGAGCATTCTTGAAATTTTTGTTGCCCTGACTGCTTTAGGGCTTGAAGAACGGGGAAGAAGTCGGAGGCTTCATCGGTCATGGCGTCATTGAAGTTGATTTGGAGGATGGTTCGGGTCATCTCTGCCTTGTGAGGCGCCATTGGAGTGACTTTTAGAGGATTTGACTGAAGTTTCGGGAATTTTAGGGTTTTAGGGGATTTTGTGAGCTTATGAGGTTTTGAGGAAGAAGATGAAGTTTTGAATCCTTTCAAATTCGTCTAAGTCTTGCCGGGCCGCAAGATGGGCTTACTGAGCTTTACCTTTTCAATAGTACCTCAGTGTTTTATGTCACATACCGTGTCAGAGCATTTAATGCGGTACTATGTTTTGCACTCATTATCTGTGGATAGACTTGCAGACCCGACGCCAGTTTTACCTAATACATGTTAAGAAAAACATACAATATATGCATTGATGAAGTGCATTAATTAAAATGAAATCGGTCTTGACCTGCCGGTATGAAAATGTACTTGTATGTTGTTTTTGAAAAGAAGTCCGATTTCAGAAGGAGACCGGTATGTAATACAATTATATGTATAATTTTCCTGTATATTGACTGATGTCGGCTTTGGCTGAAACTGACTGGGATAAGTGTATTGGCTGGTTATGAAGGATTGACGGATTGTTGAAAAGGAAGTAGCACTTAAATCATCAAACATGCAACATTTTTGTAAACTCTAGGCAACTTCGTCATATCAATTAATTTGACATAACAGTGTTCCCCCTGACTTTATGCTTAGAATGAAATGAATAGACTTAGCTTCAGGGAGTGACTTGGTGAAGGTGCCAACCACTTGCCGGTTTGTTAAGTTCTGTTTAGTTCGAGTACGACATCTGTTTCTTCTTAACAGCTCATTTCCTACATTCTTGATGGAAATCTTGGTATCTTATGTCCATGTGATGTCAGGCAGCTGTGGTGTAGAAACTAGCTCGACCAATTGGCGGTAGTCCTGAAAGAGCAGATATATTCTTTAGTACCCACTTTGACTTGGGTCCGGTCAGAGATTAGATTCTTTGGTATGCAGATTTGAATGACCTTTATATATCTTCCTGTACACGGGTCTATGAAGTATTAAGTTCTTTTATTTTTGTGTTTCTGATTACTATTTGACCGGTATCTTCGGTACATGTATCTTTGGGGCTCTTGTCTTTCTTTATGGAACCGGTATCTCTGAAATGGAGATTCTGGTCTTGACTTTCTAGAATTATTATTTGTATAAAGAGGACTCCCCCTTAGTTGTTGGTAGGGATGAGCAAAAATATCCGAAAACCGGATTCCGATCCAGTATCCGATTTTGAAAATCCGAAAAAAACGGATATCCGGTTTAAAAAACCGGATCAAATATCCTATCCGATTTATTTTAAGATAAACCGGATCGGATACGGATAGTGATTGTCTAAAATCCGGATATCTGATATCCGGTTTTATATTTAAAAAATAATAAAAAATAAAAAATAGCCCAAAAAGAGAAATGAAGGTCCAAAAAGGAATAAAAAATCCTCAAAGTAGAATATTTAAATTATATTATTTTATTATTTCCAAAAACTTTGTTAGAAATTGAAATAAAAAAAAAACATAAACACATCGAGATGCAAGTTAAAAAATTAATGTGAATTTAAGGTACTGTGTTCATTATTTATTATGTAATTTTGAATCATAAATCCACATATATTGTGAATTACTATGCGTAGAAATTCTTACATGAAAAACATATCTTTTTATGTTGATATGAAATATAAAAAAAAAGATTTTCAATGAAAATAATAACAAATATAAAAAAAAAATTAAAAACCGAATGTGGATATCCGGTTAAAATATCCGAATAAAACGGATATCCGATTTTTGGATATCCGATTAAAACCGGATCGGATACGAATATCATTTTTCGATATCCGAAAATCCGGATATCCGAATTACGGATATCCGAAAATCTGGATATCCGATTTTGCTCACCCCTAGTTGTTGGGATCTTTCCTTTCCTTGCAGCATAGAGAAAATATTATTCTTGGTATTGTTTATGCTATACCCAAGTTCAATTCACCTCGAGTAGGTTTCAGGTTGAACTGGAATTGGTGTATGGTTCAAAGGTCGAACAAATCTTATTACCTTGCTTGAAGCTGCCGGTAGGTGTGATGTTGATACTTCTTTATTGGACTGCTGTTCATAGTCCAGGCCGGTATGATCATTCCTATCCTTCACTGTTCCTTGGAGGCAGTCTAACGTTTTAGACGATTTAGTCCATGACTAAACTAACATTGTCAGCTTCTTGTTTTCTGATTCCTTTTGCCTAGAGATCTCCTTTAACCTGTTGTTTTCTTCTTCCGATTGAGTAATTTTCTCAACTAGAAGTCTGGTATCCTCCTGTACTGGTTTCTTCCCTTTTCAGTCTCTCTTAGCTTCTCATAGAGTTTTCTGTATTCGTCAGATATATCTTGGAGTGCGTCCATAACCTCTTCATAGCTGAATTCTAGAGTTGACTGATCAAGTTCGTAGATCAATTTACCTGCTATGAGACATGCGATTTCTTCCTGGCTCTCATGGTCACTTAGTTATTCTTCTGAGTCTGACTCTTCTGAGTCGGTATTATCACATTTGCGTGTGCCTTTTCCAGCTACTAGCGCACGAGACTTTCTTTTACTTGTTGACCTATTGTTTTCCTTCGTTTTTTTTTCTCTCTTTTATTCCTTTTAAGGCAGTCTGCGACAAAGTGCCCTTGCCTGCCACAATTAAAACAAGCATTAGAGTCTTTATTGTTATCGACATTCTTACCTCTTGATGCCTTATTCGGAGTTCTTTTCATGAACTTTCCGAATTTTTTAATGAAGAGAGCCATCGCGTCTTCATTCATCTCCTCTGCATTTTTTGTGGCAGGAGTTTCTGGTGCTGCCAAAGACTTGACGGACTAGCCCGGTATCGTCTCTTCAGTCTCGTTTGAAGTTCGAACTCATAGGCTTTTAAATATGCAAAGAGATCATGCAGTATTAGTTTACTTAAGTCTTTTGATTCTCGCATGGCCATGGTTTTAACATCCAGTCTCTTGGGAGTGCCCTCATGACTTTTATTGCCATGTCCCAACTTTCCATCTGCATCCCATTGTTTCTCCTGGCCTCATTTTGATATTGCATATTTTTGGATGGCGACAACGAGTTTGTTCTCGCGTGTTTGTTCGTTGCCTTCACACATTTGACAAAGTTTTTCCCATACATCCTTGGCAGTTGAGCACATCATAACCTTCTTGAAAATACCTATGTCAAGTGTTTTAAACAAGGTGTCCTTGGCAATGTTGTCGAGATTTGCCTTTCTTCTTTCTGCTGTTGTTAACTCGTGTCTTTCCTTTGGGTCGTCTTGTGGCTCATCAGGATGCGCCGCATGTCGTGTATTCACCTTCTTGAATACGAATGATCCTGTGTTTATCACGTCTATCATCTCGTTGTCTTGCACGCTTAGATGAGTTCTTATCCTTATCTTCCATTCAAGGACGTTTTTCCTGCTAAACATAGGAAACTTGTTTGATGAAGTCATGGTTAGCACAATGAGAAATATCAAGCAACCCTCTTCGATACCACTTGTTAGGATCGGTTGCGTGTTTACAGGGGGTGAATAAACACTCGATCTTTTTCGGTTCTTAACTGGTTAAGGTTATATACCGGTGCTTGATATTTCTGTATGTTACTTGTGCGGAAGCAAACCGGTCGGTTTGAACCAAGACCGGATATGAGATGTGGTTTGTGTATGTGTGTTTGCAAAAGACACGAATTTCTTTCTAGAAGTTCGAAGCAAAAAACCTCATCATCTTCCCTTCTTCCCTGCAAGGAAGGTACCACTAGAAGACTCGGTTTTTACAATCTCCGTTGCACAACCTCCTTAGCTAGACTAACACAGTACAACCCACACGGTTATATTCAGCTAACTAAACTCCTAGACACCACTTAGACAGCTTTTTACAGTCCTACTATCAAGAGCTTTTTACAAGTTTCAGAGGATTCGCCGAACTAAGTTCGGGGGTGTATTTCGTGAATCAGGGATTGTAACACGGAGGTGTATTTCGCGAAATAAATTTTAGTTCGCGAATTGAAACTAAATAGATAAAAGGAACTTTGTGGGTCTGTGGATTTTGCCGCAAAATGAAGATACATTGCGAAGTTCACGATATTAAGATCCAAACTGGTTGGGAATTTTGAGTTCGTGAAATGAAATTCGCGAATACTGATAACAATGTTTTAGAAGTTGAAACGAGGGATTTTCTACTAATCTCAAGCATACAAAATTTAATACTTAGCTCTTATACCACCAATTCGACTCTATCGACTATACAAAATCAAATCTACGGGTTTTTCAAAATCCATATGTCCGAAGCAAAATCCAAGAGTCGACAAAGGAAATATTTCTTTCTTTCGCGGCGATGAACCCTAAGTCAAAAATTCGTCTGTATCATTGATTATGTTGGTTGGAGCGATAGCGATGTTATTGTTCAGATTATGCCTATAAATAGACAAGACTCGAATCAATACCGCAATACTCCAAACGGATTACTCAACTTTCACACTCTCAGCTTTCTTGCTCACATAGATGGACTGGTTGCAGCAGCAAGTATACGAAACTAAGGAACATGCGGAGTTAAGGCGTAATTTTGATCGCAATATAGATAAACTGGCGTTTCTTATTTTTCTTCTCTCGTGCTTAATCGTCGTCTTACTAGCTATTCTGTTCTGGGCTCTCACAGGACGTGCTAGCTTTTGAGCCTTTGTTTGTGTTTTGAGTATCTTGAGAGTTAATGAAAGCTCATTGAGAATGTTTTGAGAGCTGTTTTAAGAGTGTTTTGTAAGCTTATCCTATTTGTATTATGTATTTTGAGATTGTTTTTCGCATTTCTGCTGATGACAAGAAGGGAATCACGCGAAATGCCAAGGAGAAAAACATGCTCGCATGTGCACTCACACGGGAAGAATACATTCGGGTTAGTTCCTGCTCATAGGCAAAGGCCATGTGGAATATGCTCCAAGTTACTCATGAAGGAGCTCAACGAGTTGTGCAAGAAAGAATAGCTCTGCTCACTCATCAGTACAAATTGTTCTCGATGGAATCTGACAAGAATATAAGCCAGATGTACGCCAGATTCATGGGAATCATCAACCAAATGTTCTCTCTCGGCAAGAAGGTTCCCGACTGTGAACAAGTGAGAAAGATACGAAGATCACTTCCGCGAGAATGGAATGCCAAAGTCACTGCTATCTACGAAGCAAAGGATCTAGAAGCACTTAGCATCTCCGAACTGATTGGATCTCTTGTATCCTACGAGATGATTCAAACATCAATGAATGAGAAGTCGCAGAACAAAAATCAGAAGTCCATTGCATTCAAATCCAATCCAGAAGAATCTGATTCTGACGATGAAGAAGAGGACTTGATGAACGACCTAGCCATGCTTACAAAAAGATTTGAAAGATTCCAGCAAAAGAAGAAATTCAAAGGGAACTTCATCAAATTCCAAAGTAAAAACAAGGGAATCTCCACGTCTGGAAACTCGTGTCATTTTGAAAGATCAATTAAGCGAAAAATAATTACTCCCCCTCAATGTTTTGAAATTTGGAATAATTACCACAAACTCCCCCTAAATACTATGCCAATCGAGACTCTTAAAACATTTGATAAATCACTTACTCCCCCTCGATCCATGGATATAGCATTTCTCCCCCGCGATGTATCTCCATCAGCATTGGCTCTGCATTGTCTTAATTAAAAAACAAAACGTGGAAACATTTATTTGTGAAACTAAAACTAAAATCTAGAGCCTAAATAAAATTAATGACAAAGAGACACGCACAGAATTAAAAAAAAAAAAAGCATAGCATATAGACAAGGAATGAACCGTAGGGAAGCATAATCGAAGTTAGATTGAGATTCAACATCCCCAGTTTTTCCACTAAGAATTGGAATCGTTTATCATCCAATAATTTTGTAAACAGATCTGCTAGTTGAATCTCCGTATTGACAAAATACATTTCTATTATGCCTCTTTCTACTTGGTCCTTTATGAAATGATAGCGTAGGTCTACGTGCTTAGTACGTGAATGGTAAACAGGATTGCAAGTAATTTCTATGGCACTTTTGGAATCACATTAAATAGGAATTTTATTGAAATCAAATCCGTAGTCTCGTAGTTGGGTTCTTATCCACAAAATTTATGAGCAACAACTAGCAGCAGCAACGTATTCTGCTTCTGCCGTAGAAGTTGACACATAATTTTGTTTCTTGGAAGCCCAACAGACGAGTTTATCTCCAAGGAATTGAATGTTGCCTGATGTGCTTTTCCTATCGAGTCTGTAGCTGCGAAATCTGCATCGAATACCCTATTAGTTTCATACCGGAGTTTTTAGGATGCCAAAGTCCTAGGTCTGGAGTTCCTTTCAGATACTTTAATATTCTCTTGACAGCATGAAGATGCAACTCCTTAGGATTAGCTTGGAATCGCGCGCACATACATGTGAAAATAAAATATATGGTCGGCTTGCAGTGAGATAGAGCAGAGAACTGACACGCTCAAATACTAGCAAGTGTACAAGGTCGTGCAAGTAGTATAAAACGGACGAAGTCCGAGTATCGATCCACGAAGACAGCTCGATTAATTCTAAGATAATAATCCTAATTCTAATTTAAACTCACGGAATTTTTATATTTTTGATGATTTGATAAAAGAGATAAAAACACAAATAATAAAATAAACGCAAATAAAATAGGTGAGGATAGAGCAGTTAACGATGTACGTGATTAAGACACATGCTCGGCACGAAATATTCCTACGTCTACATGCAATATCATCTATCTAATCAACATGAATCAAGTCAAGGTGGAATTTCCTAATATATGTGCTACCCGTTATTCACGTAACTAGCAACCCTACGTAAATAGAGAACCAATCAACTATATGTCTATATGACTGTAGTTCCTATACGTGCATTCGATCTTCGTGAAATTCCCCGAGTTTAGACGCTTTCGGCGCCTAAAGTCTCGGAAATCACACATACGAAACCGAATTCCATCTCTGATCGGTTTTACGTAGTGGTATTCAATATTTTGTTCTAATCGGTCTAATCACTTAGTCCGTCTCATAAACCAATCAATAATCATACGCATGGAGGCCAAACACACGTACGCATATGAAGCACAAACAAAGAATACGTAACTCAAATCATAATAAAATAATAATAGCATTAATACGTAGTCATAATCCGGCCTCACACGGCCTTAATCACAAAAGGAATTAAGCTAACATGGGAATAAACGAAATCAACAACGAATCGAAAGAAAACATTGTTGAAAACGAGATAATAAAGGTATAGAATTCGCCCCTCACGATGCTCGAGTCGTCATGCTTCGCCGCAGCGTCTTCCGTCGTGTGAACGACGGAAAAACGCCTTGGGGACCCTCGGTATCGCTCTTAGCTTTCCCGTCAAAAGTCGTTCCTCTCGCGCCGTAAATCTGCTCTTTTTATTTTCAGCCCCAAGGTTCAGCCGTCGCAAGCTCGTCTTCCTTCTTAGCTGTCGTCGGTCTCTCTTTCTTTTTGCAGCGCCCCCAGCTCGTCTCTCTTATATAGAATAGAAATCGATTACCGACTTAAGCAACTATGTCTAATCTCTTATAATATTCGAATCTTCAAGTCATATAGTCATATTTGACTTCTTATTTCCTTGCAGCTCTCACATATGAATATTCAAACGTGAATAATCGGTCAAGACTCTTCTTTCTCTTTCCTTGCTTCTATCCGAATCAACTTTGAATGGGAGCACTTGGTCAAGTTGGTTTTTGACCTTTTCGTTTTCCTTGCATGTGTATTTCCCATCTTGGCAAATAAAATATTCTCCATCCTGTGCTCTTCACGTCCTATAATGCCAAATAATAGGAAAAATCTGATAAATTGCAAGGCCGCTCCAAATAATGTAGAGAATTGCAAGAACATCCCCTAAGATTCAAATCGTTTTAAAGTGCCATTATTTTCCCTTTGCCGACTCTCGTTTGCTCGGACATCTATCGAAAATAAGTTTAAACATAAATATAGGATATTCGAGGCAATTTTAGGTATATCATGATCTGAAAGTGCACTTTCACGGGTAAATAAATAAACGCAAAATCCTAACTTTTCAACAACCCTCAAACTAGCTTCGATCGTCCTCGATCGTTAAAGCAGAATAAAACTAAATTAAGTTAGGATTATAAAACATCATTCAATGAAATTCTCCCGTTCATCTCAGAAAACGTAAAAGCATATAAGGTCGAGGTAATCATCAACTAATGAACGATCAAGTCAAAACACGAGGCATGAGGTAATATGTCACAATCTTATCATAGCCTGAAAGACATTTCTAGGATTATACCACGCATCAATCCACAACTCTCACAAGGATCGCTCAATTCGCTCGGGTGTTTTCAAAGGGATCTGTATAAAGACGCTCAACTCACGACATGAAAAGATATAACTCTATTCTTATATCACATCATAGTCACATAGTAGAAGTCATGTACGAATCGAAGGGTCTTTCATAAAGGGTTGTAATGGGGCTTAGGGTTTCGAAAGGTGCGTCATATGGAAAAGTGAGCTAAAATTATCAAACGTGTTAATCATCGAATCGCTCTTCTAACCACTTATTCTGCTCTTCTAATGTCGTGCCTACTTTTCACTCGACTCGTCATTTTTCCATTTCTAGCTCTTCTCACTCGTTTTTTTTTTCTTTTTTTCGATTCTCTTTTTTTTTTTTCTTTTTCTTTTTTTTTTTCGAACCAGCCCCTCATATCATTTTTCTTACGTCTTATCGAAGGGAGAGGTTTCTAGTCCACTGCAATATTACGATGAGAGATATATATATCATAAGACGAGCTCATAACTAACATGCACCGACGATTAGCTCATTCTCAACTAACAAGACACTTTTCACGACATCGATAAATTAACACGTTGATATAGGTCGTATAGGCTAAATTTGAGGCAATCAGGCTAAATATATGGGCTCCAAATCAACAAAAGATCAAATAAGGCTCAAAGGGGCTCACTAAGTGGTAATGAGTAAGGTAGAGAAATATTTAGGCCAATGACTCAATCCTAATGCCCTTCTCATTTTCGCACATAAAAATCCACATAGTAACCATTGACGTGCATAACAAATCAAGTTCGAAAATATTCAGTCCATGCGTGTCACACAAAAATAAACACCGAGCATAATGAGTTGCTCTAAATTTTTCTGAAGGCTCAAGAACTCACTTATATAGCTGGGTTTGTGCTTCATGATACGCAATACTCTCGTAAAGCAGTCAATATAGCCAAATAATCATGCTAATATCACGACAATGCCACATGTGAGACTATCACACTCAATTCATCGAATCATATCCCGGCATGGTAAAATTTTAAAACTTTTCATCATTGACAGGAGATTCCACAGATGACGTTCAAATCGCAACCTTCATCAGTTATACCCACTAAAAAGACCGAAACGCATCGATATCAAAATATGTAAGCATATTATGTCTAGCATGTATCATATCCCATCCCCAAACAATAGTACACTGTCCTCAGTGTATAAATAAAAACAAAGAGAGAGTAGAAGTGACACTGCCCTGAATTTTGCATCGATCAATGTAGAAGACTTGGTTTATCTGCAGTGACAAGCAACCATCGTGAACGGACAACCCCCAAACTGGTTATGAGCCTACGAGAAAACGTGACTAGGCGGTACCGTGAAAGCGAATTTTTATTAGACGAAAATAGGATATAAATAATTACGACTAAAATATAAAGTAATATATATGCATTGATACGCCTTGGGTTGCCTCCTAAGAAGCGTTGTTTTTATAGTCGTTAGCTCGCCTCTCGTTCGTCTTGAAGGTCCACGACTCTGCATGTTCAGTAGAAGTACAGAACACCTTGATTTCATCTTTTTGGAGAAAGTTTGATCTCAGAATGGTACAGCTTTGCGTGGTCGCAATCTTTAAACTCTCTCCATGGGCCGACTTTCGGCTTGCAAATAATATCGAAATCAACGATCATAGATGCCTTGAATTCCTCAGCGAGTATGCTATCTAAATGATATGTTGACTTCGTAACCAAGCGTAGAATCGGATCGAAAGTCTCAGGCTCCATCTTTCTCTTTCCACGACATCATATACTGCTAAATTCTTGTTTTCATGCTCACTAGTTTCTGGGTGATCCTCCAATTCCTCAAGAACTTCTGGGAGATTCGGCTCTGCTGGAACGAAATCTACAGTAGCCTCTGTGGGTTGATCACTTTTTTCTAACTCGATCTCATTGTTAGCTTCACTTGGTTCCAATACCGGTTCTTGAGTTATTTCACAATTCAATGGAATGGATTCTATGTGCTCTTCCGGATCTGACTCTATGTGGCTCGAGGGTACCTCTTGTTCACATTCAGACACTGCATTTTTTAGCTTTTCAAATTGGGCCGTCAGATCCAACTCCACTTTTAGACTCTGAAAACTTGTAGAAGTAGATGTACGACTAGTGTCTTCTTGTATCGCTGCCATCTTCTCCAGCGCTATCTCCCAAGCGGCTTTTTCTTTTTGGGGCAAATCAATCTGTTGTTGGGCATGTTTTTTAATTAATGGTTGCTCATACGACCCTGCCATCTTTTCGAGCACTATCTCCCAAGCAGCTTTTTCTTTTTGAGGTGGAGTACAATAATCATACGAGGGAGTATGTGAATAATCGCCAGTGTTTGAGTAGCCATTCTCTCCTCGCCATCATACCAAGATCGTAGAGGCTTGTAACGATTGTACTTGCATTCACTAGTGAGATGTCGGCATCCGCAAAAGTCGCACTCCAGTTCATCATTGCATGTCGCATAGGTCTCGGGAGAATATTGCGAGTATCGATGCATCCCTTATCCTACAAAAACAAACGAGAAAGATGAGGATATCAACGTATATAATAATAATAATAATAATAATAATAATAATAATAATAATTGAATATAAAAAGGTCTAATCTAAAACTTAGAATAATTCCTAGAACAAATATACCGCTGTCCCCGGCAACGGCGCCAAAAACTTGACACGCTCAAATACTAGCAAGTGTACTAGGTCGTGCAAGTAGTATAAAACGGACGAAGTCCGAGTACCGATCCACGAAGACAGCTCGATTAATTCTAAGATAATATTTCTAATTCTAATTTAGACTAACGGAATTTTTATAGTTTTGATGATTCGATAAAAGAGATAAACAACGCAAATAATAAAATAAACGCAAATAAAACAGATGAGGATAGAACAGCAGACGACGACGTGATTAAGACACATGCTCGACACGAATTATTCCTATGTCCTCATGCAATCTAATCTATCTAATCAATATGAATCATAGTCAAGGTAGAATTTCCTAACATACGTGCTACTCGTTTGTCCCGCAATAGCAACCCTACGTAAATAGAGAACCAATCAACTATATGTCTATATGACTGTAGTTCCTATACGTGCATTCGATCTTTATGAAATTCCCCGAGTTTAGACACTTTCGGCGCCTAAAATATCGGAAACCACACATACGAAACCGAATTCTATCTCTGGTCGGTTTTACGTAGTGGTATTCAATGTTTTGTTCTAATCAGTCTAATCACTTAGTCCGTCTCATAAACCAATCAATAATCATACGCATGGAAGCCAATCACACGTACGCATATGAAGCACAAACAAAGAATACATAACTTAACTCATATGATTAAATAGAAAATAATAATTGCATTAATACGTAGTCATAATTCGGCCTCACACGGCCTCAATCACAAAAGAAATTAGCCTAGCATATTAATATACGAAAACGACAACGAATCAAAAGAAAACATTGTCGAAAGCGAAATATTAAAAGGTAAGAAATTCGCCCTTTTTCGGTCGTCGAAGTCTGCCCTTTTATTTCAGCCGTCAATCAGCTCTTAAGCTTTCGCTGTGCAGAGCTCTCTAATTTATTTTCTGTCGTGAGTCTCCGTCATACGTGGTCTGAGGCTTTAAATAGAACTAGTTACTTGCACCGACTTGAATTAATGGGCCTCGCTGCATATGGAATTTAAAACTTTGAATTCCCTATTCAATCGCGATTCACACGTCTTTATTGATCTTGGTGTTTGGCTTCAATGATTGTGTGGCAATCACTCAATGGTTGTTGGTTAGGGCTGGTCCCACGTGAACTCATAGCATTGCTTTGATTGTTCTCAATGAACCGCCATCACATGCAAGCTAATTTGCCTTTTTCGTTTTCAGCTCCTCACATCCCCATATATGCAATTCTGTTCCAATTCACTATGATACCTACAGAATAAGGAATATGATATAATCATAAAATATTCAAAGATATTCAAACAAATAATAACCAAAGATGCAAGTTTACGGGTGTAAAAATCACGTAAAATCCTAACTTATCGAGAACCTATAATTCCTCTGTAATGGGTAGCAGCTACGGGTTCGCCCAAGTGATCTGCGTCAAATGTGCACGAGGTCGACATTGGAGTACTTGAAGATTTGCCCTTGTCTATTCCATATTTTCTGAGAATGTCGTGGCTATACTTGGACTGATTGATAAAACTACCATCTTGAAGTTGCTTGATTTGCAATCCAAGGAAGAATGGCATCTCTTCCATCATGCTCATTTCAAACTGTGACTTCATCAGAGAGCTAAATTTAACACAGAGTTCAGGATTGGTAGAGTCAAAACTGATGTCATCCACGTAGATCTGTACAAGCATGATATCAGGCCCATCTTTCTTGACGAACAGTGTGGTATCAATTTTCCCTTTTGTGAAGCCTGAGGAGATAAGGAAGTCGGATAACACCTCGTACCAGGCCCTCGGAGCTTGTTTAAGCCCGTAAAGTGCCTTGTCGAGTTTATATACGAAGTCTGGATGTTGTGTATTGAGAAATCCGTCTGGCTGAGAGACATACACTTCTTCCTTCAAAATCCCATTCAAGAAGGCAGTCTTGACGTCCATTTGATCGACAGTAAAATCTTTGTGTGCTGCATATGCTAGGAATAATCTGATTGCCTCAATTCGTGCTACAGGGGCAAAAGTCTCATCGTAGTCAATTCCTTCTTGCTGATTGTACCCCTTAGCTACAAGCCTAGCCTTGTTACGGATTACCACACCATCCTCATCTTTCTTAGTTTTAAATACCCATTTTGTTCTAATCACTGCCTTGCCTTTAGGACGAGGGACTAAGTTCCAGACTTTGAGACGCTCGAACTGATTAATTTCTTCTTGCATAGCAATTATTCAGTTCGAGTCACGTAGTGCATCTATTACTCTTGTAGGTTCTATTTGGCTCAAGAAACAAGTAAAATTACACTCATTTGATATTGAACCTCTAGTCTTTACTTCTGTTGTGGGGTCTCCTATTATTTGATCTGTACGATGACTTCTGATCCATTTCTTTTCGTGCGGTAAAGTAGCTTCATCCATTTCTAATCCCTCATTAAGTGGGTACTCGATCCCAGAGCAGTAGTGTTGCTAGTGGAAGTCGATGAGTTATCTGTCGATGCTACAGAAATCGAGTTATCGGTGTCTGAGGGTGGAACTGTTTGTTCAGGAATGGGGGCTGATTCAGAAGATGATGGACTACGACTGGGTTTTGTATCAGGAAAGGATCGTTAGTTGTCCTGTTTTGGTTTGTAAAGAAGTACAAGTGTTCAAAGAGTTGATCCAGATCCATTTCCTCTTGAGCTTGTTGACTGAGACATGTTGGGTCGCAGTGTCTTGAGTTATCAGATGCATGTGTTTGTGTTGTTCCAACTTTCTTTGTCGGACCCTGGTTCTGAACGGTCCTGTTCAGAAGCGCCACTTGAGGACTCTTCTAATTCCATACGTGGGTGAGTAGAACCTATAGATGTTGGTTCAAGTCCTGAGTTGCTTTGTCGAGAATTAATTTGTAGACCCTCATCGAAAGTGACATTTGCACTTTCAATGATCGATCAGCTGTCACGAAGATAAACCCGATATGTTTTAGATTGTGCAGAGTAGCCCATAAAAATTACTTCTGTAGCCTTTGGATCTAGCTTAGACTTGTCTTTTCGGTCGTTGGCGACGAAGCATTTGCATCCAAAAATCCTCAAGTGGGCAATGTTTGGTAATCTTTCATTAATTAGTTCATAAGGCGTCTTTCCAAATCTTAGATGAATATTTGTTCGATTCTGAGTATAACACGCAGTGTTCATTGCTTCTGCCCAAAGAAAGTTAGGTAGAGATGATTGAATGAGCATTGTCCGGGCAGCTTCTACAAGCGTTCGATTTCGTCTTTCGACAATCCCATTCTGTTGAGGAGTGTGAGCAGCAGAGAATTGTTGAGTAATCCCTAGAGATTCGTAAAAGTCACTGAGCTATTGATTCTTGAATTCTGTTCCATTGTCAGATCGAATTACTTTAACACTGCGCTGTAGCAAATTTTGTGTTGTCCTGATGAGATTTGGAATGTGTTCAACTGTCTCTGATTTATCCGTAAGAATCGGACCCAAGTATAGCGTGAGTAGTCATCGACAATGACCATCATATATCGCTTCCCACTGATGTAGCATCGGCCCACATATATCTATGTGTAATAGCTCCACTGGATGTTGAGTCGATGCTGTGTGTTTTGTAGGATGAGACGTCTTTTTATTTTCCCTCTCTCACAGGCTGAGCACAGATGCTCCTTCTGGTATTTCAGTGGTGGAAGTCCAATGGCCAGTTTGTTAGTTGATAGCTTGTTGAGTGTCTTGAAATTAAGATGAGATAGCCGCTAGCGCCATAAGTTATTCTGGACTGATGTTGCTTTGGAGATCAAACAGATATTTGTCTTTGGTTTGATAGTCCTAATGTTGATGGTGTACACATTTGTTTTGCGAGTTCCAGTGAGAAGTTCTTCACCATTGGCATTGAGGATTTTGCATGTCCTTTTTGAAACACAACTTGGAGTCCAATGTCACTGAATTGTCCTATTGATAAGAGATTGTGTGTCAACCCTTCAACATAAGAAACTTCCTTGATTGTGAGTCGATTGCATATAAGATCTTCATAACCAAGAATTCTGGCTCCATTGCTATTACCAAAGCGTACCAGTCCACCCGGCCTATCAACGTAGTTGCTCAGCAGTTCCTTTTTCCCAGTCATGTGTGTGGAGCAACCGGAATCTAAGTACCACACATGAGGGGCCTGCAAAATTAAAACTAGAGGGTTTAGGTACCCATTTAAAATGGGTCCACCTCTGTTGTGTTTGTTAGTCCATTTAGATCCTCTACCTACCCTAGATTTTTCTTTGTTAGTGGACGACACAGAGCCACTAATTGTTTCTAAGGCTAGCATTTGGGTTTCCTCAGTCTTAAGCTTTGGAACCCAATTTTGCACTAGTGAAGGTCTCTTGGTCTTAGTCTTAGAGATGAGTTTTGGAGTCTTAGCTAGTATTGCAGGTTCCTTGGTAGTTTTTGTTTTTGATCGTTTCTTTTTCTTTAAAGTTTGTCTTTTGGAATTGTTGTGTAAGTTTTTCTGTGAAAATGGTCATGCATGGAAAATTTGGTTTTTGATTTAGGAGATGAGTTTTGCGATACATATCGAAATAAAGATGGTACATAAGTTTTTGAAGGAAAATAATCAATACCAAAAGATGCGTTAGAATCGCGGGTCTCCTTCAAAATATCTTTCTTTCTAACCCAGACTTGACTTTTCGATGGCTCTTTTGTGGGTCCTGAAAGTTTCAAGGCATTAGTGCTAGAGATATTGTCATGCGAAATAACGGTATAAGAAAGTGAGTGTAATCGTAATTTTTCTTTTAGTGAAGATATTTCCTCTAGAAGTTTCTGCCTTTCTTCATCGAAGGACTTTCTCTCTCTTTCGAGAGTGGAGTGTAGATCACTAAATTTCTTTATGTAGTCAGGCATATACCGTGCTGCATACTTAGTCATCGGTGCCTCACTCGTTGAATCTTCTGAGGTGTTTCCTTCACTAGAACGAGGAATGTCAGAGTCAAATTCCGTTACAGAACATTTTCTTTCTTTTTAGCTGTCATTCCATTCGGTATAATCGAATGACATTTCAGCCTTCTTATGTTTCTCATCCTCCTCGGATTCACGATGAAGGGCATGAGTTCATTCACACAACCTAATCGCATGTATTCTATATCATATAGATATGGTACTTTATTTATCCTTTCTTTAACATACATGGATTTTCAAAAACCATGCCCCTTATGAGATTGTAGAATCTATTTTGGCTGGTTTGTTCAAAAATCGTTTGTTCTGACTGATCTCGTCGGGTTAAGATGTCCTCCAATGTTTTATTTTGGAGTACAGTCTTTCCCGTTCTTTACAGAGTAACTTATATTTTGCTGTCACGTCCATTGCCTGATCTCTATGAGATCTCATTTTTTTTCTGAAATCATTGGCTTTAGCTTCGGATTTTAGAACTTGTGCTTCTAGCTTAGCAACTTTCTCATTTGCTACAATTACAAACGATTTTTCTCACATGCATAATCATATCTAAATTTATCTAACACTCCTAAATTCTTTTCTAAGTTCGCTTCTATTTCTTTGATTTTTCTTTTTCCTTGTTTGTCAGATTTATATAAAGATTAAAATTCATTTTTCATCTTAAGTTAGGAGTCATAATCTGCTTCGCTTACCTCAACCATATCAGAGTTGTTGGCGATCTCCCTTTCTGAGTCACTTTCTTCAGCTTCAGCTCATCTTCTTCGTCGTCCAACCTAGTCATCAGTGCCGAAATTATTAAATATATTTACTTATTTTTTCTCTGATTTTCAGTTTTTTTTTTTAATTTATGCAGGCTAAGCCGCCGGGCCCGCGTCCCGCCTGTGGGCGGTGCGCGGGCCTAGCTTTCTTAAGCCCGCCACCCGCCCCCGCCCCGCCAGTGGCGGGTTTTGGCGGGCTACGGGGGCCGACCGGCCCCCATCGGCCCGTTTTAACAGGTCTAACCTGCAAGAGAGGAACAGAGGATCTTGAAAACTGATGACCATGCGCGATGAAGAAAAACTGAGAACTAAAGCAGAAAGTCGCAAAATCATACATGATGCAAGCCATTCCTAACGACATTCTGATGCAACTCGAATGCGGTGAAAGTGCGAAAGAGATGTGGGACGCCCTGCGGATTATGATGCGGCGGACAGAAGTGAATGCAATGGCAAGAATGGCAAACACTCCATCTCTTAACGATCGTTTTCAGGCGAACAAAAGAAGAAACTCTTCAAGACACCTTCTATCGATTTCTTGTTCTCATAAACGAGCTGAAAATGAGTGGAGTCACAAAAGTGTAATGGAAATTAACATCAAGTTTCCTCGGATCACTTCATCTAGATGGGAAGCAACACAATTATGAAAGACAAACGAACGATCTAACCAAGGCTAGCATCCACACACTATTCGACCTACTCAACCAACACTCAAATCATGTGGAGAAACGGAAGAGGAAACCAAACCAGGGGGAAGCGACACACTCGCACTCGTGTTTCTGAGCCCGAAATCGCGTTTTGTACAAATCGGTTTATTCGAGTTTTTATTCGCGTTATTCGACCTCGGATTAAGTTTCGATAAAATTCTGTAGGAAAATAACATTATTTGGATAAAAAAAACCCTCGAATCAAAAATTCCAAAAATTATTTTTTTCTAGTTTTTTTTATCGAATTATATATTCGAATATAAAATAATTATTTGAATTATTCGAACTTTTTTTTACTCGAAAAATGGATTTAATTGGAGTATTTCGGTAACTTTCGGTCCACTCCCTTTTGTTTAATAAAAATTGGGGACGCTCCATACCCCAAAACCCTCCAATTTCAGAAGCAAAGAAACACAAACGAAAAAAGAAATCGAGAAATGGAGGACACACCCACGAACACTCCACCACCAGCGACCGAGCCGAGGAAGCGCGGTCGGCCGAAGGGCTCGACCTCGAAATCGAAAGTCGACAAGGAGAAGGACCTTGTCCGAACCGGTGGATCTTCTAAAGGTCGGAGGAGCACGTCGGCTGCAGCCGACGAGAGCTACGCGCACTGGAAGCAGCTCGTGCCGGTTCTGTACGACTGGCTTGCGTCTCATAACCTCGTTTGGCCGTCCCTCTCTTGCCGGTACTCTGAGTTTTTCGTGTTGTTTTCCCCTTTTCTTGCGGATTTTGTTGGTTCGGTAGGTTTCTTCCCCCCTGTTTGCAATGTAGTTTGTGTATACGTTTTGTATTTGGAGAAATTGGTGTATACGCGGTAAACTAGGTTTGGGAGGCATAGATGTGTATTTTTTTTTGTCGGGATGAGTTTCTGTATCTTCACTAACTGATTCGCTTTTTTGTTATTGAAAAGCTTATAGTCTGCCTAGGGTTTAGGTTCCGATTACACTTTTTTGGTTCCTTGGTGTATGGTGGAACAAGGGTTTTGGGATAAAAGAGTTCGCTCTGAAGAGGTTGTGTAAATTCCATGTGATTTTCGTTGTTAGTTTAATTCGTTGAAAGCGGAGGAGCAATATTTAGATTTACATTTTCAGCTAATGTGCTAGATGTTCAGTTTCTGGTTGGAGGTTATGCTGTATTTTTGGTTGGCTTGTGTGTTTCAGTGTGACTACTCTGTTTTTGTCTGCTTGTGTAGTAGGCTCTTACACTAGCTTAATAGCTTTTGAGCTGCTTTTCCACTGAGCACTTGGGCTTTTTTTTTCCTGGTCGTCTGAGAACAAAATATGTTTCTCTGCTTTGTAGGCGTATTTGGGTACCTGAGTGGGATTATATGATGTAGTAACATTGGTTTTACCTTTATTTCTTATTGCCAGTTATTCTGGACAATGGATGGGGTGATACACATGTTATTAATGTCGGATTGGCCTAGTTATTGTATTAATATTGTTTTGTGTTTGGTTCTTGATTTGTTTTGATTTTTTTTTTTTCACCTCAGTTGGGGCTCGGTTCTTGAGAGAGGAACTTTCAAAAACAACAACGCTTGTACCTATCAGAGCAGGTAAATTTTCTTCTCTAGTCCATTGTTTTATTACCTTGTCTCTTGATGTAAATGCTTTTAGGTTTACGAGGAAAAATTTCATTTAGTGCTTCGTTGAGATGATTGTTGTTTAGCCGGCTTCTGCCGTGATGCAAATAACCTTACATTATGATGACTTTTAGCTAATCATTGCTGGTATATTGATATGCAGACTGACCATAACGCAGCCCAACACTTTAATCATAGCAAATTGTGAGATTGTGAAGCCGCGGGTTGCTTCCGAAAATCACATAGCTAATGTAATTGTTCATCTATTACTTAAAGTTAAGTAATTACATGCCCATTTTTTCATGTATATTGTGGTCTGATTGCATCCACTACTTTGTAATCAGTTTAATGAAGATGCTCGCTCTCCATACGTGAAGAAGTATAAGACGAATCTTACATCCTGGAGAGGTATGTTTAGTCGAAGCATTGCTTATTTTTATGATCTTATTTGACATATATTAAGCACCGGTTATTGCTTCCGTTGTTATAACCATTATTACCACTAGGGCTGAGCAAAAATATCCGAAAATCGGATTCCGATCCGGTATCCGATTTTGAAAATCCAAACAAACGATATCCTGTTTAAAAAACCGGATCGGATACGGATAGTGATTTGTCTAAAATTCAGATATCCGATATCCGGTTTTATATTAAAAATAATTAAAAAAATAAAAAATAGCCCAAAAGAGAAATGAAGGTCCAAAAAAGAAAAAAAAAATCCTCAAAGTAGAATATTTAAATTATATATTTTATTATTGTCAAAAACTTTGTTAGAAATTGAAAAAAAAAAAAAACATAAACACATCGAGATGCAAGTTAAAAAATTAATATGAATTTAAGGTACTGTGTTCATTATTTATTATGTAATTTTGAATCATAAATTCACATATTGTGTGAATTACTATGCGTAGAAATTCTTATATGAAAAACATCTTTTTATGTTGATATGAAAAAAAAAGATTTTCAATGAAAATTAAAAAAAGAAATTAAAAACCGGATGTGGTTATCCGGTTAAAATATCCGAATAAAACGGATATCCGATTAAAACCGGATCGGATACGGATATCATTTTTTGATATCCGAAAATCCGGATATCCGATTTTGCTCACCCCTAATTACCACCAACGTTTGCTTATTTTCCTCGTCGATCAGGTCAACAGGATCAGGGAGTTACCTCAGAATAAAAATATAATTGCTACGCATACTGATTGTCCTGAAGTAAGTTGATTGTTTCATCGGTTATTCTATTTAGTAATATGAATGGTTACTATCTGTTTGGTTGGGGATGATTAGATTAATTCCAATTCGGTATTTGTATTAGGTTCTCATATGGGATGTTGAAGCCCAGCCTAACCGGCATGCTATGCTTGGAGCAACGGATTCTCAGCCAGATTTGGTGTGCATTTCGTGTTATGTTTGACATTTTGTCCAGTCTTCTTACCAGAAATTCAATTTTTGCTCAGTTTTATGAATGCTTACCAAGTGTTTTTCCCCAGGTTTTGTCCGGCCACAAAGATAATGCAGAATTTGCTCTTGCTACTTGCCCAGCTGAACCATTTGTCCTTTCTGGAGGTTTGGTTTTTTGAGAAATTAGGACTTATGTACTGTTGCATCTCGTGCCACCTATTCCTCACCCTTCTTTACAATGTCCATATCCCCTAAATTGTGAAGTTCTCCACTCGAACTCAAACAATATTCCTTTCAGGAAGGATAAATTGGTGTTTCTTTGGAGCATTCAGGATCATGTATCAACTCTTGCAGTTGATGGTATCCAATCCGTTGAATCTGGTCCCTCAATTATCAATACTGCTGAGGTTTCGTCGCTTGGCCCTCGAGGAATCTTTGAAGGGCACAGCGATACTGTTGAGGATGTTCAGTTTTGCCCATCAAGGTGATTCCTCTTGCCAGCTGATGGAGTAAATGTTGTAGGTTTGTCGAATAGTGTGTTACCCCATTGTTAGCAATTAATACGAAGTTACTGTTTGAGGCAGAGTTAATGACGGTGTGGTAAGGTGTCACAAGGTGGTGCAAGCCCATTTTGTTTGCACCATGATGTGCACTCCTTTGCTGATGTGCGACTCCGTTTCTTTCAAGTGTTGTGTCATTGTCAGTTGTTTCTCATTAGTGTGTCCATATAAGTAAAAGATTGATTATTCTGCAGTTCAAAGCAATTTTGTAGCGTCGGAGACGATTCCTGCTTGATTTTATGGGATGAGAGGACTGGAACTAATCCAGTCGTGAAGGTCAGATATCCGTTCTTATGTCTTTATGCTTGCCTTTTGTACGTAAGATTCATAAAGCTACAGGAATCTGGACGAGAAATACATGAATGAATCTTTAAGGCATGATATATACATTCTTATGTCGTTATGCTTTCTTTTTCTCTGAGTGGTGATTTTTGCTTGCATTTGTCAGGTTGAAAAGGCCCACGATGCCGATCTTCACTGTGTGGATTGGAACTCCCATGATGAGAACTATATTTTAACTGGGTATAAAATGCTATGATGTTCTTATGTCAATTCCTTTCCTATTATGATTATTTGTTTTTGTTTTCATCTCACAGTATTGGTGTTTGTACTGTTTTAGGTCTGCTGATCATACAGTCTGCATGTTTGATCGTCGAAGTTAACATCTGAGGTGGTGTTGGATCTCCTGTCCATAGGTTTGAAGGCCATAGTGATGCAGTGCTTTGCGTGCAGGTACCAAATTTTGCCATGTATTATCTACAATGCATACTACTGATTTGATCATACTATTTTTATAATAAAACTCACATCGCTGATATTGTTTGTCTTAGCATATTTATATTTTTTTCAACTACAAAATTTGCAATTACAGTGGTCCCCTGACAAGCGATCGGTTTTTGGGAGCTCTGCTGAAGATGGTTTGCTGAACATATGGGACTATGAGAAGGTGAGATCTCTTCGAAAAGTACTCGTAACTTTTATTTGCATGCGTACATTTGGATGATTTAGTTTGACAATATGTATGAAGCTCCTATATTATAAAAACGCTGCCTACCCAACTCTTCGGTGATATATGTGTATACATGTATTTGTTAATTATTTGATGGATATACATAAATATTACTGCAGGTTGGGGACCAATCTCTGGATGCTCCAGCAGGCTTGTTCTTTCAACATGCTGGGCACAGGTTTTACTTTTGGAACTTCATCACTGTTTTTTAATTCTAACTTTAATATCTGACACTTAATCCTGGAAGTTCTAATATAAAGTATATGCATGACAGAAATAAATTATGTATAAATGAAAGATGATGAGGAATCTGAATTCTAGGCTGCAATTGGGTGATATTTTCTTTAATTTACAAATATATCTTATTTTTGCGGAGTAAATCTCTGGTTACTGTCTAGCTATGAATACTAACCATGTAGAAATATATCGGGTCAAGATGTTATTTGGATTGCCTGAAAAAAATTCAGTAGAGACATGCATTAGCATTAATCCCTCAATGAAAGGTATATATACCATGGCTTCTTGAGAAGGCCTTAGAAATTAAGTAATTAGATTTTTTCCATCTCCTTTGTATATTATCATTGAAAAGGCAGCTGATTGGTTTGGATTCATAATGTCTCATAACTTGTAACACGAAAATTTGATTACCAACTCCGTTCTAGGGACAAAGTGGTCGATTTTCACTGGAATGTTTATGATCCTTGGACGATTGTTAGTGTCTCTGACGATGGAGAGTCTTACGGCGGTGGTGGCACTCTTCAGGTAATTAAGACACATCTATTCTCTCTCTCTCTCTCTCTCTCTCTCTCTCTCTCTCTCTCTCTCTCCCTCCCTCCCTCTCTCTGGCTGAATTCTCTTTTTCTGTTTTTTTTTCACGACAAAATTTATTTGATTTTAACTTGTTGTCGTATTAATTCGCAGATGTGGCGAATGACTGATCTGCTGTACCGTCCAAAGGACGAGGTCTTAACTGAGCTTCAGAAATTCAAAGAACATGTGATCGAGTGTGCGAAGATCTCTTGAGGAAAAGAGAGTTAATTGCGTGTTAGCGTGTGTGTGTGTTTTGGCATAAGAAGACTTTTGAGGAAGTGTTTGTTGTCTGATTCTGACTAACTTTGGATCTTTAAACTGACCAAGTGATGGTATATTATGGTATGTATGATGACTGAGTAGCTATTGGCTTATGTGGCGACGTTTTAGTTTGTTGGCAGAAGACTACTAACTAATGTATGGATTAGTATTTAGTACTTGTTTCCTTTGCTTGGTTACTTATCGTCATGAAATCTGCTTATTATTACATCGATGGTTGTCGGAATATCTCTATTATTTGGGTTTCGCTTTCTTGAGTTGCTATTGTTACGGTTGTTGGAATTATCTATTTATTTGGTTTCTCAAGTACTCTGCCCGAAGGGTGTCACTCCCAACGAGGCACAATCCAATAACAATACATATCAACAACATAATCAGATATTAGTGGAATCGACCTACAAGATGAAATATTTCTGACATACCTATCTTTCACTGGTTCCCACATTTCGACGCCAATTCAGGAGTGATATTGATTGGGTTAATTTCGGATCAGACCCTATATCATATTTTCAATAAGAGTTCAGGCCTTTCATAATTTTTATTAGGCTAAGGACCTAATTTCTGAAGCTATTAGAAAGAAGGACCCATCTCACTGAAATTTCTATCCTTCGTATTTGTGAAAATTACACCCACATGCCAACGTCTCTCCCAAACGATTGAAGCACGAACCATGTTCAACGAAGACAAAAATTTACGATCTAAAAGCCGGCTCAATCTCGACGTTAAGGACCGACCGAAGGTTAAATCGATAATAATTTTCCATGGGAGTCGATAATCAATGAAAATTTTTGAAGTTTACAATGGAATAATGTATTAAAAGTAATTCGAAAATATCGTTGAAACAAGGGAAAATATGGACTTTAATGACCGGATAAGGTGAAATTGATCGTTGGTGTTAGAAATCGTGGATGAATTCAGATTAAAACAGTTTTGGTGATTGTCCAAACTTGGATTGAGTATACCAGTTTTGCTGATTGAGTATACTAGTCAGCAGTTCACAAGCGCACTAGAGACCGAACTAGATCGAATCTGATAAGTGTCACGACCGCAGTACAGATACCGGAACTGATAAAGTATCAAGATCAAGGTACAAGCACCGAATCTGACAAAGTGCCAAGACCGGAGTACAGATACCGGAACTGATAAAATGCCAGGATCGAAGTACAACTACCGGAACAAATGCCAAGACCGGGGTCAGAATACCGGACCTGCCACATGTACAAAGATTCAAGTTATTCAAGGTGGGACCTTAAAGACTTCTATTAAAGCATTTAATGCAAGGCTGCAAGGAGGAGCCAAGTAAAAAGGAAAAACATTGGCACAGCGCGAACTGCTATGAAGACCGGTACAATACCCATTTTGGGAAAAATGCATTTAATGCAATACCCAGTACAAGAAGCTATCTCACAACGGCCTTCTTCAGCAAAGATCAACTATATATAGCAGAGAAGAGGCACAGAAGAGATTAACGACACTACACCACGAGAAATCAAAGACGCTATTCAAACTACTAGGTGAAGAAAGAAGTATAAAGTGTTGTCCTCACTGTACGAAAACCGGCATAGGTTAAGTAAGTGAGTTTTTTTTTCCGACGGACTGTAAAAAGCTGTTGAAGTAGGTGGATTGTATTTTTAACGACTGTCTAGGGTGATTCACTAGATAAAGCTGAGGGTAGCTGGGTAGGGTACAATGAGTGTATAACTGAAGTCTAGTGAACCTTCCTTGCAACAAGAAGGGGAGACGTAAGAGATTTAACTCCGAACTTCCAGAAACAAATCGGTGTCACCGTCACACACTCACATTAACAAGTCACGCATATTACCGGTCTTGGTTCAAAACCGACCTGCTTGCCTCCGCATCAAACATTCTTATAAATATCAAGTATAGGTATTAGCCTTAACCTGTTAACTACCAAAAAGCGTCAAGCGTTTATTCACTCCCTATAAACGCGTAAACCGATCCTAACAAGTGGTATCAGAGCGGGTTTACTTGATATTTTCTGTACTAACCATGACTTTATCAACCAACTTATTATGTTTAGCAGGGAAAACTTCCTTGAATAAGGATGATAACCCATCTCTACGCACAAGATGACGAGATGGTTGATGTGTTAGAAACAGGACCGTTCATATCAAAGTAAAACGTTCGACACGCCGGTTATCCTGACGAACCGAAAGAAGTTCCCAAGGAAAGACATGAGCTGTCAACACAAGAAATACGAAAGACAAATCTCGACAACATTGCCAAGAACATCATGTTCAAAACTTTGGACATAGAAACCTTCAGACAGGTCATGACGAGCAATACTGTGAAAGAACCTGGACCAAGTTTATGCAAACTTGGAGAAAGTCAAGGAGACCATGAGCACATGGATCATCCAGTAAAAGCGCCAGAAGGAGAAGAATTCTCCGTGATGACACAGGATAAGCAAGCTGAGCAAAACGAAAACTCTAACACTTGCTTTAAATATGACAGGACCGGACACAACATTGACGATGGCTCCAAAGAGGAGACAAACCTGTCCAAGGGGAGAAAGAGAACACAAGTTCCAGTAGCTAAAAAGAAATCTTACAAATGGGATGATACAGACTCTGAAGAGTCCAGCTCTGAAGATGAAGCGAGCAAATATGAAAATGAGAAAGAGCTCGTTTGTCTAGTTGGAGACCAACCAGATCCAGAAGAAAGTTTTACCTACGACGAAGTCTTGGATGCACTTCAGAACATGGCAGACGAATACTGGAAACTGAATGAAAACTTGAAGGCTGGTGAAAAGGGAAAGGCACCGGCACAAGATAATACCGACCTCTGATTGAAAGGATCACACAATTGGAAGAAGAAAACAGCAGACTAAGAGAAATCACTGAGTTAAAGAACTCTGATATTCAAAAGCTGTCCACGATAGTTCAGTCTTGGACGAACTCATCCAAAACGCATCATTCTCTTCAAGAAACAATGAAGGAGACCAAGAACCGAATAGGGCTAGGATACAATGAGCAGACTAACACGGAAGAAGCGACAACGTCCCACCAACCGACCCCCCCACGAGTAATCAATTTCGTTCGTCCTTCTGACTATAATCCAGTTTCCTGTCTCTCCTACATCTAGGTCTAGAAGAACTGGGCAGGGATACAGCAACAAGGCCTCGGTTCCCAGCAAAAGCACAGTACCTCTGAAGGAGAAGGGATACAATAACACTCAACATAAGGGAAGGCCTCAACAGGAGAAGAAAGACCGGCAACAACAACAACCACGAAAGGAAAACCCCCAACAACTAAGTGGGAATACCGAAATACACAACAACCCACGAAGGGGAAGACCTCAACAACTGAGGGAGAAGGCTTACAGTACCGGAAGCTCAAGGTCAGAACAGACCTAGATACCGGTTTCAAAACAAGAACAATCAATATAGATATCTATTGATCCTGTAACTGGTAGACACGTTAGGATAATCCAAGTATGGATACCTAAGGTACTAATCTCTAATCGGACCCAAAATAGCATGGGTACCGAGAATTTTGTCTGTTCTTGCAGGTACAACTGCAGGAACTCAAACAGCTCTGCCAAGTATTAGACAGCAGATGCTGTGGCACATGACCAGGGAGAGAAGGACTCTCACTGAGACAAAACCATGTGCCAAGCTAACCTTTACCTTTGGAAATAGGCACCAAGGTAAGATATAAAGATAATTAGATTGTCTCACTAAAACTAAGGTATGACTACAATAACGGATGAGGAACCAACAAGACCGACGGGTTGAATTGGTATACGCAAGAGCTTATAGTCCAATACGTTGGTTACTGGTGAGTCCAGAAAATGACTATGAAACAAAAGGATGAACCATCTAAGGCTCTAAATCCTTCTGTAACTAGTATCATGATCTATCTGTACCTACCTGAATACATGAAGGGAAGCTAGATCTTCCTAACTTAGCACTAATATCATGTTTATGAGGATCATGGCACATGCCGTGAGTCACTGACTGGCAGACCAGTTTAGGAAACGATACAGCTAAGAAAGGGAACCGGATGACTGACAGAAGCAAAACCGATGATCAAGTTTCAAACAACATCAGTCAGTCAAGGAACCAGTAAAGAAGCTTCATATTGGGAAAATCGAGCAACAAAGGGGTTAACCGGTTTCAAAGACACGCCATCTATCTCAAAGGAAACCGGCAGAGTGTATCACAAAACAGCTCGCACTGCCTTCAAGGAAACGGTATCAACCAAAGGATCAGGGTGACAAGGAAACTGATACATTCATGACTAAAGAATACACGTGGAAGCAGACGTCATTCACAAGCCGGTTTTAACTCAGTCCAGATTAAAACCAGGCCAGTCGGACGGAAACTGCTTACCTCCAGACCTTCAGACCGGAGTTTCGACATCCCAGCAAAAAGATCTTCCATTCCTCGAACAACTGTTACAATAGATGATGCGCGACGACAGGCTGAACTGCGTCAAGTGACCTGCTCTCTTGTGAGCATTGCCTGATAGCGAGACTTACACCATTGTAATTGTCTCTGAGTCTAGTCTTCAGGGGATTTTTACGAACCGAAATTTGAAATCCATTCAATCATTGGTTGACTCTCATCAGAACATCTACGAACGAGCTGCCGCCTCTAAGGACGAACCGTCGAAAGATATTCCGTTTTTCCAACGCCTCGCAATCTGCCAGCAAACTTCAGAACCAGTTAAGGAACTAACTGAAGCCCTAGATAATTGGCACAAGGAAATTCCATATGGAGGAATAGACTGAGGGGGACCTATCAAAGGAAATCAGCAGAGATCTAGAAGATAACTGGATAAAGTCAAGCATGAGATAAATCAGTTCGAGCACTACCAAGATTTGGAAGCCTACTCACTGGGTCAAACTATGACTAACAAGTGATATCAAAAATGTTTGTCAGCAGACTGGATACTGAATACGGTCTCGGATCCTGATGGAGCCATTTCGGCCAGAGAACTTAGGGATGTTGTCCGAAAATGGCAGCAGATGTTTGCCCGAAAATGGTAACATGCACCATTTTTATTATAACTTTTGATTTAGAATTCAAATCTCCTTGATTCAAATTCCTGTGAATAGCCAACTTAATTATGTAGAACTTTTATTCTTTATGTTCTTTCTAATTCGAAGTCTATCGACATCGAAAATGTGATTTTTCAGGCTCTTATTCGATTCATTTTGTCCAGAATTGGCAGTCAGTCTAATTTTGGTAACAACTTTAGATATAAGGCACCAGTGATTCTGATTCAAAATTCTCCGACAGCTAAATTGATTATCCGCAACTTACCTTCTTGAATTTTCTTAAATTTCGAAGTGTATCAACTTCAAAATGAGCATGAACAGAGGACTTGGGCTATTGGTTAATTAAAGTGAACATATACACTTTTTCTATCGAGATCCATTCTTCCATGAATGCTTAGTGCTTGTTGATTATCAACCTTGAAGAATCCTTGTCCGGATTTGTTACCCCTTTATTAATATATTTTACTTTTAAGTGCTTAGTAAGCAAAAAATGAAGTAGTTAAAGTTAAAACTGAGGAAAACAAATATCAATCTTCTTCAAAAGATGATCATACTTATACAAATTGATTCTACTTGCACAAAACGTTGTGGATATGACTATTATTTGTTTATTACAATCCAGATGGTCGACCTAACATAAATTATTCAACAAAATTAATGCATCTTCAATTAATCTTAAACGTAAACCATATGTTTTTATTAATTTGCTACAAAGTTTAATAATGATCCGTAACAAATGAAGCAGAGAAAAAATAGAAATTGATATGTTGGTAACAAGACACTCCAATACGAGTAACACAATACATATCACAATAATAATTAAATATGTCACTTGTTTAGGTTATGATTTTCCAATTTTATATTGTAAACACGCTACATTCACTAACATATACGAATTTCCGTAGTTTTAAATAAAAATATATTAGTTTATGCAAAAAACAAATACGTGGAGGTTATGTTAGAATTGAAGAAGTTGAAGTTAATACTAAGAAAACAAGTAGGCCACTTCTTCAAAAGATGATCATACTTATACGGAATTGATTTGTTAGGAATTAATTATAGTGTCCTCTAGTTATTTGTGGTTTGGGTTAAAATTGTGATATTAATGTATTGGAGTAGGTTGGGGAGACAATTAGTACTTTGTAGAAGTTTTGGACTTGGGCTTTAATATACCAAAGAGTTTGTGGTATATAAAGCCCGTTTATACCCTTGTTAGGGTTTATCAAAAGAAAACTCCTTGAAGCAATTCTCGATTAACACACACACAACACACACTAAAAGGTGCTTCATCTTGTTTGGTAACAGTGGACCTACAAGTGGTATCAGAGCAAAACGTGGATCGATCTCATCAATTTGAATCCAGTTTTGTTAAATTCTGAAAAGATTTGAAAGAACCTTTGCTCAAAATCTATTTTCGATTTTTCATGGATGTGCCTGTTAAATCGTTCTGTTTACCATCTTTTGGAGAGGAAAATTGTTAATGAGTGCATCTCTGTTCTTTCACATAGATTATAGTCAAGTTTGAGTTGTTTTGAAACCAGAAATCGAGTCTGAAATTTTTTTTTTGGTCTGTTCTTCACTTTCGGGTAGATTTTTCACATAGCCTTTGAATTTTTGAAGGATTCGATGGAGATGGTTTAATTTCGTAGGAATCGCCCGATTCCTTTCACATAAGGGAAAATCGATCAATTGCACCACAATCGTCCGATTTAAGTCTCGGCGATTTCCAGTCTCTAAGACTAAATCGCCCGATTTCTTTCACACAGTGTGTGTCTAGGAATCGCCCGATTTCTATCACATAAGAGAAAATCGATCGATTGCACCACAATCGTCCGATTTAAGCCTCGGCGATTTCCAGTCTCTAAGACTAAATCGCCCGATTTCTTTCCTTCCTGAAGAGGAAATCGTATGATTCCACAGAATCGCCCGATTTCACTGTAACGAACATGAATTCTCTTCAAAACACTAATTGGTAGTTTGAGTCAAATCGCCCGATTTGATAAATCATCCGATTATATTTACCTTTCACGATTTCGCTCAAATTGTCCGAATTGACACATTCTTACTTTACCACAAATCGTCCGATTTATTTTCTTACAAGAGTCGCTTGAATCAAAGTTTTGAAGTAAACTCGACTAGTCTTGAGTATTTCTCTTGCTACAACCACCATATATTAAATAAATAAAATAAGAACACTAAATATCATTCTTATTTGTTTCAAACTTGACTAAAATTGTTCGAGACTAACGTTTCATTCCGCAGATCACCTCCACGTAACGATCACTACCAAACAACAAATGGATTCATTAGCCATGGGAAGCGACATCCGTGTTCCAGTTCTGAGGCGCGGAGACTTCGGAGTCTGGAGAAGCAGATTCCTGAACTTTCTTGAAATAAAGGACAATGGCGAAGACATTATCGATTCTCTTGAGAATGGACCAAAACAATTCTGGGTCACAGTTCGTGGTGACAACACCGTCACCCCAGCAGTTCAAGAAAGCACAATACTCAAAACTCCAGCACAATACAATGACGCGGAAAAGAAACGAGCTAAAGCAGATCTTCTGGCAAGAAATTATTTGATGCAAGGCTTACCTAATGACATACTGATTCAAGTGGATAGCTTTCCAACCGCTAAAGCCATGTGGGATGAGACTGCAAAATTAATGCAAGGAACAGAGAGTGGACTAAGAGCAAAGAAAGCCAACACCCTTGCAGCATACGATTCATTCAAGGCTAAGCCTGATGAGCAAATCAGCGAGACCTACAACAGGTTCATGGTCCTCGTGAACGAATTAAGGAAGATAAACATCATAAAAACTAACATGGAACTCAATGTCAAATTTCTTACCTCCCTGCCTCCAGAATGGAGAGAGTCACCACACACTTCAGGCTTAACAAGGACCTAGATCAAATTGATATTCACAGTGTTTACGAAAGTCTGGAGCAGCACAATGACGATGTTTATGAAGCGATCGGAGAGAAGAAAGGTAAAGCAATCATGGACACAGTTGCCCTTGTGACAGATACAATCTTAAGAAAAGTGCAAAAGCTGCAAAGAGTAAAACTGTTAAGACCTCCAGTCCATTAGAAAGTGAAGACTCTGAGTCAGAATCAGACCCTGAATTCAAAGATTTCGAGAAGCACGTGGCTTTTTAACGAAAAGAATGGCATAACAATATTTCAAAAAATCATCATCATCTGCCAATCGTCGGAGAGTCTCATCAAGCTCCAAACAGCCGCCAAAGCCTTTTCAACAACCTGATACTAGGAATGATTCTGAGCCTAGCAAATGCTTCAATTGTGGAAAGCCTGGGCACTTCGCTAGAGACTGTTACCTTCCAAGAAAAAGGATGAAGAGTACTACACCAGAAAACTTCAACTGCTCAAGCAGAAGAAATCTGGAACCGCATTGATGGCTGAACAGGATCACTGGCTAGAAAATACATCTGAAAGTGAGACAGAGAAGATAGCCCTGATGGCTCTGGTGGAAGAAGATGACTCTGAGCAAAAGAACATGGAAGCCAATGCTGATACTGAAAACAAGGAGCTGTCTTCCGAAAGGAGGTAGAAACTCTTGACCTAAGACTGTATTCTGAACTTCAAGAAAAAAATATTATCCTTCAAAATGAACTTAAATACCTCAGGTCAACAGAAGTGAAATTATCTAACACATTAGAAATCCTAGATACGACCCGTGATGAAGTATGTAGATTAGAAACTTGCTTAGTTGACTTGAGATCTTACCTATCTGAATCTGAATCAAAGGTCAATGACTTACAGGCTCGATTTGACAATAATTATGCATGCCTACTTAAGCAATTACGAGAGAATGGCAACCTAGAATGTCTGCTAGAAGTAGCACAGTCTAAAGTTGATAGTCGTGACTTAGAAATAGAAGGTTTGACAACACAGATTAGTGAGCTAAAAGACAAATTGACAACTTGCAACGATGAGCGAATCAACAAAACATGCGAGTTCGATATCCTAAATAAAGAACGTGCAAAATTGTATGCTAAGATTAAGAAGCTCGAAGACTTACTTATTAGGAGAGGACAATCAGATAGAACGATCTTCATGAATAAGCCTAGAGACATAGAATTCTATGACCCACATGAAGGATTAGGGTTCAACCCAAACTCTATTGTAAAGAGACCACTCCCTCTTTATGATGTTAGTTTCTCCGGGTTAAATCTACCTTATCTAATGCCTTTCACAACCTCATCTGCACATGATGCACTAGAAGAGAAAAAGAGAAATAGGGATGATTGGGCAGAAATCACTATTAACTATGATGAACTGTATGATAGTTACAAGACGAGGAAATACCATTATCCAATCCTGATGACTACTTACTTATTTATCCGCCTTCGTCTAATGAAGTAAGTATCGAAGAACCAAATATCTCTATGCATATATACCAACTAAAATCAAAGTAATCTCTGACTTGCAATCAAACCTGGAATCTGAAAGGATAAAGTTCCAGATAGAGAATGGAATAGTACTTAGTATAATTTCCACATTTGAAAAACAAATTGACAGCAGCAGAACTACAATCTCAACTCTAGAGTCAGAAAGGATGACTCTCCAAGTAGAGAATAAAATTCTACTAAGTATAATTTCCTCTCTAGAGACTCAAGTCGACATCGGCATAGCTTCAGGATCTCTACAAACTCCTTTAACCAAATGTCAAATATCCATCCTCATCAACACTAGGAAGAAAAGAAAGCAGATTGCATCTGACAAATATAAGCTTACTAACCATCCTTGCATGTTCTCACAGGCAATCCTCTAAATAATTAAGGGAAGAAGAAAGCCACAGGAGACAGTCTACCAAAGAGCGATATCGCTTAAAATCTCTAAAAGGAAGCAACCTGTCGATTTTGAAGCGTCTAGTTCTAATTTTTGTATTAGGCGTCAATTGTGTGCTAATAATTATCCTGCAGAACCTTCGTCTATTCTTCTTAAGCCTGTAACGACTACTAAGAATCGTACCTACTATTCTAGCTATGATGATGCTTTTATCTTAAACGCTAAATACCAATCTACACAATGTCAGTACTTTCCAAGGAAACCCACCATCCTCTCTTAAATCAAAGTACAAACCTGACAAAAGACAAAGACAAGCAAACAAAGTCAAAGCTATAGGAATGCGTAGCATATGGGTTACAAAACAACAACTCAGAGCATGGACAAATCACTGTCATCCTCCTGGAATTAGAAAGATATGGGTCCCTAAGCAATCAACGGGAGTTGTAAAAAAATTTAACTCTGACCTTAGAAACCGACCCATAAGAAAGACATACACAGACTATAAAACTAATAAGGGAGGACCCGTCCTTAAATGGTACCTAAATCTTATTGATTATTTTTTGCAGATCCGTCATGTGTGGATACTTGATTCTGGTTGCTCTACACACACATGACTGGAAGAAAAGAGCTTTTGAGCAACTACACCGAACAATTCGGTGGAAATGTGCGCTTTGGAAACAACCACGCGGCTCCTATCTTAGGACATGGCGATCTAATTCATGATAACCTGACGATCAAAGGGGTTTCATATGTTGAGGGTCTCAGTCATAATCTCTTCAGCATTGGTCAATTCTGTGACAGACAACTAAAGGTTCAATTTCATGCTGAAGGTTGCAGTATTACTGATAAGAGTGGTCGAGACCTTCTAACTGGAACGAGGAAGACAAATCTTTATACCATCGATTTGAAAACTACTCGACCCTCGTCCAAACTGTGTCTCATGACGAAGAACTCAATTCAACAAAGTGACCTTTGGCATCAAAGACTATCCTATCACATCAACATCAAAACGTTGAATAGACTACACACCGACAAACTAGTGAGTGGATTACCAGCCTTGAAATATCACAAGGAACATCTCTGCAGTGCATGCGAAATGGGGAAAATGAGAAGAGCATCACACAAGGCAAAGCTCATAGCTTCAACGTCCCGACCACTAGAACTACTGCACATGGATCTGTGTGGACCTATGAGAATACAAAGCATCAACGGACGAAAATACGTTCTGGTAATAGTGGATGATTTCTCTCGATATACGTGGACCAGATACCTTAGGACGAAGATGAGTAGTTGATCATAGATTTTGTGAGGAAGACTCAGAACTCACTAGATTGCAATGTTCTAGTGATTCGAACTGACAATGGCACTGAATTCAAGAATCAATTGCTTGACAATTTCTATTCATCACTGGGAATCACTCAGCAATTCGCAGCAGTGAAGACTCCCCAACAGAATGGTTGTGGAAAGAAGAAATCGTAGTCTAGTTGAAGCAGCTCGTACAATGCTAATACAATCGAAACTTCCTCATTTTCTCTGGGCCGAAGCGGTGAACACAGCATGTTTCACTCAGAACAGAACTAGCATTCATAAAAGATTCGGAAAAACTCCTTACGAGCTCATCAACAAAAGAATACCAAGCATCAAGTTTCTTTGAGTATTTGGCTGCAAATGCTTCGTTCTAAATGATAGAGAAGACCGAGGAAAATTCGATCCTAAAGCAGTCGAAGGGATATTCATTGGATACTCTGCCGAGTCCAAGGCGTACAGAGTCTACCTGCCACAAAAACGAACCGTCATGGAAAGTGCGAATGTTACGTTCGATGAAACGCCATCTATTGCTACTGAACAGATAAGTCCACAACCTGGAGTCTTAAGGATATTGACTGAAGATCAACATAATCCTTCAACCGAAGAAGGATCATCTACTTCACAGACATTTGATGAAGACGAACTGAATCTCTTATTTGATCAGCTATATATATGCCCTCGCTCACAACGAACAGATACAACAGTTCCGTCTATACACACTTCAACAGAGGCTGATGAAATGACTTCAAGCATTCCACCTCAGCAAATCCACAATGTAGATGCAGGGAATGACCCATCAGATAATTCAGGTAACGAAGATCAAATTCCCATTGAAATCTCTAGTACCATCGAAGCTGAACCTAGTGAGGAACTTGACCATGAGGAATTGAGTCAACCACTTCCTCACACAAGGAAATGGACTAGAGCTCACCCAACGTCTCAAATTATCGGAGATCCAAATCAAGGAATAAGCACACGTTCCTCAACAAAAAACGAGAATTTATATGCATGCTTTCTAAGTCAAAGTGAACCAAGTAAGATCGAAGATGCATTAGCTGATCCAGACTGGATACAAGCCATGCAGGAAGAAATCAATCAATTTGAGCGACTCCAAGTGTGGAAATTAGTCCCAAGACCACAAGGCAAGACAATTATAGGAACCAAGTGGGTCTTCAAAAATAAAAGAGATGAAGATGGAATCGTCATTCGGAACAAGGCCCGATTAGTGGCAAAAGGCTACAATCAACAAGAAGGAATTGACTACGACGAAACATTTGCACCAGTTGCTCGAATTGAGGCCATCTGACTATTTCTTGCTTATGCTGCTCACAGAAACTTTACTGTTTACCAGATGGACGTCAAGACACAGCCTTCCTCAACGGGGTACTGAAAGAAGAAGTTTACGTAGCTCAACCTGCAGGCTTTGTGAGTGAAACTCATCCTGACCATGTGTACTCTCTAGAGAAAGCTCTATATGGACTAAAACAAGCCCCACGTGCTTGGTACGAGGCACTCTCAGACTTTTTGATTAAATCAGGGTTCACGAAAGGAAAGATTGACACGACACTCTTCATTAAAAGACATAAATCAGGGATTCTCCTCGTTCAAATATATGTTGATGATATTATCTTTGGGTCCCCAAATCCAAAATTGTGCAAAGAATTTGGCGATTTAATGAAGACGAAATTCGAAATGAGCATGATGGGAGAACTCAACTGTTTTCTTGGACTTCAAGTTAAACAACTTTCAGAAGGCATCTTTATTACCAATCAAAGTACATCCTCGACATACTCAAGAAATACAACTTGGAGAACTCAACTACGAAGAACACCCCAATGTCTCCTTCATGTAAGCTTGACTCAGACCCAGATGGAAAGCCAGTCAATCCAACCACATATCGGGGAATTATCGGATCACTCATGTATCTCACAGCCAGCAGACCTGACATTGTTTTCGCTACATGTCTATGCGCTCGGTTCCAAGCCAATCCAAAGGAGTCACACATGCTAGCTGTGAAGAGAATAATGAAGTATCTCAAAGGAACCTCAACACTTGGACTATGGTATCCTAAGAACTCAAATTTTCAATTACTTGGTTATACTGACGCGGATTTTGCAGGATGTAAGATGGACAGGAAAAGTACATCAGGAGGACTACAATTCTTAGGTGACAAACTAGTAAGTTGGTCATCTAAGAAGCAAAACTGTGTATCCACATCCACTGCCGAGGCGGAGTATGTAGCTGCGGCGAGTTGCTGCTCTCAAATTCTGTGGTTGCGAACGCAACTACAGGATTACGGGTTTGATTTCAATAATATTCCTATATATAGCGACTCAAAGAGCGCCATAGCCATTACTTGTAACCCTGTTCACCATTCTCGCACAAAGCACATAGATCTTAGGTCTCACTTTATAAAAGACCATGTGGAGAAGGGCACAATTGCCATGTACTTCGTGAATACGGAGGTTCAGTTGGCTGACTTATTTACCAAGGCTTTGGATGAAACACGATTCCATTTCCTTGTATCTGAGTTAGGAATGCTGAATCGTGAACCTTAGGTGATATACCTTCACGACGTCATTTGTAAGAGTGCACATACTTGTTCCTCTTTTTTTTTTAAAAAAAAAAAAAATTGGTTTAAGGACGGCTTAATAATATATGCTTAGTTTGAGGGGGCACTTAATTATATGCATATATGCTTTGTTTGAGGGGAGTTTTTGCAGGAATTACTCGAATCTAGGGGAGCGTTTTTAATGATATACACAGATTGAGGGGGAGTAGTTGATTTCACAAACTATTCTTTAATGATTCATACACCCTTCAATAAGCGTAAATCGCTATTACAACTCAAATACGCAAAACATCTCTAAAATACCAAATCGCTATTACAACTCAAATACGCAAAACATCTTCAAAATACCAAATCACTCCAGCAAGGAAGACTGTGCAAATCACTTGAAATGCGTAACAAGGTCTCAACAAACCAGTACGGGCTGTTAAACCCAAAACAGAATCGCCATAAAAACGATGAACAAGCACATAAGAAGTGCAATATCCAGTACTAACATATCCAAATTGTGATTGAAGCGACGCACTAACTCTGCGTGCTCCCTGCTCTCTTCTTGTTCTCGCTGCTGATTCCAGTTCATCTTTAGGAACTCGATTCGTTCGATTTAATGATTTATGATCTTCCCATATTTATTCAATCGGGTCTATTTATAGGCAAAAACCCAACAACAAAATCGTTCGTCCAGAGGACCTAATCAATGATACAGATGCACTTTTGACTTGAGGGTTTAGCGCCGCGAACGAAAGCGAAGCTTTCTTTGTCGTTTACCCGATTCTGTCTCACAGAAATCGATCTTGGAAAACTCGGTGATTTGATATTAAATTTTGGTGCCTAGTATCATAGATTAATTGACCAGTTTGATATCCTTGATATTCTTCAAAACTAATTTATACAAAGCACAAGAATCGTTCGTTCTTCTAACCATTTCGCCCGATTTCTAAATGATCAATTCCGCTACAGTAAGTCTAAATTTCAATTCGGCCGATTTCTCAAATCGCCCGATTATTCTCACTGTGCCATTCAAATCAGCTAAGGACTGATTTCGGCGATTTGTTTTTCGCCCGATTTCTCTATCTCCCATTCCGCTACAGTAACCGTCCTTCGTATAAATTTAAAATCGCCCGATTTCTCATTTTCTTCCCAAATTTACGCGATTAACACTTACAGATCTCTCTCAAACCTCCACATACCTACATCGCTCAAGCTCACAAAATCCATCTCTTTGCATCTTTCTGAAGATTCCGACCTATCTTCTTAAGCGAATCCCTGTCTCTGCAAATTTTGGTTTGATTTTTACTTATTTCTCAGAACTGTCAGTTTAGGGTTTACGCGTTCGTCCATATGTAACCATTACCTTGCTTTGAATTTGCCAATTTCGATTCTATGAAGTTACTGAGATAATCTTAATATCAATTATCTGTTATGATTGGCCTGCCGTTGTGATTTCTGATTGCTTCGCCTGATTTTAGGTTCTTAGCTGTTTCGGATAAATGTCTTTAATCGCTCGATTTTACGCCCAAATTCAAAATCTAATTCCTTCCTAAATCGCCCGATTTGTTTTAATCGCCCGATTTCGTATGTATTCTTTCTCACAGCTGTCCCAAAATCGCCCGAAAATTGATTTTCTACGTTCAAGTTCAATTTCAATTTTAATTTCAATTGCCTGTGTCTACTCATAATCGCCCGATTTCACTCAATCGCCCGATTTCACTCAATCGCCCGATATCACTCAATCGCCCGATTTCACTAAATCCCTCAAATTGACCCTCAATCGACTCTCAATTGCCCGATTTCAAATTTCAATCTTAAATCGCCCGATTGCATCTTAAATCTTCCTATACTACTCTCAATCGCCCGATTTGACTCAATTGCTCGATTTGACTCTCAATCGACTCTAAATTGCCCGACTTCAAACTTCAATCTCAAATCGCCCGATTGCATCTTAAATCTTTCTATACTACTCTCAATCGCCCGATTTCATTCCATCGCCCGATTCTACCAATATATTATTGAACTTGAATTGTCTAAGTCCCGTAAACTACAAGATTGAAATTATGACATAACGTATTATCCGATTATCATACTGTGGCGATTATCGATTAACTTCATATTGTGCGATTACTATGGTGGCGCGCAATTGACGAAGTTTTCCCATCTAAAGACTGGGCTCAAAGGCTTCCAAATAACGTCCAATTGGATTTTGAAAATACCCAATGCCCCGATCCTATCATCCTCAAAATTCTTCAAAACCATCCCCTCAACAATGCCTTTTGTAAAATCGAGCGCGTCCCCGAAGTCTACGTACAACAATTTTGGTCCTCGCTCCACAACCGACAACCCACAACCAACCCGTCTCTCTGCCCAAATTGATAACACCATTGTCGTCCTGACCCCCGCTATAATACGCACCCAACTAAACCTACCAACCTCACTCATTTATGATAAACATCCGACTTCTGAACATTTGATTGCCGACTTCCTCTTGGGATACAAGCCCAATGGCCAGAAATCCATTCATCTCCCAGATTTTGCGCCAAAGACATACCTCGATCCTGGCGGACGCTATTCTTAATCGTCAACAAGTGCCTATCACCTAGCACAACACCGGCTCAGACGCCTGCAACCGCCATATCATGTTGGTCTTCCACGGCATTGTCTTCAACAAAAACTACGACATCGCCCAACTAATTTGGTCTGACCTTGTTGATCAACTACGAAGACGAAAATACAGCTCCAAAGAGTCCTCCTTACATGAGATGGTTTCCCATCCTGGTTCAACACTTCATCGATCTTCACCCAGAAATCGACGTCGTCCCCAACTCGAAGGCTATGATTTACCCAAGCTCAGCAAAATACAATCCACCAAGACAAAGTCGAAATTCGATGAAGAAGCCATGCTATTGGGGGAACACCTCCTTCAACTTCTCGACAAAGCAGATCCATGCTACAAGCCTACCTGCGAGCCAACAATCTCGAAGATATCCCCACGATTCAACAGAACCCAGTGGATCTAACCCCGGACTAGCCAACCCCAACAACCAGTTATAGGTCTAGGACGCTCCGCATCTCCAAAACAAAAACGAAGAGAAAATCGAAAGGGATGCCACCAGCACGATCATCCTCCTCCATCCTCTAGTCAGCAATAATCCGGACCGATCCCATAGGTTCAGGGGATGACGTTGTCCTCCCCCGAGTAGAAGTCGCGACATCTGGTCAACCGCGCAAAGTACCCCACCTGTCCACTCAATCGTCTCTCAACAGACGATTGTTTCACTTTCCTCACGAGGAACCACGTCAGCCATCTCCTCCTTGGCTTTGAGGGTCGATGTTGAAATACGCAGTTCTCCGCCTCACACTGCACTTTCATTGTCCACAACGAGTCTCACCACCTATATTTTCTTCTTTTACTAGGACACATACACCTCCTTTTGCACTGACAGGTCTGGTGACCTGTCCGTAACGCTCTTCGATGTCTCTGTACTAGCTACTAGTCTGGGACAGAGCGAAGTCCCACAGTGGTCAACACCACTCCAGCTGCTGATTTGGGCCATCGATCTGAGCTCGTCTCAGCATCGATGTCAACGATTTGCCTTAGTGGCTTCGGTTCTTTAGTTCTGTGCAAACAGGCGGCACATCAGTACCTTCTACTGATGTTGTGACGACGGAACGTCTTCGTGACTCCGTCCCGTTTATTTTCCCCGTTCGTGACGGAGGCCACACTAAATGCTCGCCTAGCTGCCTTCGCAAAGACCTTCAAGACTCCATAATGACCCAAGTGTACGACGCAATTGGGAGTTCTTCTCGAGACAAGGGCAAGCCTCCGTCCCCGAACAAGCACCATCTCAAGCCGATCCCCTTACTGCCCCTGACGACGGTCCGTGGAATGTCCCTGTGACGGAACTGATTGACGTCGTCATCGCCAGACTCCGCACTGCAACACAACGCAACGAATATGAAACGGAGGTTCTTCGACGCCTTGAGCTTCCGTTCACGTGCCGAGGTGAGGCTCAGACTTCCAATCAGCCGCGTGACGACCCTGAGGGTGAGGGTCGTCCCGAGGGGAGAAGCAGCCAGAGCCACAAACTCAACAACAGCAAGTGACTCGAACTACCAAAACACCTACTCCCTCACAAACCAAAAAATCTACCCGACCTACTACCAAAACAACCAACAAGCCACATCACCAGACACACACTATCTAAGAAGCCCTCCAATACCTTCCTCATCTCCTACCAATGAGCCCATCCTATCCTCGAAGAGTTATAGAATCCTCACACCACTGTTGAAATGTACATTTTCAACGAGGATTGGATAACAAAACCATGGACCCGGCCATAGCTAAGGGCTTAATGGAGAATGCCAGATATTTTCTGATGAAAAGCCAACATAAGCCTTGCCCTTATCGACGATGACGAGCTTGAGGAAGGTGAAGACTACGAAACAAATTCCAGAACTTCCCGAGCTTCTCGAACACCACGTCGTTGATGAAGAATGCCCTCCCCCGAAGACAAAGATAAGAGAAGAGCTTAATCTACCATGGGAGAAATGCCAAAGTAGTTGCTCCCTATCAAGAAGAGATACGACGGAGAATCTGGAGAAAAGAAGATAGGATTAAGCAGCTGGATGAACTGGAACTCAGAGGGTTAACCCATCTTTCAAGACCAACTGCCATTCGGTACCTGCTTTCTCTCCGTCGAGGACTTAGGATGAAAGGGAAAGGAGCTGATGTTTGAGACTCTTCGAAGTGAAGAGAAGGAACGAGCCAGAATTAGGGCAATCATCGGAGTACGACGAGCTCGACTCGACTTCTACGAATTTCCCATCTACAAGATAGGGCGAGAAGATGGAACAGTCGAAGAAATGACTGAAGGCGATCTTTCGTACTTAAGAGGTGAGGACATTGTTCGAATGGTTGGAAGCTACAGATTTCTTGGAACGCTTCAGAATCCAGACCTCAACGTTGGATATGTCGCTCTTAAGCGATTCTTGATGCGCCAAGTCAAGTTCAACGCGACGCATGACCTCCAAATGGCAGTGGAAAGCAATATGAAGAGGGTGAACCTGACAAAACCGTCCTTTGAAGTTCCTGACACAGGTCTTGGTGAAGGACACATAATCAATGAAGTTGATGATCCATCAGTCGTTTACGTCAACTACAAAGGAGATAAAAGGCTGATGAAGACATCTGAGATCAACAAGTTCAGCGACGGTACGCTTCGAATCATTCGCAACAATCTTAGAAGTATTCTCAAGCAGCTGAAGATGAAGAACACGAAGTCCAGAAAAGTACAAGAAGCTGATCGAGATCATATCGGAGAGAGTATCATTTCGAAGTGTTTTAAGGTCATATGAACACATCTTAGGACTTCGGAATCACCATACGAGCTAGCGAGCCCCAAGAAAAGGAAGACGCAGAAGACATCAACTAAAGGACGAGGACACTAAGGGGGAGATTGTTAGGAATTAATTATAGTGTCCTCTAGTTATTTGTGGTTTTTGGGTTAAAATTGTGATATTAATGTATTGGAGTAGGTTGGGGAGACAATTAGTACTTTGTAGAAGTTTTGGACTTGGGCTTTAATATACCAAAGAGTTTGTGGTATATAAAGCCCGTTTATACCCTTGTTTAGGGTTTATCAAAAGAAAACTCCTTGAAGCAATTCTCGATTAACACACACACAAACACACACTAAAAGGTGCTTCATACGGTCTTAATCTTTCTAATAATCTTTTTGATCCTTGTTTGGTAACAAGTGGACCTACATGATTATACTTACTGAAAACGTTGTGGATATGAACTATTAGTTGTTTATTACAATCCAGATGCCCTACCATATATTATTCAATAAAATTAATGACATCCTCAATTAATCTTAATGTAAACCGTATGTTGTTTATTAACTTCCCACAGTAACAATTTATATGATCCATAACAAATGAAGCATAGAAGAAAATAGAAGTTGATATGTAGGTAACAAGGCACTCAAAACGAGTAACACAATACATAGTCACAATAATAATTTAATATGTCATTAAATTAGGTTATAATTTTCCATTTTATATTGTAAACACGCTACAGTCACTAACATATATGAATTTATAAAGAAATACAAATATATTAGTTTACGCAAAAAAATACGTGGAGGTTATGTTAGATTGAAGAAGTTAGTTAAATAGTAAGAAAACAAGTAGGCCTCTTCTTCAAAAGATAACCATACTTATGCAAAATTGATTATACTTACTGAAAACGTTGTAGATATGAATTATTATTTGTTTATTAGAATCCGCATGGTCGAACTAAATTACATACCCTAACTATTAACCTCTATTTCTAATCTTAAACCATAAATATAATTTATAATATGGTTTCTACCATAAACCATGTTACGAAGAACGTGTAAAAATCTTAGACACTTAATCCTACAAATTAAACGTTTACCCGTCTACCGTACCACAAACTATAATAATTATGTTAACACATAAACATCAATTAATAACAGCTTTACACAAAGCTAGTAATAGAAAATCTATGCTTCATTTGGACCCCTTCCGCCCAAATTCATCTCGTTCTGGTTTTCCCGCCCGAAATTTTGCTGACCATTTAGTAACATATTTAAGCAAATAGTAACTGAAAAGCATATACTAGTAACAGATCCTGGAAACTATACCAATTAATTTTCGATATACAACAATCTATCGAACTATAATCAGTTTGTACCGTTAAAGCATGACATAGTAACAAATGTAGTACAGTTGTTCATCACGTCAATTCACGATCATCTGGATCAATTCACGAACATCTGGATTTCTTCATGATTCGATGTCTTTCACATGCATTACACCACTTACGGTTTAGGAGTTGCGTAGCAAACAAGATGCCGCACATGAGCTGCCCATACTATGGGTACTTCGAATTTATACATGCTAGTTGTAATCAGTGCCAAAAACGGCTTTGATTTCATCTTATTTTCGCGTATTAGAACCCTTAATATAAAGATAAAAACTCATTATAAATCTTACATCTTGCGTTGTCAAATCCTACCTTATACACCGAAATTGGTTGGCTGATGGGCATTCGAAATTTTGGAGCTCGATTCACTGTAAAACAAGATTCATAAAATAAAAATTTCTGTGTCGATAACATTTTTACTGCATCATAACAACAGATAATGGATTGAAAAATAGCAGTTCACTTTACGACCATAACAATATAATCTAACTGCGTAACTGAAAGTGGCCGTAGAATAACTCTTATTATAATATGTTAAGAAAGGGTATTTTCATCAAATCATATGTATCATCCTCAACTCTACTATTTCAAAAAGTGGGTTACTAATAAAAATTTGAGGGCCTCAAAATTGAAATATACTACCGACAAGGGCCTCCACGGAATTGCACCTATTTGATTGCAATTGTTGGCTATAACGACCATTATTTTTTGTGTGATTAAACTCCTTGACCTTACTTTTTTGACTTGACCTATCCTTGGGACAAATGATTTTCTTTTGATAATTTGTACACCGAGGCAGTGTTTAGTTGTAAAGTTAGATAAACCCAACTTGGCAAGCCCGTGAGATAACTCATCAGCCCATGTCTTACAAATTACAATAAATTAGACTCGTGTTTCTTTTTTTTTTAGGCCACATAAACAAAAAGATAAATAATAATAGTTGGCCTATAACGACAAAAGACTATTATAACCTTCATCAACAGTGAAACCCAATTCATTTGTTCTATTATTACAATTCATCTGTTTTAAACTTTGATTTGAAGCCCTCGTTGAATCTTTACTGAGCTAGTAGTACAGGCGCTCGAGGTACTCACAACATTCTATCACCATTCATATTCCTCTGTTCTATTATTACAATTCTAGTTTTTAGTTGCAGTTTCATTTGATGAAATATTGCCGATGAAATTGAACGATTTAATGGAGTTCATTAGTTTCTTGTGTTACAGAAGCTATTTAATCCTTAATAGCTCGTCCGAAAGATTTTGCAGTGCTTGCTGAGAGAATAAAACTAGGTCATAGTGTAAAAGCTAAAGAAAGGAGAACTGAGATTTGGGACGAGGTGTCGCAGGATGTGTATAGAAAGGGCAAAATGGTCAATCATATTATCATAAAAGGCACGTCAAGCCTTTACTAATTTATCATACAATGAATTCAAGATATGATGTACTCAGGCCCGATATTATTTGTTGGGCTTTTTCAGTAGTAGTGGACTTCATTTTAGTAAACCAAACATACTATTTATATAATCTGTTTTTATTTGACGAACTAAACGCTGCCTGACATTGTTAGGTCCGATTACTATATTTTTCACATTTTTTGTTTGAGTAATTTTTTTCATGCTAATAAAAAATAAAAGATATATCTATCTCGGGCACCAATAGTGCATTGCCTAGCTTTGTAGAGAGTATCCGCCCCGCGGAGGCAATAGTATTCACTAGTAATTTAGCACATCAAATTCGTGTGCTATTATAATAAATAAATATTTCATATTAATATTAACTGAAAATAGAGGGGTAAAGGATAGTGCGTGATTTTATGTACTTTTCAATTTTTTTAATAAAAGTTAATTGACAGACCATTTGACAATTTAGACTCAGTCCTTGTGTTATTGAATAAAAGCATACGTATGTTTGCTTTGGGGACTTCCAAGTCTAAAATATTCTTTTAGCGTCTGAATTTTAAAAAGGAATACTAAAATATGATGTAGCTGGTGATTAGTATAAAATTTCCTTTAATAAATCACCAATTTGTTTGTTTATGTAAAGCGCCTCGAGTTTCTCAATGGAATAAAAGCTTTGATTGATTCGCATTTTTGCGCCAACAAAAAATTAAAATAAATGATGGGATGGGGTGAAGGGAATCAATACTAATGATAATGTTGAGAGCTGGCCAATCTTGCTTTAGACTGATAAATCACATGTAAACTAAGAACAGAACTAAAGTTTGAACCCTAAATAGTATGTCCTATGTCACCAACTCACATTCTAATGAATTGTTATTACCACCCATATAATTTTTTAGCAGTAGAACAAAGTGCAAAGAATCTTGCCTTGATTAACAATCAAACATAAATCAGAGAACAAAAAAAAGGTTATCTTGCAGAAGAACATATCAACCTCGCATTCAAAATATTTGATTATTAGAATAAACAACGTCTCGATATCCATTTGGGTGGGAATATATAACTAGAATTATTGATATCCTTAGTTTGATATACTAAGTATATGATACGAGGGAAGGAATGAAAAGCTAGCATCGATTGAGTGGACAAAAGACTCTTGAAATCTGATAAAGGCAATAAAATATGAAAAGAGAAAGCATTCTAAAAAAGATAAAGACAATCTTCGTGATTCCCCATCTCAAAAAAATTATGCAAGTGCACTTCCTTCTTTAATCTAATTAAAATGCCATCATCACAACTTTCTTTATCAAAATGGAACCTTTTTAAAGCAAAGCCTTAAAGCTAACGAGATAGAAATTGTTAAATCACTTTCTGTTGCTTTTTAGTGTAATAAGGATGAGAAGTAGAAACTACATTTCATCTCATTATTATATGAAAAAAGTTGGACTAAAGTAATTCGCCTTCTTTCATGATGATGAGATTTGCAAACCCCAAGGGCCATTAATTTGCTTTGGTTATTAATTTTTACCATGTAAAGCCAAATCAATAGAAGGGTTTATTGATTTTGCGTATGATTAAAAGTTGAAACATGTTGCACATATATTATACAAATTAAGGTACACGTTTCGATGATCGACCGTGATCTAGGGTTCCTCGTTAAAGATGTAACTTTGACCGATTTATAAATATTTGTTTTGACATTTTTAGTGCAACAAATAAAGTCATCTTTTTACTTGCGTGTCGAAATAAGATTTAGTAGTTTTTGGAGGGGTCTAAAATTACTAAATAAGAGATATCACATTCGTGCCAACGATGAATCAAATGTGATAAAATAGATATAGATTACTAGGTTAGTATATACATATATATGAATTTAAGTTTTACCATCATATATATATATATGTGAGTGTGTGTGTTTTTTTTTTACAAAATGCTAAATGATCGAAGTTGATTGAGAGAACGATAACCTAGACAGAGCCACAATAATAGCCGAGCTGTACTGATTTAGACAATTCAATATCACATTATTACAAATAGATTCCCTACAAAAATCAATTAAAGAACCAATAACTAACAATCATGTAATACATTCGACAAACTAGTTATGTTTATGTTGAGATTTCAATCGCATTCATAAATTCAGGTGTCTTCAAATTTGGTGGGACTGAGACTGATTTATTATGATTACATACGTGTCCAATGTTTTATGTTGGTAACAAACCATACAGTAGTAATATTCATGATGGCATGTTTGGTTGAGGTAGTTGTAGATATAAATGCATGCAAGACATACGCTTAATATTGGCTACGATTAATATTAACGTTATTGGTTTTTAATTAGGAGTTAGCAATAACATTTAGAAGTAGTTTGCAATATCATTGGTAGCAAGACACATAGTTTGCGATACTTTTTTCTAGGTCTACTCACCTAATATTTCATAGTTTTGTTACTGCCATACTTTTAAAATTGAAATTTTTTTCATGACACTAAAATTCGCAAGAATATTTACGGAATGCATGTGAGGATCGATGAAATGTATTGCAAACTATATATTTACAGAGCAACAAAAAAGTATCAGAACTTTGATTGAATCTAATGCTAATGCTGCTTTATTGTTCAAATGCCAATTCGTTAGTGATCGACGCACCTTACAGAGCACTATTGGTTTCAATCAAGGAGGAGTTTGTCTTCCAGTCGATCTTACCTCACCGCCAAATTCAAGATCTTTCAGGCCATAGCTCAAAGCTCGGGTAATGTTCAAGAGTGAGCTGTTTTTGAGTAGTCGATTTTTCCTCGGATATGTGTGGATCAATACTGGAAGATATTGGGATTTGATTGTATATTTGTTTTTTTCTCCTCGTGAATCGTATCATGTGAAAGTTCCTCTTGGGAACATTATGTTGATTCTTGCTAACGGCCTCAAAGGCCAACTTTTCAATTACCAGCAGCGTTCATCTGAGTTGAGTTGATGTGTCTTATTGTCTATAGAAGGGAGAAGTTAATGGGTTTGTTCGATAATTAAGGTCGATTGGTGTTAAACATGCTTGACTGTTTAATAATCTGTTCTCAAGAGTGGTTTAGTTGGGTTTTTTGAACAAAGACCCAATGTCTTTGGTCCTTCTACGGAAATCCTAATCAGAAAAAAGAAGTGTAAAGTCTTACGTTGCAGTTATTGCCGGAATATCTTTGGCCTATGTACTTGGTGGTCATTAATTCGTTGTTGTTATGATAAATCAGCAGATATGCAGCAGAAAATAACGATACTAAACAAGCGTGGCGAAAAGCTAGTCGGGGTGTTTCATGATTCAGGGTCGCCGAGGATTGTTGTCCTATGCCATGCTTTCGTTCCTCGAAGGTGCGTGAAATCTCCTATGTCTTGAATTTGCATGACTGAACATTGTTTATAGGAGATTTGGTTGCTTATCTGCTGATGATTTTGATCTTCCCTTTACCTTTGTTCAAAGAACTTCTACTTGAGAAGTGAGGATTTCTTTTTTTTTTTTTTTTTCTTGGAGGAAGATTGAATCTTCTCGGATTCTTCCATTCTTCATTTATGGAAAAGAAATGACTAGCATCTCTTAGCAGAGTCCAAGAGCAAAAAGTATACGTCATGCTCATGTATATTTATCATTAAACTGCGTCACAATTGATGGCAGGGAATATGCAACTCATGCCAAATTAGGTAAAATAATTGTTGTATGCATTGTTTAGTTATGTGATGATTAGTTACGTACTACGTAGTAGAGCCTTAACAAGTTTTACCATCACCTCATGCAATAGTCTTGTTTAGCAAGTAGTTCAATTTTGACATAGCTAAGATTTTGAACTATGTTTAGTTAACAATTTTGAACCGGTTTATTTTGTATAACTTATTGTTCCACAACATATGCAGGAGTCTGATATGATGGTTAACCTCGTTACTGCCTTAGAAAAAGCAGGAATCAGTGCCTTTCGTTTCGATTTTTCTGAAATGGGTAAGGCATCCAAGGAATACAAAGTCTTTATTACACGAAAGCGCATTATTTTGTTAGAAACGCCATTTTATACTGCGTTCTATCCACCTTGCAATTGCATACCTTTCTGTGTGGTGTTTTTTATTATATTCTTGTTCTTTTTCTCAAGGATTATTTGCAACATGTTTATCTTTCGGCTTAATTAATTTTGCTGATTTTCAGGAAAGTGAAGGCACGTTTGAGTATGGCAACTATGGTAGTGAGACAGAGGACTTAAGATCTGTAGTCGAGTATTTCAATGGATTAAATCGTCCAACCGCTGTTGTTCTTGGGCACAGTAAAGGTTAACATATCTTTTGGGACTACTATTGCAATATTTTCGCCATCCCTCTCTCTTCTGCATCCTCAACTTTCATTAGATAATCCTTCGAAATTTTGGATTATGAATCAAAACAATATAGGCATTATGCAATCGTATGCATGCATGTCAACTAATCTAACTGTGTAATACAACTTTCTGTCAAATAGACCTTCAATTTCAGAAATAAAAAAAAAAATGCAGGTGGTGGTATTGTCCTCCTCTATGGATCCAAATATCATGACATACCTGCCATTGTAAACATCTCTGGCCGATATGATCTCAAGCGAGGAGTTAAAGAACGCCTTGGCGAAGATTTCCTGGAAAAACTCAAGAACGACGGATTCATCGATGTTAAAACTAAGACAGGTAAGCAAAAACTGCCAAAGATGACACTAACCTCTTCATTTCAACATCATTCCCATTTGTTTCGGCTTGTAAAATGGCATGGTTTTTGTTTTGGATCTTTTTCTTCACTAGCAAAAGAAACTCAACATATTGAAGCAAGTTAGGGGAATTCGTTATTGCATGGATCCATTACATAAATCGCACGTATAAATCAGTGCTTGGACGGTTTTCAGCGCAAAATTAAGTTGGCTTCTCTTTTATTTCTTCCAGGAGAAGTGTCTTATCGAGCCACCGAAGAAAGCGTGATGGAACGACTCAACACAACATGCACGAAGCTTGCCTTTCAATAGACAAGAGTTGCAGGTAAGCTTTTTATTATTTCTATAGACAAGAGTTGCAAGAAAGCAACATTCTCATTTTTCGCAATTATATGTATATATAATATATATATATATATATATATATATATATATAATATATATTATATATATGCTTTACAGGTACTCAGCATTCATGGATCAGATGATGAAGTGATTCCTTTAGAAGATGCCCAAGAGTTTGCAAAGATCATAAAGAATCACCGCTTACACATTGTAAACGGAGCGAACCATAGCTACACCTCACACCAAGACGAATTAGCATCTGTCTGTTTTGCCTTTTATTAAAGAAATCGTGGATGGTGAAGATGGTGGTTCAAAATAAGCGCTAACGCATTTTCTGTGTGGAGGGAATTGAGTAACTTTCTTACTCTGATGATTTGTATTACTGGTTGTACAATATATGATCCCACTATTGATCACTTGTCTTTGTAATAGATTCTGATGATTATTCTATGACCTTCTCTCTTGCTTTAGGAGATTCAGTGTCATCCTTGACTCTGAAAAAAAAAAATCATGTAAGTTGGAAAATCAAAGCATAATCTCAAATAGTTTTTTCTTTCTTTCTTTTTTCTTTTTCTGGTTAATCGGGCAACCCTGACTTTTTGCATTGTGTTTGGCTCAAGGAAACTGGTATGAAAAACGAAAACTGAATCGACAATGATTTTCTAACTAGGGAAAAGGACAAAAAGAAAAGAAAACCCGCGTTACAAATCCTTAAAAAATTACATGTTATATCATCACAAACTAAATTTTGATCATATCTACACCTCACCACTAATGAAAAGAACAAAAGAAAGAATAGATTCCCCCACGTTATCAAACCAAAAGAAGTAGATATTTACATCACTAAAACAAATAAGAAGGAATATGAGAAAACAATCAATCAAGGAACGTTCGAATAAGAAAGGAAGGACCTTAGCAAAAAGAAAAGCTTGAGGAAAGCTAGGAACTCTCAAACCAACTAAGCTTTGGACGTGAGGTAGGTGAAAATTTCAACTACGACACGTAAATCATTGTTTGATGTTTGGTTTGGAGGCGATTAATTCACCTTCAACTCGTCAATAAAGCCTGGTGATTTTGTGCGAATATTATGCTTACGTATCTATGTAAACGTTCTTTGAAGTATGTGATGTTGATAACTTGTGTTACTTAGTACATGTACGGGGAGACTTGCAATAAATTTCGTGACATTGAATGTTGACGTGTAATATGTTGGGGTGCAAGAAGTTAAACCTTTGAGTCTAGGTTTGGTTTATTTTTCTTAGTGGATACGTATGTATGCTAGGAGGAAGTGAAAGTTTCGAATGTGTGAATACTTTTGGACACTGGAATATTATTAGATGATTGGAGTACTTTCGACTTTTAACCAAAATTTTCAAATAATCAAAATGAATTTCAAAATTTCGAATTTAATGTAAAAAATATAATTATAATGGTATATATTTATTTTCGATTTCTTGAGAATGATGTTTGGGTTCGATATTTTTTAAAAAATATATATACATATATATATATATATATATATATACATACGTATAATATAATATATATTAGAAACATATATTATAATATACACTACATTTCGAATGAGTAGAATTAAATTTCAAGTTGAATTTCGGGCTTCTAAAATTAATTTCTGGTATGGTAATATTCGCCATATCCTAAATAAATGTCAAATGATAAATAGCCTTTTAAAAAATTGATATTGGCGTTAATATATATTTTTGTACGGCTGTGAATTTTGACAAATTTTCGTTGTTAAAGGTAAATTAATAGATTTTCAAATTTTGGGTTGGGCGGAATTTGTACTTGGTCTAATATCGCTGTTATAATATTATGGGGTTTAGTGTGATTAGAGCTGTCAAAAGGGCCCGCGGCCCGCGATCTAATTTTTTAGGCCCGTCTGAGGGCCTGAGCGGCATGCCCGCCGCGCGCGGGCCGCGGGCTTTGGCGGGGCGGGCCCGGAGGGCCACGGACAAGCCCGTCGGAAAATTAAATATTATATATTTTAAATATAAGATTTATAAATAAATTATATGATTTTTTATATTTTTAGCTATAATTGGTAATTAATAACATAAATAAATTAAAATTAAAAAAGTTTATAAAAATTAGATATTTTTTCCAACTTAAATTCTTTATTTTTGTTTATTTTTACTATTTTTATATTATTTTTTCCTATTTTTTTATTATATTCTCTTACTTTTTCTTATTTTATTTTTTTCTTATTTTTATTTTTATTTATGAAATTGGCGGGCTAAGCCCGCCAGGCCTGCTACCCGCCCGCATGCGGGGCGGGCCTTAAATTTCCAGGCCCGCCAGGAGGCGGGCTTACTCGTGCCAGCCCCGCCACTGGCGGGGCTTTGGCGGGTTACGGGCCGGCAGACAAGAAAAGCACGAATATGTCTATATGCTACATGAAGAAGCTGCTTCCCTCGCCAACGGGCCGCTGCCCATCCAATACCCGTATGCCAGTCCTGATAAGGCCAGCTCCACCGAATCCGTCGCCTCAGAAGCCGAGACATTGCGGTGAGAACGGACAATCAAAGAAGAGATGTTGGGCTGTCCCATAGTGCATCTCATCACAGAGGACACAAGCTGGAGTTCCAGCCATCTGAGCTATCCACGGCTTGTCCCTACGACAGGCGATCCTGTAATCCAAGATATAAAATGAACTCACGCCTAGGAATCTTCAATGGTCCCCCAAATAGCACCGCCCAACACACAGTCGGCCTTCGGTAGCGCAGCGCGTCCCTAGCCGAAACCATCTGGCGAGGTCGTCCACAGTACTCCGTCCTGCACCCCTCGTACCACTGATGGAAGCAGGCGACTGATCTCAAGATACTGAACCGCCCCATGGCCTGACCAGTTCAACCCCTGCGCATCGACGACCATACTCAGCCGTGAATCAAGAGGCAACCCCCATCGCAATAGGACCCCTAGGGAATCTCTCAATCAGCGACGTAGTCAACAGCTAGGGATTTTTCCACAGCCAAATCGTAGAACCATCACCAATACGAAAAGTAATCATGGACCTTATCAAGGGCCGTAATTGAAGAAGTTTCCACCAACTCCAAGCGTCATTCGCCGAGACCGGTAGGTCCCATAGCGATCGAGCATGCAGCCACGTCGCATAGACCCAATCGACCCATATCGATCCCGGTGTCCCCGTGAGTACACTCCACATATGCTTCAGTAAAAGAGCCTTGTTGTCGAAGGCGATAGATCGTAGTCCCGATCACCCTTCGACGACGGGAAGGCAAAGAATATCCCATGTCACCTTGGCTGATGACCCTCCCCATAGGAATTTCCTAAAGCGCATTTCCAAAGATCTGATAACGTCTTTAGGCAACAAGAAAATTCTCGACCAATATGCATGAAGTGCCTGTAGAACTGACTTAACCAACTGCAATCAGCCAGCATAAGATAAAGAATGATTGAGCCAAGACCCCAACCGCTGATCCACTTTCTGTAAAAGTGGGGCACGGCTCCAATCGTCAACCGAGAAGTAATAAAGGGGCACCCCTAAATAGCAAAACTGGCAGCTATCCCACCCGATAGCCCATGAGTGACTGAATCTGACCCATCAATCCTTCAGCTCGCCGTGAAAGGTACATCTCGCTTTTGGCAGGGTTAGGTTGCAGCCCTGACAACCTCGCAAAATCCCCAACGCCTTCTTCAGCACTCCAATCGAAACAATGTCTGCATGATTGAAGAGGAGAAGATCATCCGCAAACGCTAACGATACCATGTCCAGCGTCTCACAGCGCCAGTGATATCAGAACCGGGATTCCTCAGTGACGCCAACAGTGATTAGCCCATGGAGGACCTTCATTGCCAACGTAAACAGATAAGGGGAGATGGGATCCCCCTGCCGAAGACCTCTCTTTCCCGCAAATAACCCCACCACTTGGCCATTCAGATTCAACGAAAAGGTAGTCATTGTCAGACACGCCCGAATCCACCCAAGGTAGGTTGGGTGAAAACCTATCGCGTCTAAGAGAGAAAGCAAAAAGTCCCACTCTACCTTGTCGTACGCCTTGGCCAAGTCAATTTTGAACACCGCCCTCGGCGGACGGCCCTTAGAGTTATACCCGAGGCATAGCCCCTGCGCCAACAATATGTTATCGCTGATACGTTGTCCGAGGATAAATGCTATCTGGGAGCCATGCACTAAAGTAGCAAGGTGCATCTTTAGCCGATTGGCTAGGATCTTAGAGATCACCTTATATAGCACATTGCAACAGGAAATGGGTCTGAAATCCATTGCGCGCCGAGGTGTATCTCTCTTAGGGATCGAAGTAATGAGAGTGCTGTTGATTCCCTTCAGTAGCCTGCCCGTAACGAAAAATTCCTGGATCACACTCACCACCCCATTTCCAACAATTCCCCACGTCGCTCTGAAGAAGGCAACCGTATACCCGTCAGGTCCAGGCGCTTTCTCATCCCCATAGAGAACCAATATATATAATATATATATATATACACACACACACGTCAGGCCCAGACGCTTTCTCATCCTCATAGAGAACCAATATATTATATATATATATATATATATATATATATATTTTGTTTAACTCGAACCTAATCGAATTGGTTATTTACACATTTACTGATTTGAACCGCCCAAGTTTAACGGGTCGGGGTCAACCCATTCCACATTTAAGCTCGAATTTTAGTGATGGCCACCAACCCACTTGCCAATTCATTATTGCCATTTCTGAAGAATCTATTGCCATAGGGAGTTCTTAATTTTCAAAGCAATTAAATGGCCTTGTTGGCATCTCTTGGTTGACTTGTCACACTCCACTTTTTATTAATTCATTTTCTTCTAAATATCACAAAGATACCGAAGCTCCAACGCCACATAGATTGACGTTTCATCAAAATAGAAAAACACACTCCGAGCGGTCAAATTTCAATGTAACACGTGCGAACATCAGCATCTCACATTAAAAAGTTGAATACATACAATAATAATGTGGTCAAGCAATTCATAATTAATAATCCTTTGCACATTCACATGTGCAATAATATAAATACATAATTTCTTTAAGTTATTTACCACAAATTTTATTTGAATTATATGTTTATAAATTATAAACTTAAAGATATAACAGTAATTAGCTAGAAATAGTATAAACTAAAAAATAGGAATTACATGTACGGGTGTTTTTTAAATTTTAACTTTTTTGTTAAATTGATCGGACAAATTAACCCTCGTGCTTAATAAAATAGAATAGAAAAATATTATTTTAGTAAAATGGACTAATCTGATGAGCATGTTTCACTCCACACAATAATTATAGTGAAAATCGTTACAGAATTCGAACTTAAGACATAATATTTGTAAATCCACGTGTCAATCCTATAGGTCACCCTTGGAGACTGAGTTACCATTTCTTCGGTCTTGAGAAATACAATACGCTTCGAGACTAGAGTTCATTTGGATTCGCGTATGTTAACGGAATCAGATGATTTAAAAATTATGAATTTCGAAATCTTAATTTCAAATCCAAATCTTTGTTTGGTAAACGTTAGGACGGATTTCAAAATGAAACTCGAGCTCGTTCGAGAAACTCGTCGAACATGACCTTGAACTTTTTTTGTTGAAAAAATTAGAAAGTATAAAATGCAATAAAATAAATAAATAATAAAATAAAAAAATTCGCGAGCCAGCTTGCGAGCTTCTGAGCACCCACGAGTCAGCTCGAGCTCGAGCCGACTCATCCGCGAGCCCGCGACGAGCTCGTGAGTCAGCTCGACTCTTGGTCACCCCTTAATTATATTATTATTTTATTTTATTATTTGTTATTTTTTAATCATTATAATTACTATTGGTATTATTATTACGAAAAAACTTATACGGAATCAACGTCAGATGTCGAAAAGGGACTATTTGACATGGAATTTCAAATCCAACGAATAACAATCGTTCAGATAAACACATATGAATGAACACATATGAGAATGTCCGTTTACCTGAATCCGTCTACAAGAATTTGAAGTTATTATATGTAAATCCATGTTTTTTTTTAGTATAAACTAATACAACAAACACACCAATACTCTATGTAAAATTGCTACACTCCAAACTAGAGCTGTCAAAATGGCGGGCCGGGCCGGGTTGGCCCGCCACCTGGCGGGCCTAAAAAATCAGGGACCGGCCCGCCCCGCGGCAGGCCGCGGGCCAGGCTCGCCCGCATATAAAAAATATTTATTTTTTCTTATTTTCATTTTATAATTTAGTTTATTAATTAGTTTTAGTTAATTAAGGTATTTAATAATAAATTATGGATAAATAATGTACTAATTATATATTTATAAATACATATGTTATTAATTATGGTATAATTAAGGAATCATTAACTATTAAATTAATATATTTAAACATAATATATGATATAAAATATATATATAATTTATTTAAACTGGCGGGTTGGCCCCGCCCCGCCAAGCACGCGGCCCGCGCGGGCAGGCGGGCCTAAAATATCCCAGCCCAGCCCTCCCTTTTTGGGGGGCGGGGCGGGCCGGCACGCGGGCCACGGGCCCATTTGACGGCTCTACTCCAAACCAAGCACTAAGAAAAAAGAAATTAGTTCAATTTCCAAGGAGTCCCATGAACAGTGCTGATTTTCTAAAATACAAACAAGATCGATCCCACATTAGATAGAAAGAAACCGTGAAGTGTTTGTTGTCTGTCTCTGACACGCACTGTCACTGTTTTTACCCCTTTACCGTTGTATGTATTCTCCCACGAGCCGTTTGTTTTAGCAGGAAAAAAAATAAAAGAAAAAAAAGAATTGTGAGCTGCTTAGCTTTTACTGTAATACCCAACGAGACATTACTGTAGTTTAATTGCTCGAAGAAACGCTCGTGTGTTTTTTTCTTCTCATGTGTTAATCAACCCTCTGCAGAATTTTCATCCCTGCAAAAGCATCGTAGAGTAGGCTTCTCTTTATCATTCTTTACTTCATTCGCCGCTTGAATCTCCTTTATTCACTTAGGCAGGAAGATCATAGGAACAAAGAAAAGAGAAACGAAAAAGAAAAGAAAAGAAAAGCCTGTTTTTTCTCTGGCTTTTGCACATGCCTCGTCTCAGTGGCATCGACCAACTCATTTCTCAGGCTTTTAGAGGAGCAAACGCCTGTGATTCCTAATGTATTGCTTGCATCGTACTCTTTCAGCTTGTGGGTCTCCTCCATCTTCGATCTAAAGCCATCTTCTTGTCTTTTTGGGCTGAGCTGAGTATAGGTTTACTGTAATAGAACGAACAATTGTACCCCATATGTTTTCTTCTCTTTTCTCTTTATCTTGTCTGATCCTGCGATTTGAGTTGAGGATTTATTATAGCTTGGAAATTTTTTTTTTTTTTTTTTTCATTCGATGATGGGGATTGGGATAACGCAAGCTCTTTGGTATGTGATTAAAGTCGGTGCGTTTGCTTGTTTCTTGCTGATTCGAGAATCTGCAGGTAACTTGTTGTTAGTGTTTGCCTTTTGCATTCCTTAATATATTGTTTCCTTTCCTGATAATACTGTTACATTAACACTGTTTTTAGTGGTGGGCTGTTTAAGGAAACGATTTTAACCTTTGCAATGACAAGCTACATAGTACCTGTTATTAAGGTTGGTTAGATATGATTAGGGATAAGGAGAAAAACTGTTTAAGATTTCTGAATGAAGCAGGTTGCAAAAAGTTGTCGTGATGATCTTCTCTTTCAGTGCAATGGAGAAGTCATTAATAGGACTCTTATTGAATCACATAGCTAAGACTAATATGCTGTACGCAGTTTAACAAGTGTGTATTGTCTCCAAACTCTATACGAAAGATCCATAAAATTCTGAATTCAAACTATATATGGAATTTTCACCAAACAAAACTTTAGGAGTTTTCTTGGACCTTTTTTTGAAGCAATGTCTTAGAGCATCCATCTCTTCAAATTTGCAGGAGAAACAACACCTGGGCTTATCCCTAACATTGACGTTTTCATAAGCCTAAGTCCTACCCCAGAACCTCAACCAACAAATGGTTAGTATTCTTTTACAACTCCTCACCATTTTCTCTACCGTAATTACTCTGTATTGGTTCGAACAATTACCCTTTAACTTCATGATTTCAGACACGGATTTACAACCTCCTCCAAGCATAATCCCTCCTCTAGCATCCACGCCACCGCCCTATCCTTTAGTCTCACCACCATCACCACCCAATGACAATTATGCCCTTCTTTACCGCCCATTTCACAGCCCGAAATCCCTCCATCGCCTACGGTAGAACCTCCTCCAAATATAGCCCCTCCTTTATCATCCACGCCACCCTTTCCTTCAAACTCACCGCCATCGCCTGATAATGATTCTGTCCCATTATTACCGCCTATTTCTCAGCCAGAAATCCCTCCATCTCCTAGTTTACAACCTCCTCCAGGTAATGTGTGTGTGTATGTGTTATTTGTAACGATGCTCTGTTCCCTGATAGCATTAAGTTACGATCTTACACAGAACCTCTCACGCCCCCCTCAGTTAGTGCGCCACCGCCGAACAATGGAACCCCTCAGCCTTCGGTACCTAAATCTACGCCGCCAAATTCTCATGATTCTCCTCCTTCAATGGAACCTGGTAACTTTTTTTTTCTTTTTCTTTTGCATTGGGTGGGATTTGTGATTAGAGGTCCCACCCTCTTGTTTCAGTTATCACTTGTTTGAGGTAATATGATGATGTTCCAATGCAGTGTTGAGTCCCCCTTCACCAAGACGAATGCCGGCATCTCCGCCAGGTGTGGTTTTCTTTTCTTTTTTTTTTTTTTGCATTTGGCTTGTTGTCTCCGTTCTTGCTGTGTGAGTTCTTGCGGAGAAATGCAACTGAAATATGAAGGACTTCTTAGCTTCTTTAGTTGAACTTTAACAGACTCCACCGAAATCCTTCGCTGAGTCCACCGTTGCCTCGGATATCTCCTTCTGCGCAGCCAATTTCAGCTGAACCGCCTTCGCCGGTCCCTCCAGGTGATACGATATAAATATATAATGATTTTTTTTTATATAAAATATTCTTCTTTAGACTTTTTTGTGACTTATGATTGGGTTTGTGTCGAATGAAAGTACGAAGTGTCAATTCATTCCGTGTGAAGAATATAACATCTCAATGCCCTTTGTAAACAGACATTGCTTGAAACTAGTGACCATGAATATGTGAATCCATACTTCATTGCACGTTATTTCTCGTATTTGCTTCGCCTCATATTTTGCGCAAACTTGCGAAGAAATGGAATTGAAAATTTGGAGAACTTAGCTTCATTAGTTGAACTGTAACAGAATCGTCCGAAAATCCTGCACTGAGTCCACCATTGCCAGTGGTATCCCCATCTAGGAAGCGAGTTTCAGCTGAACCACCTTCGCCAATCCCTCCAGGTGATTCTATATTTAAATATGCGTCATTTATGCATATTTAGTTAAAATATTTTTGAAGATTTCTATGGTGGACGTTCGGTTCTATATTTTCTCGTTCGTGGTGGGAATCACCTATCATGATTTGTATCTTTAGTGTTGAAGATGATGGGAGCCATACTAAAACAAATGGAGTGCAACGATCTTACATGTCGAATATTTTAGGTTCTCAAAACATGTTAAGAAACAAGTAAAGATGTCATATTTTATATAACTTGAATCCATTTTCCACAGCACAAATAGTTGAATCGAATCAATCGTATTCTTGGCTCTTATTGACTTGCGACTGGGTTTGGGTCAAGTACGAAGGATTGCATCATTTTGTGTGAAGGTGGCGCATATGAAGTATCTTATGTGAAGAATATAGTAACTGGATGATGAATTAGTGAAATCTGCATTCATGCAGAACTGACCATAATACACCCTTTGTAAGCAAGCATAGTTGAAAACTAGTGACACGAATATGAGACTCCATACTTCTTGCATATTCTTCCTGATATTTCTTTGCCTCTATTTTGCGTAAATGTTGCTGAGAAATGAAGTTGAAAATTTGAAGAACATAGCTTCATCAGTTGAACTCTAATCAACAGACTCCTCTAAAGATCCAGGACTTAGTCCACCATTGCCTCAGATATCCCCATCCACCAAGCCGATTTCAGCTAAACCACCTTCCTCAGGTGATGTTATATTTAAATATACTTTGAGGTGGTAGCTTCGTTCTTTTTCTCTCGTTTGGTGGGAATTTTTGCATGTTTACGCTATGTTTGGATTAAAGAAAGTAGTGCGGAAAAGAAAATTGGAGAAAAATTGGTTTTAGTCAATTTTCTTTCTTTTCTTGTTTCTTATCTATTTCTTCAATCAACCAAACATTTTCCTTTTGACATTTTATTCCTATAGCAATCTCCTTAAACCAAACTAAGTGTTATAATTGAGCATATAGTCAACCACAACCGCCCCAAAGAATAGTAGTTTTTTTTTTTTGCGGTGCAAATGGCTGATCATCGCCCCCTTCTATACATCTTTTGCAAGAAAACATAGTGAAAACTGATGACCATGTTCCTCTTATATGATTTCCTTATTGCACAAAGGTTTCCCTTGCGGTTATTTACCATCTTATCCTTTCGTTTCTTACAGAGAAACGCCCCTCTCCTATGCCAGCACCTCCTCCAAGCATCACAGCTAGTTCGCCAGTTTCAGCTCCGGCCCATAAAGCTACCCATAATGTTTCACCCTAAGACAAACACCAACTCAAGGTTTGTTTGTTCATTACCGACGTAGTACTTTTCTTTATATCTCATCGTATTTCAGCGTCAAAAAATGGATAACGTGTGATGTTTGTCTTTTTCACATTCAGCTCCTTCTTCGAGTAACAATCATCCTGTGAATGCCCCACCGCCTACTCGCCCTCGTTTTCGTCCTAAAAAGTCAACTCGTGATTCTCAATCTCCCTCTCCGCCGCCACTTGACGTTCTTCCACCTTCAGGTTTTTTTTTTTTCTAATCAATTTTAAATACGTTGTACGCATTTATGTTTACTCAGTCGCGTGCGTATTTTTTCGATTTTTGCTATATATTACGTATCTCACTTTTACCTCCGACACTTTTAGATTGCTCATACGTAACGAATGTGTCGTAACAGACACAAACTTGAATTTTTTCTGTTTTACACTCACGAAACTCCAATTTTTACGATGCTCTTATTTTTTTTTCGCGATATAAAAACTCTCAGGATCGTCATCACATGAACCACCTACTAATTCTCCCGTTTCTTCGTGCGATGATAATTGTTCAGATGCGCCAGCTCCAAAATCTAGGCCGAGTAAGAACTAAGAGTTCCACTTTTTTCCACTCTATCTGATGAAGTATACCAATTTATATCGTTTTTCTGAACACGAATGTTCTTCGTATTCAAAGCTCCATTCTTCTCCCCAAGAAGTTCCCTTCTGCACCACCATGGCGAAGTCCAAAACCGCCGCCGCCGCCATTGCAAGCATTACCTCCTCCACCTCCTCAAAAAGGTACATTATCCTGAGTTTCCATTTCTTTTTTCTGACATTTTCTCATCCATATCCAAAATATAATAATCAAAACTGAATTTTAACATCTCCGCGACGTACAGATTGCGGGCCACTGACGTGCGACGAGCCGTTAACATACGGTCCTCCCGAGTCTCACTGTATGTGCGTGTACCCAATACAAGTCGGCCTTCGGCTCGGCGTGGCGCTGTATACTTTCTTCCCATGGGTTTCGGAATTAGCTTCCGAAATTGCCGATGGAGTATATATGAATTCGAGCCACGTTCGAATTATGGGAGCCAATGCAGCTGGTGATAGTCCCGATAAGACTAACGTCGCGGTGTATTTGTTGCCAGTCGGAAGTGGATTCGATTATAACGCGGCGTATTTCGTATTCGAGAGATTTTGGGACAAACGAGTGGTTATAAATCACTCCTTGTTCGGCGATTACGACGTGTTGTATGTTAAGTATCCAGGTAATTCTTTGTCCAAAACCTCATTTAGTTCAGACTTAGTTATTTCTTTAGTCTTGTGTATTTGGGGGAGTGTCATTTTAAAGACATCTAAATTAAGGGCCAACTTTAAGGCAATAAGTTTGGAATGTGTAGTAATTTGGGGACACCTAAATTAAATACTGCAATTTTAGGACAATAAGTTCAAAACTTGAAGCAATTTGTATACAATAGGTTTCAGGTTGTCCTCAAATTGAGTCAATGTTAAAACTTACTGTCCTACAAATGCAACCTTTAGTTGAAGTGTCGTCAAATTGCTTCAATATTGGAAGTTACTGTTCTTAAATTGTAGCCCTCCAATTCAAGTGTCTTTATAACGCCAACCCCCCCAATATACAGGACCGAAAGAATAACTAAGCGTTTAGTTTAATCACCGTACATATATCTGTAACTCACAAACACGGAGTTCTAATTCAATTCGAATACAATTAAAAACTGAATATCGGAAGTTACTATAGTTTATATCTTAGGCTTGTCAAGGAATTTAATTTATGTAGCAAAAAAAAAATACTTCTTGATAATTTTTATATTTTGTCTGAATACAGGCCTACCACCTTCTCCACCATTGCCTCCGTCTCTTATTGCGAACGAGCCATATTCTGGTTCGGACAGTAACGGAAGGACTGTCCAACAACCTCTCGGGATCGACGTAAGTAGGAATCGCCAACACAAACACAACAGACTCAACAGAAGTATACTCGCCGTCATAATCTTATCCGCTCTTCTATCCATCATTCTACTTTCTGCACTCGCATGGGCATTTGTCTCGAGATACCGACGTTCGAACGAAAGAATGGATGCTTCTCCGCAAAGTACGCTTCGTTCCCTCGCAAAAACGCCTGGTAATAATTCTCTTCTCTGTGTAAACTTCGATCCCTACAAAAAAATTCGCTGGTTTTGTACCTCGTTTTTTTCGTGGGCCTTAAGCTTTATCGGCGGTCGTTAACGGGCCCGATTCCCGGCCCGTCTCCATGAGTTCGAGCCTTGCTTCTTACAAGGGCTCGGCGAGGACGTTCTCCGTAGAAGACCTTCATCGAGCCACCGATGGCTTCGACGAGTCGAGGATATTAGGCGAGGGAGGGTTTGGGTGTGTCTACAGTGGGACCCTCGACGATGGCACAAAGGTTGCGATGAAGGTGCTGAAGAGAAACGACCAGCAAGGAGCTCGGGAATTCTTGGCCGAGGTAGAGATGCTAAGTAGGCTCCACCACAGAAATTTGGTGAAGTTGATCGGTATTTGCGTTGAGGGTCACACTCGTTGCTTGGTTTACGAATTGATACCTAACGGTAGCTTGGAATCTCATCTACATGGTAAGAATGATTTCTCGTCGTCGTCTTATGTTGAGATGGCAATAATATATCTGATTCCCTTTATTTTATTACGGTTATTTTATGTGGTAGGAGTCGACGGGGAAAGTTCGCCCCTGGATTGGAGGGCTCGTCTGAAGATCGCGCTTGGAGCCGCTCGGGCTTTGGCGTACCTTCACGAAGATTCGAGCCCGCCGGTCATCCACAGGGATTTTAAGACGAGCAATATTTTGTTGGAGGATGATTTCACGCCGAAGGTGTCCGACTTCGGACTGGCGCGCAATGCGTTGGATGAGCGGGACAAACACATCTCCACGCATGTCATGGGGACCTTCGGGTACGTAATTTGTGTTATGAAATATACTATATAAAATTTAAAAAATGATGTCGTTTGTAAGGTGAAATGGTAATTCAACATGGTATCAGAGGACATGGCCCAAGAGGTTTGAGTATGAATCCCCACGACCACCTATTTAGAAAATTACACGTCTAAGCCTATAATCAAGAGATCTTCGTAGACGTGAGGTGGTGTGTTGGAGATATACTTTATATAATTAAAGAATGATACTACTGCCAATAAGCTTAACCTTCTAGGTAAACTGGTCCTTAAACATGATACCAGAGTTCATAGATTAAAGGGGTCTTGAATACGAATCCTCACGCCAACCTATTTAAGAAAATTGCACGTCTAGATAACTCTAGACAGTACAGAATCTATCCAGGCGTGATGAGGCGCATTGGGAACATAACATGTAAAATTAAAAAATAATACACTCCGTACAAGTTTAAGCCTTTAGGTGAAGTGGTCATTCAGCAACTCATTTTACATCGCCCCTCTTCTCTTGCCAAAACCATTCTTACGTTTCCCATTTCTCTAACGAATATCCGTCCTTGTCCGAAAAAATTACACAGGTACGTGGCTCCAGAGTACGCCATGACGGGCCACCTCCTCGTTAAGAGCGATGTCTACAGCTACGGCGTAGTCCTTCTAGAACTCCTAACGGGAAAAAAGCCCGTCGACATGTCTCAGCCGCCGGGCCTAGAAAACCTAGTCTCATGGGCCCGCCCGATGCTGACCAACCGCGAGTGCCTGAGGTCCATCGTAGACCGATCCTTAGGCGGCCCGGAAATTCCTTCGACAGCATAGCCAAAGTGGCTGCCATAGCTTCGATGTGCGTCCAGTCCGAGGTTTCCCATCGGCCATTCATGGGCGAGGTCGTCCAAGCCCTAAGGCTCGTCTACGAACAGGCGAATAGTGACCGCTCTAGTTTTTCGAGCAGGAACCTCAACGGCGAAAATTTAAGGACGGGAGATTTTCTCGAAGCTGAGAGGGATATTTCCGTGTCTGAGCTTTTGAGCTCTTCTGCGAGGTTCGGGATGATGACGGAGGATTATTGTTATTACGGGTCATCATCTTTACGGAGGAATTTGAGCTCCTCGGGGAATATGACGAGGACGGCGGGCAAGGCGAGGGATTGGTGGAGGAATGCGAGGCGAATGGCTCGAGGGAGTTCGAGCGAGGGCGGAGGGGTTGTGTTGAAGCTATGGCCTGGCTCTCATTAGTGCAACTAGGGATGTAATTCTATCTTCTTTTTCGTTAATTTTTTTTGTTTTCCTTCTTAGGGGGGTGATGGTTTTGCTGTATAGACTATAGAATGTTGTAATGGTATCTGTTATTTAGTGCAGTATCTTTTTTTTCCCCTTTATTTTTTCTTTGCAGGGAAGGTATTTCACCGTATGCGTCGATTAAGTTTAGTAGGAATTTAAAAAAAGGCAGTTAAAGGTAAGGAGCAAACATAAGTTTCATTTAGAGTTCAGGACTTTGTCAGAAATTTTTTAGGGTTAAAGACTCGATACACTCAATGGTTCGTTTGATACGTGGGTACGGGTTGGTATAGGGTGTGTATGAATAAGTTACCTCGTGTTTGGTATGGGTGTGTATAACCATACATGCCTTGTATGACTATACACGTCTATTACAAGATTTTGGTTATAGGGCTTATATATGTATACCCACCCCCAAGATGGTTATGGGGTGTGTATCACTAATCCATACGCACCTATACACACCTCAAACACATGTATCTAACACAATTTATATCATTTCACAAATAAATACACACATATCAAACATGTTAAACTACACTATCAACAAAATCCTTGTATAGCACAAACAAATAACTTATACCCATGTAATCCATAAACAATGATATCAAACGAGTCCTAAGTGTTTTTCAGTACCACTTCATGGAACTGTAGTAACATTTCGTGGGTTTGTAGTACCACTTCAGGTTCTGCAGTACCATTTCATCGTTCTGCAGTACCACTTGATTGTTTCGCATTACCACTTCATCGTTTTGCAGCACCACTTCTGTGTTCTGAGATAACACAAAACCATCGTCCGATACCAGTTCATATACACTGTATTCTTATCTCTAAATTTCATTCAAATCGGGTCCTGAACCCAAAAAAATTTCTGACATGGTCCTGATGTGACGACCCGCCATCTACTACTATTTTCTTACGCTAACTTACGTGACTAAATAAAATATAAAATATATTACATAGAAAACATCGATAGAATTTTTCGATTTTACAAAGCACACCACACCCAACTATTTTACAATACAAACATTGTTCAGATTTTACATACAATACAAACGTATTTTACAAAAACACACATAATTAAACATAACGCCCGCCGCACAGGTCGCATCCATGTACACACCACCCTCAAAAGTCACCGGAAGTTCCAGAAGGACCAGCCTCTTCATCTAGATATTTACGTACCGGATTCGCTACGTCTACAACACATAAAAACATGGGATGAGCTATAAAGCTCAGTAAGTGGAAATATGCATGTATGCACGTGCCAAAATAGCAAAGGCATCCGCGCCAATGCTTTCTAATACTATCCTCACATCATACTCATTCGTTTCTCATTTTCATCAGGGCCCATAGCTACTTACTAACCGCACCATCATATCATGAGCTCAAATCCTATACGGATAAAAATACGATAGTTGCCCACTCTGGCTAGGATAAAATTAGGGTTTATCTCCAATCTTATCATTCACCAGGTCGCCCCTCTATCAAATTACTTTCCTGGCACTATAGTTATACTACGTGCCTTCCAATACCTAAATAATTTAGGTAATATACTCGACGGTTTTACCCGTCATGGTGCCTTTGTAGAAGTAGCTATATTCTCATATATCTACATTACATATAACTCGCTTTCCACTCGAGTAATATAATACACGCTCATTCCTCAAAATACTCAATATGATTCGTGCGTGCACATGATCATGCTACATAAATAATGCGACAATAAATATTCCAAACAATCGCATATAACAGATAATTCACATACCACGTATTCATCGAAGCAATTAGTCACGTAGTAATACACATATCAATCAATTTATGTGTTGTAGGTGAAATTCCCACTTACCTGGTATCCTTAGCTTATTGCACGGTTAAATCGCTAACCTTCGAATCCTATTTATAAAAACATATAAAATTATAATTCATTAATTTAGTTACAATTTCATGAAATTAGTTAAATTTGAAAACCCTATTTTCGACTTATAATTTAGAAACCTTAAAATTCCAAATTTAACTTAAATTAGAGAGTTCGACAAACCCCAAATGACCCCTCAAAACAATATTAAAATAATCCAAGACCTTTTAATTATAATATGAAAAGTTAAGTGTGATTAGGGTTTTGAAATTCTTGATGATCCTTAACGTAATTAAAAAAAAACTAATACATGCTTAGAATGTCTTTGTCATCTAGAACCCTTACATCTTTTAACTTCACGTAGCATATGCATTGAAGAGAAATTATTAGGTAAATGTCCCTATCCTCTGGATGTTTTATACATTAATTAAGGAATAAGTACAAAGTTCTAAAACTTAAAAGTCTCAAATAGAAAACCACTTGAAAGCTAAACTAACAATAATTAAAGGAAAATGTCGGACATAGAACTCGACATTTTTAAAAACTCGAAACAATATATTTCGAAACCCCACAAAACAAAATGTCGATATCCCATGTAGCACTTTTATAAATGTCGAAATCACTTGACATCAACATCTCGACATTTATATACATATAGATCTCGATATTCATTGTTGGATAGATTTCGACACTTTCTGAATAACACTCGACATTTCATTCTTTTATTATTCAAGGTTTCGACATTTATCAGATTATACAATGAATCTCGGCATTATTAAAGGAGTTTCAGTACAGATCTCGATATCAATCATCAATAGATCTCGACATTCCATGATAATCTCGACACCACTTCACCTAAGACACACTCGAGATTCTCATCACACAAAAACTTCGACATTCCTTAGTGATTTAACTCGACATTTATATATATATAAGAATCTCGATATCTTATGTCGACATTCTCATGAATTTCGAAACAACCAAACAACTTCACATAACCCCTATCGAGATTTCATTTAATAATTCAATTCAACATCTTGATAAATCTCAACTTAACAATTCAATTACTAAGATTTCGACATACTATTTCCAACTCCACCAACTTATTTCGAGATTCCATTTCCAACTTCATTTCGACATTCTTAAGTAACCCTATTCCCATTTCGAAACTAAACAAACCCTAATATTTCAAAATCATAAACACTATTTCTTCCTAAACTCTCAAAATCTTTCGATCAATACCTTATCTATCAAGAACACCTTAAATATCATATCAACTAATGGTGTTCATCCTTTTCAAAAATCAAAACCCTAAAGAACATAAGCTTACGTGATTTTCAAGCTTAATAACTCTTAGATAAATCAAAACCTAACTAGAAATACAAAAATTTAGGCAAGAAACCTTACCAAATCCAAGTTGCGTTATGGTTACAAGTTGTATTCTTCACCTCCTTCCTAAACGTTTTCTTGTCTCCTAATAACTTTTTTTTCTTTCTATATTAATTTATCAACTTGAATTCAATAATTAGTAAATGACAAAGAACTCTAACCTAATCTCATCTTTAATCACGCAAGAAGTTCTATTATATTTCTACAGTGATTTTCCTTTTTGACCTTGTATTCAACCCTTACCTAATCCCTTTAATCAAATGATAACTCTTAATTAAATATTGTCCTTTATAATAACCTTTCGACATCTATCTTGAAAATCTCAACATCAATTTCGAATTACATTTCGAGCTGCTTAAGGATTTCAAAACACTATAAAGGAATTTTGATAACTAGATCGAAATCCTCTCACTTAAGTTTCGAATTTCTCTTACTTTAACATTTCTAAAATTTCGAAATCAACTTAGAAAATTTCGAAATCCCTCATAAGGAATTTCGAACCTCATCTCGAAATTCAACTAAATTTCGAACTTCTCCTTAGCAAACTAGTTTCGAACTTCTAACCATAATTAATTCAAACTTCCCTATCCATTAACATTCTAAGATTTCAAAATTATCCATAAAGAAACCCTGAGTTTCAAAATATAATATTTCAAAATTCTATTATCTACACAACCTAATTTCAAAAGTCCTCAAACTCCATATCAAATTTCCAATTAATGTTAGATATCATGTAAGCACAAAATTAAATAAATACTGAATATGAAATCATATAGTCACATAATATGCATGCAAATTTATTGGCCAACTTACTCACGGGACCCGGGTATTACACCTGAATCCTTACTTAAAACATATTTTGGGGTCTAAAACTTGGTTTGGAGTTTAAAAACTTGGATATATTTGAATCAGACCCCTTTAACATTTTAAAATAGGTTTCAGACCATTCAGAAAAAACAATTGTTTAAAAGACTCAATTTCTGTAAAATTAATAGATAAAGACCTAAATTTAAAAAAAGTGTTATAAAGTGTTATATGAACTGATATCGAATGATCGTTTTGTGGTACTGCAGAACAATGAAGTGGTAGTACATAAATCGATTCCTTAATACTAAACTTTTTTTCTAAGAGCGCCTGAATCTAAACTGAAAATTTTGATGGAGCCGAAATGAAAAATTTCCTTCAAAGTTTACTATGGCTACCATTTCGTCCTAACAAAGTTGTCAACGACTTCAGAATTGATCGAAAGACAACACTCGAGTCTCTACTCTTTGGTTTACCTCGATTAGATAAAAACGAGGGTTTTGGGAAAAGCGAAGGCCGAAGACTTCAGAGAAACCTAGCGACATTCAAATGGTGAGATTCAAGCTCTCGAACTGAAATATTTTAGATTTGTGAATTCTTAATCATCGTTGAATCCTTGTCCTTCGTCCTCCATGTGGTGATTCTTTTTCCTTTCCTTTTTTCTTTTATTGGGCAAAATTGAATTTTAGGCCCAAACTGTGAAAGCTGTTTCGAGTCCCGTACCAGATGCGTGGTACCCTATGCTCGCCTTGTTGATGCTCGCGATCGGTCTCGTCGTCGCCGCTTCTTTCTTCATGTTAGTTTATCATTTTTCATACAAATCAAATCAATCGCATTTTTTGGATCTAGTAATTATTCTTCGATAATTCGATCAAACTCTTATTGCGAGTTCCTGATTTTCTGCTGTTGGCCGCCTGTAGTTTATCCTCAAATTTTGGAATTGAGGCTTTGTTTGCTATGTGAATCTTCTGTTTGATCTGTGAGCTGTGATAGAAAGGGTAATGCTATGAGTATTTAGTCACATGATGCTGAGTATTATCGTACTAATCTTTAACACATTTAGCTCGCCGGACATTGTTTTCTTTTGTTCTACTGAACAGACTGAAAACAAATGATGTTAGCTATTTGAGTTGGGTTTTCGACCATTTCTAGTTAATTCTTGGATTTAAGTTTGAGTTCATCATATTTGTTATTGTTCCCATATGGAAATATTTCACGATCTATTCTCCATTCTCCATTTTTCCCTTCAGTAACGTATGTTTCTCTGAATTACCTGAAAGAACTTAGCATAACATTAGTCTGTCATATCATGAGGTACGATATTTGACATTTTGGTGCAGCTATGAAGCAACCTCGTCTAGGAAAAACCGCAGTCTTGTGAAGGAACTCATTACTGGTGCAATTGCGTCTGTGTTTCTGGTACGTTAACAAGATACAACTCCTATACACAGTGTTTTTTAAAAAGAGTTGACGATTTACATTTCATAGGGCTTTGGATCGTTGTTCTTGCTGCTCACGTCGGGCGTATATGTCTGAAACTTGAGATGGCGATGGCGTTTGGTTTCGGACTAATGAATGTTGGACGTTTTGCGCTTCTGAGTTTGTTTTTTCGTAAGTCTTTCTGAGGAAAAGAAACGGGTGATGACTATTCTCAGATGTCTCTTGTCTCGGCCTAAAAAGAATATATTGTTACAACTTTCAATGCTGTGGTTTTATGCTTCATTTTCAGTAGCACTTCGTAAGTGATACTGATGAGCAGCTTTCTTGTCAAATATTTACAAATATTAGTTTTGATAATTAGGGGTGAGAGATCAGTCTAATTGGCTCACGAGCTCGATGAGCCGAGCTGACTCGGTTGAAAGGCTCGAGCCGAGCCCACTCACTAGTGATGGAAAGCTCACAGATGGCTCTAAGCTTTTTTCCCCCTCATTTTTTAAGATAAAGTTGGAGGCTCGAGCTCCATTAATCGAAATGGAAAGAACAAAAGGAAAGAAACAAAGATCGAAAGAATACTAAGTTTTAAGCTTCAAAACTCGTCTTTTCCGAATCGAAAGAAGAATAGAAAAGGAACCGGGCATAATTCATACTTTCACATTTCATGAATTTTCGGATAATAAAATTTGCATATCATTTTGCATATCTATTCAATGGCTTCGACAATTAGGTGTGGTAGTACACGTATATTTTTGAAAGACATAATCTAGTTTCACAATTATATTTAATTGATATTTCTTTTTGTTTTGGGTTTTGAAGATGTTTAATTTGGCGGTGAGAAAAAGAAAGAGAAAATGATTTCCAAAATTTTTTCCTATTTTCCAAATCATTTGGTGAAGGAAGTGATTTTTCATTGTTTTTTCTTTAAATGTAACTTAAGTTTTCTTTTGCTCACCAATTACTCTAATCAACTTTCCATTTATTTCATTTCCTTCACCAAATTCTACAAACCAAACATATTCTAACTTGATATCTCCATATATTTTTGTGATAAAGTTTAACTCGATATTTTTCATACTATTTATGAGAACGTCTAGAAATTTTGATATCTTTCATGAAAACGCTTAACTAGATATTTTCATATATCTTTCATGAAAACGTATAACTCAATATTTTTATATCTTCAAGAAAATGTAAAATAACTGCTATTCTTAATTAAAATGTCTTAACTCCACTTTTTTCTTCAGAACATCTAGAAACTTCGATATCTTTGATAATTTTCCCTGATTTATTTTTTGTAAGAACGTCTTGACCCTCTTCATCAAAACGTCTACCTCGAATTTTCTTTATTTCTCGTGATAATCTCCAGAGGGGAGGGGTGAATAAACACTCGCTCTTTTTCGGTTCTTAACTGGTTAAGGTTATATATCGGTGCTTGATATTTGTGTACGTGATTTGTGCGGCAGCAAACCGGTCGGTTTTGAACCAAGACCGGATATGAGATATGGTTTGTGTATGTGTGTTTGCGAAAGACACAAATTTGTTTCTGGAAGTTCGGAGCAAAAATCTCCTACGTCTCCACTTCTTCCTCGCAAAGAAGGCACCACTAGAAGACTCGGTTTTTACAACCTCCGTTGCACAACCTCCTTACCTAGACTAACACAGTATAACCCACACGGCTATACTCAGCTCACTAAACTCCTAGACACCACTTAGACAAGTTTTTAAAATCCGTCTACTTTCGAGAGCTATTTACAGTCCCTTGAGAACACTCACTCACTAGCCGAACCGGTCTAGCTTCCTTTCCCTCTATTTATAGTTGAATTTGAAGTTGTAGCCGTTGTGAGATAGTTCTGTTTACCGGTCAGTTCATTAATTGACTTTACCCAAAATGGGTATGTCCGGTCTCTTAGTACCACTGTGCCTTTTGCTTTATTCGTTCTTTAGCTTGGATTGATTTCGACTGGGTTCTTTTCTTGTTAGCCTTGCATTGATTTCTTGTCTGAAGTCTTCAACTTGTCATGTCTTGAAGGTATTCGAATCTTTGTGGACGCGGCACATCCGGTATCAGTAATTCGGTCTCCAATCAAGTTGCGGTACATAGTCTTGATATAGTTTTTATTTGCGTGTTGTACTGCTATGTGTTCCTGGTTTCTCCTATTTTTTCGGTAATCTTAGTTGAGTTCATTCACCATAACTATTAATCTGAATTAGTTTAATTCACGATTCTAGCAATTTCCCCCTTTTTGGTGACTGAAAAAACTTTAGAGAAGCAGAATGACGTTAATTATGGATTTGATACAAGGAAACCGATCTAATACACCCAATTTAGCGGTCCTTAGATTTGGCTAGCTCTTGCATCTCCTTCATCTTTTTGAGCTCATTGTAGGCTGCTCGTTTGAGATCCACCATTATGATTAAATCAGATGCATGTTCCTCAATGAGATTGCAGGCTATGTGTCTTAGTACCGCAAGATCTTTCAAGTGGTCCAGCTTCAGCCACCGGTGTTGTTCTTGGATAGACCAATGATTCGTCCGCTATTATGATTTCTTCTGCCCTAAGTCTCTTGGAATCTTGTGGGCCGATACTGTGCAAAGGTAGATTAGGAGATTGAGATGTGGATAAGAAGATGGGTGGTTGACTTGTAGTTTATCCAGTTTGGCTTGACCAGCTTGACTTCTGCTTCCCCCACCGGCACTGCCACCAGTACTGCTACTTGGCCTGCTGCTTCCCCCATCGGTATTGCCACCACCGTACTGCTACTTGGCCTGCTACTTTCCCCCTTTTGGTCAATTACCGCTCCGATTTTAGCTTGATTAGCCATCAGTTGAACTAGTTCTGCCAACTGGGTTTTGATGGCCACAAGTTCCCCCTTAATAGCATCCTCACTTCCCTTGACGTCATCATGGACACTGTTGATGTCGTCGCGGGTACTGGTGGGATTTTACGCCAGGACTTTGTGGGACTCTTCTAGGGTCTGGAACTGTTCATTGGTTTCATCCGGTCAGTGGACATAATGTTAGTGGGGACTGGTTGGTTGGTTGGGGTGGAACCACCGGTATGGTCTGCACACTGAGCTGTAGCGGTGATTGTTGTTGTGCAGGTACCGGTATGGAGGCTGATGCAGAAGCTGATGCAGTTTTCGATTGTTGTTCCTGAGTGCGAGCCGGAGATGAGACTGAACCAGATCCGTGGAAGCCTCCTCTTGTCGTGGTGGCTCAGTTTCAAGGGCTTATGGCTCCTTGACTTCCACTGTGATTCCAGCGTCTTCAAAATTTAGGAGCAGTGGTTGTTGTTGCTCCTGATGGGAGGTCTCTGTGATCGGGATATCTTTGTTAGTCTCAGTTTCTTGAGTTTCAACCGGCATTACCTCCTTTGGAGGCGCAACTTCCACTGGGCTATCTCCATACTTGATGTTGCCTCTACTGGAACAGATTTTCTAGTTTCATCGGCAGAGACTGGAATTTCCCCCTCAGTCTCTTGTATCCCAGTCACGACTGACACAATGGCCAATGCTGCAGACACTTCACTGAGTGTTGGACTCTTGGGAGCATGAGTTGCTGGACAGCTGTTGGTTCTTTTATCACCACATTGTTTTTGCCCTTAACAGCAGCTTCAGTCCTTGGTCCGGTCGGTGGCGAAATCGGGACTTCATCGGAGGATGGTACTTCAGTCTGAGCAATCTCCGGTTTGGTGGATGTGACCGGGACCTCTGCCACAGTTGTGCCGACTTCAACTGTAGGCTGGTCAGAGACTGCAACCTGGTTCTTCTTAGCGGCTGGATCTTTTCTTCTTCGCCACCACTTGACTGATTGGCAAATCTGATTCTGTGCTTGAAGGCAGAACCAGTTTCTTCTTGGCCGGTTTGGACTGTTGGGGTTTTTCAATCGCCATTTTCTTGCTTGGCTTCGCCGCAGCTGATTGCTCTGAAGCCTTTCTCTTTCCCGATTCCTTGGCCGGTTGCTGGTGTCTTAGTGGGGCCCTTTGGGGAGGTGGTCAGGGCAAGATGGCTTAGAGCTGAAAAGTTGGGCGGGCCAGCCCATCCGGCCCGGATTGAGTGGGCTGCCCGAAGTTGTATGGGCCGGGTCGGCTGGCCCAAAGTTGTATGGGCTAATGAAATCTAGGCCCTAGCCCAAAGAACAGTGGGCCGGGCCAACCCGCCCTTAGCCCATGTGGCTGATGTTTTTGGAACTTTTAAAATTTATATTTGAAAAAAAATCTTTAGTTACTGTTCATCATAATAACACAAGCTTCGTGCACTGCTAATTCAAGAAATAAACAAAAGGGTGCGCTGTTAATTCAAGAAATAAAGAAAAAAATTGAAGTGCTTCATTCATATGACATATATCAAAGCAATAGCAATTTAGCATCCCAAAAGAGAACATAAAAGTAGCCAATAATCAGTTGAATCTTGCAGAGATGCTTGCATTCCTTCTAGTTCTAATTCTGCATCCTGCCCTGTACAACAAACAACTGAAATCAAAATTGATTTTAAGCTGTATTATTGTAGTACTATATATATATATATATATGTATATAACTTGAATTTTGAAAGTAACAAAACAATAAATAAATATTAATACCTAAAGATCCAACTCTGAGTTCGTTAAATTCATGCAAACAGTTACGTGTACAAATAAGAGATTGGACAGTTTCTGGGAGCAATGAATTCCTATATTTGTTCAAAATACGACCACCGATGCTAAAAGTAGACTCCGAAGCAACAGTTGTAATTGGGATGCTCAAGATATCTTTTGCCAATACGGCTAATTTAGGATAAACTATTTATCTTCCAATACTCTAAGACATCCATATAACTAGCATCATCTCCATTCTCCAAACATAAATCAAGTCCAGTCTTACATACTTGTGAAGATTCTTGTTGTAATTCTTTACGAAAAGCCTGCAATTCACAAGTAAATAATATAATTATTCAAATAAATTATAAAAATTTCAGCAAACATTATAGCAAGCAATTACCAAACTATAAACTTACATCAAGAAGTGAAGTAGATTTAGTGGTCCAAGTCTTTGAATGATGTGAATAAGAATCAGGCTCTTTTATTCCTTTTGTGGGATGTGAATCAGGCGATTCTCCTAATTTTTCATAAACAACAAATAAGTTTTTCAAAGCATCTTTTACCTTGTCTACCTTCTTCTCATAACATGTAGGGTCCATATTTGTAACAATATCTTAAAAACTGTAACTTTGTATTTGGATCGAGGACACATCCAAACGCAAGAATGAGAGAATAATCATCCCAATACTTACCGAATTTCTCCTTCATTTCTTTTACCATATCTGCGATTAAGTTGTCTTCAGAAACCGATAGCTTTCTAAGCTTCAATTCAATACTACCAACTTGCATGAAATAGAGGTTGGAAGCTGGATACTTTGACCCAGACATCATAAGTGATGTCATAAAATGGTTGTAACAAGTTACACATTTTTTTCCGCTCTTTCCCATTCTTCTTTGGTTGGACTAACCAAGGAATTTCTACTGTTATAGCATAATGCGATAATTGCATGACGATACTTTATTGCAGCCACAAGCATCAAGAATGTGGAATTCCATCTAGTAGGTACATCTAACTTCAAGAAACTTCCACCAACATCTTCCAAGTTCTCGTCTTGAATACATTTATGAAACTCTCTCATTCTTCCTTCTGAAGATCTTACATATTTGACACAATCTCTAATTCTTTTCAGCGTAATATCAACCACTTTTAACCCCTCATGAACCATCAGATTCAAAATATGAGCACAAAATTAAAAACAGCATTAACCAATGTAATATAAAAGATTTTTTAATGTATTCCCCAAGCTTTCAACACCTCATAAAGTTCCTGAGCTAAGAATTTCATAGTATGAGCACCATCCAATTCAACAAATGCAAGCAACTTAGAATTCAACTTCCAACTCTCATCTACAAAATGAGCAGTCACAGTCATGTATCCTTGTACAATAACTGATACGAACCCGGGTGAAGATTCACACTTGGTCTTGTGAGATCGTCCTTGAAAGATATGACGCAAAGACGGGCTACTACGAACTCATTAAATATACGAAATATGGACTCAATGAAACTGAAAATCGACTCGACACAAAAGATATGAAAAATATTTTTGAGCAGTTGATTTTTGCAAGCCGGACAACAAAAATTGGATGAACCTACTTCCTTTGAATCACAACATGCTTGATCAAAGACTCAATACTCGAAGCAGTTTAGGAGACTAAGACTTATGTGAGCTGAACACGACAAAAATAGGATGAACCTATCTCCTTTCGGTCACAACAAACTCGATCAAAGACTCGACTCTCGTCAATGTTTTCATCCGCAAAAGACAATATTAGGACTAGCCTAACACCTTAATCTATGGACGCAAACAAATTGAAAGGGTGACACCACAACTAATTAAACCGCAACAAAACACTCGTTGATAAGTGGGGTTGGATTTGCATTGCAAAAACCGTGGCAAGTTTTACCAGAAACTAGCAAAAGGAAATAAACACAAGTTTATTCATTGAACCGACCTCCTCTAAACATACAAATGATCCTACTTATATAGTTTTCTACATATTCTTGAAAATAGCATGCGTTAGTTAGAAGGAACTAAAAATTAGTCAATCTTGAAATTAAAAAATGCATTAATTGTGTGGTTCTCAATGTTGTATGTTTTTCCATGAGCTTTGAAAATTACTTTGATGGATGGAAAATATGAACGGAATTAATTCTGGGTTGCTTCAACTTCCAATGTGTTGAAAAGATTGACTTGACTCTTCCCATTCTCTTGCTTGTTGTTTGATGAATCATCGCTTAGGGCTTCGTCCATCTTCTTTCTTCGTGCTTTTGTCATTGGTCCGATCACGGTGTGGATCGGTTCTGCTCGGGTGTTGCGCGTAGGTTTGTGATCGTATCAGTAACAGCCGTCCAAGCATCTGAAGTGAGAGAAATACGTCCACGAGGAGAAGCCAACAAATGCTTCAGCTTTTCTTTTTTAGTAGCGTACACTTTCATGCACTCGCCTCTTACTGTTATTCTACTAATAGGCTTGAAATCAGGATTAAGAACTCTAAATGCATCATTGATTCCTTCATAATCAGCAAAAGAAAATGGAAGATCATGCATTATAATTGCTTTGGACAATGCATTTCGAAATATCTTACCATCAAATTTCACTCTCTTCACAGTTTGATTAGCAAGCAAATCACCATCATCATACTTTGGATTTTTCAGAAAATTTTCAGCATGTCTTCCTAAATGAGAAGTTCCAGACTTGGATGCACAACTCATCATTTTCTTACAATACTTGCACCTACACATTTCTATTCCATCAATCGGACCAAGCCTATCAAAATGTTTCCATGCCTCAGATCTCACCCTTTTTTACCGGATTTAGTGGAATCATCTGAGCCCAGTTGTTTAGTAGGAGCTGAAGTAAGAGAGAAATGCGAACTCAATTCCATATTTCGGCCAGAAATTGAGCAAGACTTATGAAAATATAAATTAGAAACCAAATGTTTAAAAAGCAAGGTTCGACCGATTGGGCAATAGAGTCTCATGAAAACATAATAACTTGGGAATTCTTGATTGCTATTATGCAAGCGAGTTTATTACAATGTCAATTAATCCCAGAAGGTGAAATTGGTTCTGAACTCCGTAGTAAAACCTTATCAATGGATCAAGCCAGGTAGTAAAACCCGCAGTTTATACATACATCAATAAAATACTCCGTTCAGACAAGCGAATTACTTTAAATCAACCCGAAAAGGCCAAATTTCATCACATGTTCACACAATAATTCCCAATCCTAAAACTATAAAACAAGCATGGGATGCAAACTGGGTGGGTAATAATGCAAGTATATCGATAACAAACTGCTCATATGAGATATCTCAAACCATAACAACAAAGTACTAAAAAAAGACAATATATTCACAGAAATAGAAATAAGGGGAGATCGGTTAAATGATATATTAATTTGAAGCTGAAGTAACTGAGCGTTGACAAGAAAGAGCGGCGATGAACGTGGACAAGGAACCCTAGCGGAGAATCGATTCGGCTGAATTTTTGTGAATCGCACTGTAGTTCTTCGATGATGCTAATTTGGGGTTTTTACAAATTGAAATTCAGTTCTAGCTATTAAGTTTCACTCTAACGGGCTAATTTAGCTCAAAACCGATCAGGTTTTTAGGCCCGCAACCCACTAACCCGTCGGGCCTGGTGGGTCGGGCCAATAGGCCCGATATGGTTTTGGGCTACCCAAATATAGGCCCATATCAAACATTTTTTGGGCGGAGTGGGCTGGCCCATGGGTTCAAATCCAAACTTTCACCTCTAGGCTGGCTTATGTACGAGGCCGTGATCAACTGATTGGGCGTGAGTTTCTGTATAGGTCCCAGTTCTTGGACTGGGATAGAAGAAAGGATAAATGTGGAGCATAATTCTTGAAGTGCCGGTTTCTGTAGGGCACCATGGTAGTTAGGGTCTTGAAGATTATTTTCTCCCAGTTTATCCTTTGTTTCGTGAGCACTGCCACCATTGCTTGAACTTTCTCGGTGGTCAGCATGTCAAGCGAACCAGCTTTGCCCAGTACTGCCTTAGCCAGAACGTCGTGGAGCAGTCAGTATGCAGGCCTAAGACCGATCCTCTTTTCAGCGTCCTTGAGAGGTGCTCCAGACACGGACATCATCGTTTTCATGTTCTCCTTAAGGAGAAGTTCGATTCACCTTGTTGTGGCAATTCAAGGACTTCGACGAACCACTTGGGCTCAATCTCAACATCTTCACCTATGATGATCGCACCGGAGGTTGTTGCCGTGAGTAATTGCAGAGTCAAAGAATTCTCTTAGGATTTCTTGGTAGATCTGGTAAGAGCATTCTTGAAATTTTTGTTGCCCTGACTGCTTTAGGGCTTGAAGAACGGGGAAGAAGTCGGAGGCTTCATCGGTCATGGCGTCATTGAAGTTGATTTGGAGGATGGTTCGGGTCATCTCTGCCTTGTGAGGCGCCATTGGAGTGACTTTTAGAGGATTTGACTGAAGTTTCGGGAATTTTAGGGTTTTAGGGGATTTTGTGAGCTTATGAGGTTTTGAGGAAGAAGATGAAGTTTTGAATCCTTTCAAATTCGTCTAAGTCTTGCCGGGCCGCAAGATGGGCTTACTGAGCTTTACCTTTTCAATAGTACCTCAGTGTTTTATGTCACATACCGTGTCAGAGCATTTAATGCGGTACTATGTTTTGCACTCATTATCTGTGGATAGACTTGCAGACCCGACGCCAGTTTTACCTAATACATGTTAAGAAAAACATACAATATATGCATTGATGAAGTGCATTAATTAAAATGAAATCGGTCTTGACCTGCCGGTATGAAAATGTACTTGTATGTTGTTTTTGAAAAGAAGTCCGATTTCAGAAGGAGACCGGTATGTAATACAATTATATGTATAATTTTCCTGTATATTGACTGATGTCGGCTTTGGCTGAAACTGACTGGGATAAGTGTATTGGCTGGTTATGAAGGATTGACGGATTGTTGAAAAGGAAGTAGCACTTAAATCATCAAACATGCAACATTTTTGTAAACTCTAGGCAACTTCGTCATATCAATTAATTTGACATAACAGTGTTCCCCCTGACTTTATGCTTAGAATGAAATGAATAGACTTAGCTTCAGGGAGTGACTTGGTGAAGGTGCCAACCACTTGCCGGTTTGTTAAGTTCTGTTTAGTTCGAGTACGACATCTGTTTCTTCTTAACAGCTCATTTCCTACATTCTTGATGGAAATCTTGGTATCTTATGTCCATGTGATGTCAGGCAGCTGTGGTGTAGAAACTAGCTCGACCAATTGGCGGTAGTCCTGAAAGAGCAGATATATTCTTTAGTACCCACTTTGACTTGGGTCCGGTCAGAGATTAGATTCTTTGGTATGCAGATTTGAATGACCTTTATATATCTTCCTGTACACGGGTCTATGAAGTATTAAGTTCTTTTATTTTTGTGTTTCTGATTACTATTTGACCGGTATCTTCGGTACATGTATCTTTGGGGCTCTTGTCTTTCTTTATGGAACCGGTATCTCTGAAATGGAGATTCTGGTCTTGACTTTCTAGAATTATTATTTGTATAAAGAGGACTCCCCCTTAGTTGTTGGTAGGGATGAGCAAAAATATCCGAAAACCGGATTCCGATCCAGTATCCGATTTTGAAAATCCGAAAAAACGGATATCCGGTTTAAAAAACCGGATCAAATATCCTATCCGATTTATTTTAAGATAAACCGGATCGGATACGGATAGTGATTGTCTAAAATCCGGATATCTGATATCCGGTTTTATATTTAAAAAATAATAAAAAATAAAAAATAGCCCAAAAAGAGAAATGAAGGTCCAAAAAGGAATAAAAAATCCTCAAAGTAGAATATTTAAATTATATTATTTTATTATTTCCAAAAACTTTGTTAGAAATTGAAATAAAAAAAAAACATAAACACATCGAGATGCAAGTTAAAAAATTAATGTGAATTTAAGGTACTGTGTTCATTATTTATTATGTAATTTTGAATCATAAATCCACATATATTGTGAATTACTATGCGTAGAAATTCTTACATGAAAAACATATCTTTTTATGTTGATATGAAATATAAAAAAAAAGATTTTCAATGAAAATAATAACAAATATAAAAAAAAATTAAAAACCGAATGTGGATATCCGGTTAAAATATCCGAATAAAACGGATATCCGATTTTTGGATATCCGATTAAAACCGGATCGGATACGAATATCATTTTTCGATATCCGAAAATCCGGATATCCGAATTACGGATATCCGAAAATCTGGATATCCGATTTGCTCACCCCTAGTTGTTGGGATCTTTCCTTTCCTTGCAGCATAGAGAAAATATTATTCTTGGTATTGTTTATGCTATACCCAAGTTCAATTCACCTCGAGTAGGTTTCAGGTTGAACTGGAATTGGTGTATGGTTCAAAGGTCGAACAAATCTTATTACCTTGCTTGAAGCTGCCGGTAGGTGTGATGTTGATACTTCTTTATTGGACTGCTGTTCATAGTCCAGGCCGGTATGATCATTCCTATCCTTCACTGTTCCTTGGAGGCAGTCTAACGTTTTAGACGATTTAGTCCATGACTAAACTAACATTGTCAGCTTCTTGTTTTCTGATTCCTTTTGCCTAGAGATCTCCTTTAACCTGTTGTTTTCTTCTTCCGATTGAGTAATTTTCTCAACTAGAAGTCTGGTATCCTCCTGTACTGGTTTCTTCCCTTTTCAGTCTCTCTTAGCTTCTCATAGAGTTTTCTGTATTCGTCAGATATATCTTGGAGTGCGTCCATAACCTCTTCATAGCTGAATTCTAGAGTTGACTGATCAAGTTCGTAGATCAATTTACCTGCTATGAGACATGCGATTTCTTCCTGGCTCTCATGGTCACTTAGTTATTCTTCTGAGTCTGACTCTTCTGAGTCGGTATTATCACATTTGCGTGTGCCTTTTCCAGCTACTAGCGCACGAGACTTTCTTTTACTTGTTGACCTATTGTTTTCCTTCGTTTTTTTTTCTCTCTTTTATTCCTTTTAAGGCAGTCTGCGACAAAGTGCCCTTGCCTGCCACAATTAAAACAAGCATTAGAGTCTTTATTGTTATCGACATTCTTACCTCTTGATGCCTTATTCGGAGTTCTTTTCATGAACTTTCCGAATTTTTTAATGAAGAGAGCCATCGCGTCTTCATTCATCTCCTCTGCATTTTTTGTGGCAGGAGTTTCTGGTGCTGCCAAAGACTTGACGGACTAGCCCGGTATCGTCTCTTCAGTCTCGTTTGAAGTTCGAACTCATAGGCTTTTAAATATGCAAAGAGATCATGCAGTATTAGTTTACTTAAGTCTTTTGATTCTCGCATGGCCATGGTTTTAACATCCAGTCTCTTGGGAGTGCCCTCATGACTTTTATTGCCATGTCCCAACTTTCCATCTGCATCCCATTGTTTCTCCTGGCCTCATTTTGATATTGCATATTTTTGGATGGCGACAACGAGTTTGTTCTCGCGTGTTTGTTCGTTGCCTTCACACATTTGACAAAGTTTTTCCCATACATCCTTGGCAGTTGAGCACATCATAACCTTCTTGAAAATACCTATGTCAAGTGTTTTAAACAAGGTGTCCTTGGCAATGTTGTCGAGATTTGCCTTTCTTCTTTCTGCTGTTGTTAACTCGTGTCTTTCCTTTGGGTCGTCTTGTGGCTCATCAGGATGCGCCGCATGTCGTGTATTCACCTTCTTGAATACGAATGATCCTGTGTTTATCACGTCTATCATCTCGTTGTCTTGCACGCTTAGATGAGTTCTTATCCTTATCTTCCATTCAAGGACGTTTTTCCTGCTAAACATAGGAAACTTGTTTGATGAAGTCATGGTTAGCACAATGAGAAATATCAAGCAACCCTCTTCGATACCACTTGTTAGGATCGGTTGCGTGTTTACAGGGGGTGAATAAACACTCGATCTTTTTCGGTTCTTAACTGGTTAAGGTTATATACCGGTGCTTGATATTTCTGTATGTTACTTGTGCGGAAGCAAACCGGTCGGTTTGAACCAAGACCGGATATGAGATGTGGTTTGTGTATGTGTGTTTGCAAAAGACACGAATTTCTTTCTAGAAGTTCGAAGCAAAAAACCTCATCATCTTCCTTCTTCCCTGCAAGGAAGGTACCACTAGAAGACTCGGTTTTTACAATCTCCGTTGCACAACCTCCTTAGCTAGACTAACACAGTACAACCCACACGGTTATATTCAGCTAACTAAACTCCTAGACACCACTTAGACAGCTTTTTACAGTCCTACTATCAAGAGCTTTTTACAAGTTTCAGAGGATTCGCCGAACTAAGTTCGGGGGTGTATTTCGTGAATCAGGGATTGTAACACGGAGGTGTATTTCGCGAAATAAATTTTAGTTCGCGAATTGAAACTAAATAGATAAAAGGAACTTTGTGGGTCTGTGGATTTTGCCGCAAAATGAAGATACATTGCGAAGTTCACGATATTAAGATCCAAACTGGTTGGGAATTTTGAGTTCGTGAAATGAAATTCGCGAATACTGATAACAATGTTTTAGAAGTTGAAACGAGGGATTTTCTACTAATCTCAAGCATACAAAATTTAATACTTAGCTCTTATACCACCAATTCGACTCTATCGACTATACAAAATCAAATCTACGGGTTTTTCAAAATCCATATGTCCGAAGCAAAATCCAAGAGTCGACAAAGGAAATATTTCTTTCTTTCGCGGCGATGAACCCTAAGTCAAAAATTCGTCTGTATCATTGATTATGTTGGTTGGAGCGATAGCGATGTTATTGTTCAGATTATGCCTATAAATAGACAAGACTCGAATCAATACCGCAATACTCCAAACGGATTACTCAACTTTCACACTCTCAGCTTTCTTGCTCACATAGATGGACTGGTTGCAGCAGCAAGTATACGAAACTAAGGAACATGCGGAGTTAAGGCGTAATTTTGATCGCAATATAGATAAACTGGCGTTTCTTATTTTTCTTCTCTCGTGCTTAATCGTCGTCTTACTAGCTATTCTGTTCTGGGCTCTCACAGGACGTGCTAGCTTTTGAGCCTTTGTTTGTGTTTTGAGTATCTTGAGAGTTAATGAAAGCTCATTGAGAATGTTTTGAGAGCTGTTTTAAGAGTGTTTTGTAAGCTTATCCTATTTGTATTATGTATTTTGAGATTGTTTTTCGCATTTCTGCTGATGACAAGAAGGGAATCACGCGAAATGCCAAGGAGAAAAACATGCTCGCATGTGCACTCACACGGGAAGAATACATTCGGGTTAGTTCCTGCTCATAGGCAAAGGCCATGTGGAATATGCTCCAAGTTACTCATGAAGGAGCTCAACGAGTTGTGCAAGAAAGAATAGCTCTGCTCACTCATCAGTACAAATTGTTCTCGATGGAATCTGACAAGAATATAAGCCAGATGTACGCCAGATTCATGGGAATCATCAACCAAATGTTCTCTCTCGGCAAGAAGGTTCCCGACTGTGAACAAGTGAGAAAGATACGAAGATCACTTCCGCGAGAATGGAATGCCAAAGTCACTGCTATCTACGAAGCAAAGGATCTAGAAGCACTTAGCATCTCCGAACTGATTGGATCTCTTGTATCCTACGAGATGATTCAAACATCAATGAATGAGAAGTCGCAGAACAAAAATCAGAAGTCCATTGCATTCAAATCCAATCCAGAAGAATCTGATTCTGACGATGAAGAAGAGGACTTGATGAACGACCTAGCCATGCTTACAAAAAGATTTGAAAGATTCCAGCAAAAGAAGAAATTCAAAGGGAACTTCATCAAATTCCAAAGTAAAAACAAGGGAATCTCCACGTCTGGAAACTCGTGTCATTTTGAAAGATCAATTAAGCGAAAAATAATTACTCCCCCTCAATGTTTTGAAATTTGGAATAATTACCACAAACTCCCCCTAAATACTATGCCAATCGAGACTCTTAAAACATTTGATAAATCACTTACTCCCCCTCGATCCATGGATATAGCATTTCTCCCCCGCGATGTATCTCCATCAGCATTGGCTCTGCATTGTCTTAATTAAAAAACAAAACGTGGAAACATTTATTTGTGAAACTAAAACTAAAATCTAGAGCCTAAATAAAATTAATGACAAAGAGACACGCACAGAATTAAAAAAAAAAAAAGCATAGCATATAGACAAGGAATGAACCGTAGGGAAGCATAATCGAAGTTAGATTGAGATTCAACATCCCCAGTTTTTCCACTAAGAATTGGAATCGTTTATCATCCAATAATTTTGTAAACAGATCTGCTAGTTGAATCTCCGTATTGACAAAATACATTTCTATTATGCCTCTTTCTACTTGGTCCTTTATGAAATGATAGCGTAGGTCTACGTGCTTAGTACGTGAATGGTAAACAGGATTGCAAGTAATTTCTATGGCACTTTTGGAATCACATTAAATAGGAATTTTATTGAAATCAAATCCGTAGTCTCGTAGTTGGGTTCTTATCCACAAAATTTATGAGCAACAACTAGCAGCAGCAACGTATTCTGCTTCTGCCGTAGAAGTTGACACATAATTTTGTTTCTTGGAAGCCCAACAGACGAGTTTATCTCCAAGGAATTGAATGTTGCCTGATGTGCTTTTCCTATCGAGTCTGTAGCTGCGAAATCTGCATCGAATACCCTATTAGTTTCATACCGGAGTTTTTAGGATGCCAAAGTCCTAGGTCTGGAGTTCCTTTCAGATACTTTAATATTCTCTTGACAGCATGAAGATGCAACTCCTTAGGATTAGCTTGGAATCGCGCGCACATACATGTGAAAATAAAATATATGGTCGGCTTGCAGTGAGATAGAGCAGAGAACTGACACGCTCAAATACTAGCAAGTGTACAAGGTCGTGCAAGTAGTATAAAACGGACGAAGTCCGAGTATCGATCCACGAAGACAGCTCGATTAATTCTAAGATAATAATCCTAATTCTAATTTAAACTCACGGAATTTTTATATTTTGATGATTTGATAAAAGAGATAAAAACACAAATAATAAAATAAACGCAAATAAAATAGGTGAGGATAGAGCAGTTAACGATGTACGTGATTAAGACACATGCTCGGCACGAAATATTCCTACGTCTACATGCAATATCATCTATCTAATCAACATGAATCAAGTCAAGGTGGAATTTCCTAATATATGTGCTACCCGTTATTCACGTAACTAGCAACCCTACGTAAATAGAGAACCAATCAACTATATGTCTATATGACTGTAGTTCCTATACGTGCATTCGATCTTCGTGAAATTCCCCGAGTTTAGACGCTTTCGGCGCCTAAAGTCTCGGAAATCACACATACGAAACCGAATTCCATCTCTGATCGGTTTTACGTAGTGGTATTCAATATTTTGTTCTAATCGGTCTAATCACTTAGTCCGTCTCATAAACCAATCAATAATCATACGCATGGAGGCCAAACACACGTACGCATATGAAGCACAAACAAAGAATACGTAACTCAAATCATAATAAAATAATAATAGCATTAATACGTAGTCATAATCCGGCCTCACACGGCCTTAATCACAAAAGGAATTAAGCTAACATGGGAATAAACGAAATCAACAACGAATCGAAAGAAAACATTGTTGAAAACGAGATAATAAAGGTATAGAATTCGCCCCTCACGATGCTCGAGTCGTCATGCTTCGCCGCAGCGTCTTCCGTCGTGTGAACGACGGAAAAACGCCTTGGGGACCCTCGGTATCGCTCTTAGCTTTCCCGTCAAAAGTCGTTCCTCTCGCGCCGTAAATCTGCTCTTTTTATTTTCAGCCCCAAGGTTCAGCCGTCGCAAGCTCGTCTTCCTTCTTAGCTGTCGTCGGTCTCTCTTTCTTTTTGCAGCGCCCCAGCTCGTCTCTCTTATATAGAATAGAAATCGATTACCGACTTAAGCAACTATGTCTAATCTCTTATAATATTCGAATCTTCAAGTCATATAGTCATATTTGACTTCTTATTTCCTTGCAGCTCTCACATATGAATATTCAAACGTGAATAATCGGTCAAGACTCTTCTTTCTCTTTCCTTGCTTCTATCCGAATCAACTTTGAATGGGAGCACTTGGTCAAGTTGGTTTTTGACCTTTTCGTTTTCCTTGCATGTGTATTTCCCATCTTGGCAAATAAAATATTCTCCATCCTGTGCTCTTCACGTCCTATAATGCCAAATAATAGGAAAAATCTGATAAATTGCAAGGCCGCTCCAAATAATGTAGAGAATTGCAAGAACATCCCCTAAGATTCAAATCGTTTTAAAGTGCCATTATTTTCCCTTTGCCGACTCTCGTTTGCTCGGACATCTATCGAAAATAAGTTTAAACATAAATATAGGATATTCGAGGCAATTTTAGGTATATCATGATCTGAAAGTGCACTTTCACGGGTAAATAAATAAACGCAAAATCCTAACTTTTCAACAACCCTCAAACTAGCTTCGATCGTCCTCGATCGTTAAAGCAGAATAAAACTAAATTAAGTTAGGATTATAAAACATCATTCAATGAAATTCTCCCGTTTCATCTCAGAAAACGTAAAAGCATATAAGGTCGAGGTAATCATCAACTAATGAACGATCAAGTCAAAACACGAGGCATGAGGTAATATGTCACAATCTTATCATAGCCTGAAAGACATTTCTAGGATTATACCACGCATCAATCCACAACTCTCACAAGGATCGCTCAATTCGCTCGGGTGTTTTCAAAGGGATCTGTATAAAGACGCTCAACTCACGACATGAAAAGATATAACTCTATTCTTATATCACATCATAGTCACATAGTAGAAGTCATGTACGAATCGAAGGGTCTTTCATAAAGGGTTGTAATGGGGCTTAGGGTTTCGAAAGGTGCGTCATATGGAAAAGTGAGCTAAAATTATCAAACGTGTTAATCATCGAATCGCTCTTCTAACCACTTATTCTGCTCTTCTAATGTCGTGCCTACTTTTCACTCGACTCGTCATTTTTCCATTTCTAGCTCTTCTCACTCGTTTTTTTTTTTTTTTTTCGATTCTCTTTTTTTTTTTTTCTTTTTTCTTTTTTTTTTTCGAACCAGCCCCTCATATCATTTTCTTACGTCTTATCGAAGGGAGAGGTTTCTAGTCCACTGCAATATTACGATGAGAGATATATATATCATAAGACGAGCTCATAACTAACATGCACCGACGATTAGCTCATTCTCAACTAACAAGACACTTTTCACGACATCGATAAATTAACACGTTGATATAGGTCGTATAGGCTAAATTTGAGGCAATCAGGCTAAATATATGGGCTCCAAATCAACAAAAGATCAAATAAGGCTCAAAGGGGCTCACTAAGTGGTAATGAGTAAGGTAGAGAAATATTTAGGCCAATGACTCAATCCTAATGCCCTTCTCATTTTCGCACATAAAAATCCACATAGTAACCATTGACGTGCATAACAAATCAAGTTCGAAAATATTCAGTCCATGCGTGTCACACAAAAATAAACACCGAGCATAATGAGTTGCTCTAAATTTTTCTGAAGGCTCAAGAACTCACTTATATAGCTGGGTTTGTGCTTCATGATACGCAATACTCTCGTAAAGCAGTCAATATAGCCAAATAATCATGCTAATATCACGACAATGCCACATGTGAGACTATCACACTCAATTCATCGAATCATATCCCGGCATGGTAAAATTTTAAAACTTTTCATCATTGACAGGAGATTCCACAGATGACGTTCAAATCGCAACCTTCATCAGTTATACCCACTAAAAAGACCGAAACGCATCGATATCAAAATATGTAAGCATATTATGTCTAGCATGTATCATATCCCATCCCCAAACAATAGTACACTGTCCTCAGTGTATAAATAAAAACAAAGAGAGAGTAGAAGTGACACTGCCCTGAATTTTGCATCGATCAATGTAGAAGACTTGGTTTATCTGCAGTGACAAGCAACCATCGTGAACGGACAACCCCCAAACTGGTTATGAGCCTACGAGAAAACGTGACTAGGCGGTACCGTGAAAGCGAATTTTTATTAGACGAAAATAGGATATAAATAATTACGACTAAAATATAAAGTAATATATATGCATTGATACGCCTTGGGTTGCCTCCTAAGAAGCGTTGTTTTTATAGTCGTTAGCTCGCCTCTCGTTCGTCTTGAAGGTCCACGACTCTGCATGTTCAGTAGAAGTACAGAACACCTTGATTTCATCTTTTTGGAGAAAGTTTGATCTCAGAATGGTACAGCTTTGCGTGGTCGCAATCTTTAAACTCTCTCCATGGGCCGACTTTCGGCTTGCAAATAATATCGAAATCAACGATCATAGATGCCTTGAATTCCTCAGCGAGTATGCTATCTAAATGATATGTTGACTTCGTAACCAAGCGTAGAATCGGATCGAAAGTCTCAGGCTCCATCTTTCTCTTTCCACGACATCATATACTGCTAAATTCTTGTTTTCATGCTCACTAGTTTCTGGGTGATCCTCCAATTCCTCAAGAACTTCTGGGAGATTCGGCTCTGCTGGAACGAAATCTACAGTAGCCTCTGTGGGTTGATCACTTTTTTCTAACTCGATCTCATTGTTAGCTTCACTTGGTTCCAATACCGGTTCTTGAGTTATTTCACAATTCAATGGAATGGATTCTATGTGCTCTTCCGGATCTGACTCTATGTGGCTCGAGGGTACCTCTTGTTCACATTCAGACACTGCATTTTTTAGCTTTTCAAATTGGGCCGTCAGATCCAACTCCACTTTTAGACTCTGAAAACTTGTAGAAGTAGATGTACGACTAGTGTCTTCTTGTATCGCTGCCATCTTCTCCAGCGCTATCTCCCAAGCGGCTTTTTCTTTTTGGGGCAAATCAATCTGTTGTTGGGCATGTTTTTTAATTAATGGTTGCTCATACGACCCTGCCATCTTTTCGAGCACTATCTCCCAAGCAGCTTTTTCTTTTTGAGGTGGAGTACAATAATCATACGAGGGAGTATGTGAATAATCGCCAGTGTTTGAGTAGCCATTCTCTCCTCGCCATCATACCAAGATCGTAGAGGCTTGTAACGATTGTACTTGCATTCACTAGTGAGATGTCGGCATCCGCAAAAGTCGCACTCCAGTTCATCATTGCATGTCGCATAGGTCTCGGGAGAATATTGCGAGTATCGATGCATCCCTTATCCTACAAAAACAAACGAGAAAGATGAGGATATCAACGTATATAATAATAATAATAATAATAATAATAATAATAATAATAATTGAATATAAAAAGGTCTAATCTAAAACTTAGAATAATTCCTAGAACAAATATACCGCTGTCCCCGGCAACGGCGCCAAAAACTTGACACGCTCAAATACTAGCAAGTGTACTAGGTCGTGCAAGTAGTATAAAACGGACGAAGTCCGAGTACCGATCCACGAAGACAGCTCGATTAATTCTAAGATAATATTTCTAATTCTAATTTAGACTAACGGAATTTTTATAGTTTTGATGATTCGATAAAAGAGATAAACAACGCAAATAATAAAATAAACGCAAATAAAACAGATGAGGATAGAACAGCAGACGACGACGTGATTAAGACACATGCTCGACACGAATTATTCCTATGTCCTCATGCAATCTAATCTATCTAATCAATATGAATCATAGTCAAGGTAGAATTTCCTAACATACGTGCTACTCGTTTGTCCCGCAATAGCAACCCTACGTAAATAGAGAACCAATCAACTATATGTCTATATGACTGTAGTTCCTATACGTGCATTCGATCTTTATGAAATTCCCCGAGTTTAGACACTTTCGGCGCCTAAAATATCGGAAACCACACATACGAAACCGAATTCTATCTCTGGTCGGTTTTACGTAGTGGTATTCAATGTTTTGTTCTAATCAGTCTAATCACTTAGTCCGTCTCATAAACCAATCAATAATCATACGCATGGAAGCCAATCACACGTACGCATATGAAGCACAAACAAAGAATACATAACTTAACTCATATGATTAAATAGAAAATAATAATTGCATTAATACGTAGTCATAATTCGGCCTCACACGGCCTCAATCACAAAAGAAATTAGCCTAGCATATTAATATACGAAAACGACAACGAATCAAAAGAAAACATTGTCGAAAGCGAAATATTAAAAGGTAAGAAATTCGCCCTTTTTCGGTCGTCGAAGTCTGCCCTTTTATTTCAGCCGTCAATCAGCTCTTAAGCTTTCGCTGTGCAGAGCTCTCTAATTTATTTTCTGTCGTGAGTCTCCGTCATACGTGGTCTGAGGCTTTAAATAGAACTAGTTACTTGCACCGACTTGAATTAATGGGCCTCGCTGCATATGGAATTTAAAACTTTGAATTCCCTATTCAATCGCGATTCACACGTCTTTATTGATCTTGGTGTTTGGCTTCAATGATTGTGTGGCAATCACTCAATGGTTGTTGGTTAGGGCTGGTCCCACGTGAACTCATAGCATTGCTTTGATTGTTCTCAATGAACCGCCATCACATGCAAGCTAATTTGCCTTTTTCGTTTTCAGCTCCTCACATCCCCATATATGCAATTCTGTTCCAATTCACTATGATACCTACAGAATAAGGAATATGATATAATCATAAAATATTCAAAGATATTCAAACAAATAATAACCAAAGATGCAAGTTTACGGGTGTAAAAATCACGTAAAATCCTAACTTATCGAGAACCTATAATTCCTCTGTAATGGGTAGCAGCTACGGGTTCGCCCAAGTGATCTGCGTCAAATGTGCACGAGGTCGACATTGGAGTACTTGAAGATTTGCCCTTGTCTATTCCATATTTTCTGAGAATGTCGTGGCTATACTTGGACTGATTGATAAAACTACCATCTTGAAGTTGCTTGATTTGCAATCCAAGGAAGAATGGCATCTCTTCCATCATGCTCATTTCAAACTGTGACTTCATCAGAGAGCTAAATTTAACACAGAGTTCAGGATTGGTAGAGTCAAAACTGATGTCATCCACGTAGATCTGTACAAGCATGATATCAGGCCCATCTTTCTTGACGAACAGTGTGGTATCAATTTTCCCTTTTGTGAAGCCTGAGGAGATAAGGAAGTCGGATAACACCTCGTACCAGGCCCTCGGAGCTTGTTTAAGCCCGTAAAGTGCCTTGTCGAGTTTATATACGAAGTCTGGATGTTGTGTATTGAGAAATCCGTCTGGCTGAGAGACATACACTTCTTCCTTCAAAATCCCATTCAAGAAGGCAGTCTTGACGTCCATTTGATCGACAGTAAAATCTTTGTGTGCTGCATATGCTAGGAATAATCTGATTGCCTCAATTCGTGCTACAGGGGCAAAAGTCTCATCGTAGTCAATTCCTTCTTGCTGATTGTACCCCTTAGCTACAAGCCTAGCCTTGTTACGGATTACCACACCATCCTCATCTTTCTTAGTTTTAAATACCCATTTTGTTCTAATCACTGCCTTGCCTTTAGGACGAGGGACTAAGTTCCAGACTTTGAGACGCTCGAACTGATTAATTTCTTCTTGCATAGCAATTATTCAGTTCGAGTCACGTAGTGCATCTATTACTCTTGTAGGTTCTATTTGGCTCAAGAAACAAGTAAAATTACACTCATTTGATATTGAACCTCTAGTCTTTACTTCTGTTGTGGGGTCTCCTATTATTTGATCTGTACGATGACTTCTGATCCATTTCTTTTCGTGCGGTAAAGTAGCTTCATCCATTTCTAATCCCTCATTAAGTGGGTACTCGATCCCAGAGCAGTAGTGTTGCTAGTGGAAGTCGATGAGTTATCTGTCGATGCTACAGAAATCGAGTTATCGGTGTCTGAGGGTGGAACTGTTTGTTCAGGAATGGGGGCTGATTCAGAAGATGATGGACTACGACTGGGTTTTGTATCAGGAAAGGGATCGTTAGTTGTCCTGTTTTGGTTTGTAAAGAAGTACAAGTGTTCAAAGAGTTGATCCAGATCCATTTCCTCTTGAGCTTGTTGACTGAGACATGTTGGGTCGCAGTGTCTTGAGTTATCAGATGCATGTGTTTGTGTTGTTCCAACTTTTCTTTGTCGGACCCTGGTTCTGAACGGTCCTGTTCAGAAGCGCCACTTGAGGACTCTTCTAATTCCATACGTGGGTGAGTAGAACCTATAGATGTTGGTTCAAGTCCTGAGTTGCTTTGTCGAGAATTAATTTGTAGACCCTCATCGAAAGTGACATTTGCACTTTCAATGATCGATCAGCTGTCACGAAGATAAACCCGATATGTTTTAGATTGTGCAGAGTAGCCCATAAAAATTACTTCTGTAGCCTTTGGATCTAGCTTAGACTTGTCTTTTCGGTCGTTGGCGACGAAGCATTTGCATCCAAAAATCCTCAAGTGGGCAATGTTTGGTAATCTTTCATTAATTAGTTCATAAGGCGTCTTTCCAAATCTTAGATGAATATTTGTTCGATTCTGAGTATAACACGCAGTGTTCATTGCTTCTGCCCAAAGAAAGTTAGGTAGAGATGATTGAATGAGCATTGTCCGGGCAGCTTCTACAAGCGTTCGATTTCGTCTTTCGACAATCCCATTCTGTTGAGGAGTGTGAGCAGCAGAGAATTGTTGAGTAATCCCTAGAGATTCGTAAAAGTCACTGAGCTATTGATTCTTGAATTCTGTTCCATTGTCAGATCGAATTACTTTAACACTGCGCTGTAGCAAATTTTGTGTTGTCCTGATGAGATTTGGAATGTGTTCAACTGTCTCTGATTTATCCGTAAGAATCGGACCCAAGTATAGCGTGAGTAGTCATCGACAATGACCATCATATATCGCTTCCCACTGATGTAGCATCGGCCCACATATATCTATGTGTAATAGCTCCACTGGATGTTGAGTCGATGCTGTGTGTTTTGTAGGATGAGACGTCTTTTTTATTTTCCCTCTCTCACAGGCTGAGCACAGATGCTCCTTCTGGTATTTCAGTGGTGGAAGTCCAATGGCCAATTTGTTAGTTGATAGCTTGTTGAGTGTCTTGAAATTAAGATGAGATAGCCGCTAGCGCCATAAGTTATTCTGGACTGATGTTGCTTTGGAGATCAAACAGATATTTGTCTTTGGTTTGATAGTCCTAATGTTGATGGTGTACACATTTGTTTTGCGAGTTCCAGTGAGAAGTTCTTCACCATTGGCATTGAGGATTTTGCATGTCCTTTTTTGAAACACAACTTGGAGTCCAATGTCACTGAATTGTCCTATTGATAAGAGATTGTGTGTCAACCCTTCAACATAAGAAACTTCCTTGATTGTGAGTCGATTGCATATAAGATCTTCATAACCAAGAATTCTGGCTCCATTGCTATTACCAAAGCGTACCAGTCCACCCGGCCTATCAACGTAGTTGCTCAGCAGTTCCTTTTTCCCAGTCATGTGTGTGGAGCAACCGGAATCTAAGTACCACACATGAGGGGCCTGCAAAATTAAAACTAGAGGGTTTAGGTACCCATTTAAAATGGGTCCACCTCTGTTGTGTTTGTTAGTCCATTTAGATCCTCTACCTACCCTAGATTTTTCTTTGTTAGTGGACGACACAGAGCCACTAATTGTTTCTAAGGCTAGCATTTGGGTTTCCTCAGTCTTAAGCTTTGGAACCCAATTTTGCACTAGTGAAGGTCTCTTGGTCTTAGTCTTAGAGATGAGTTTTGGAGTCTTAGCTAGTATTGCAGGTTCCTTGGTAGTTTTTGTTTTTGATCGTTTCTTTTTCTTTAAAGTTTGTCTTTTGGAATTGTTGTGTAAGTTTTTCTGTGAAAATGGTCATGCATGGAAAATTTGGTTTTTGATTTAGGAGATGAGTTTTGCGATACATATCGAAATAAAGATGGTACATAAGTTTTTGAAGGAAAATAATCAATACCAAAAGATGCGTTAGAATCGCGGGTCTCCTTCAAAATATCTTTCTTTCTAACCCAGACTTGACTTTTCGATGGCTCTTTTGTGGGTCCTGAAAGTTTCAAGGCATTAGTGCTAGAGATATTGTCATGCGAAATAACGGTATAAGAAAGTGAGTGTAATCGTAATTTTTCTTTTAGTGAAGATATTTTATTTCCTCTAGAAGTTTCTGCCTTTCTTCATCGAAGGACTTTCTCTCTCTTTCTAGAGTGGAGTGTAGATCACTAAATTTCTTTATGTAGTCAGGCATATACCGTGCTGCATACTTAGTCATCGGTGCCTCACTCGTTGAATCTTCTGAGGTGTTTCCTTACTAGGACGAGGAATGTCAGACTCAAATTCAGTTACAGAACATTTTCTTTCTTTTTAGCTGTCATTCCATTCGGTATAATCGAATGACATTTCAGCCTTCTTATGTTTCTCATCCTCCTCGGATTCATCGATGAAGGGCATGAGTTCATTCACACAACCTAATCGCATGTATTCTATATCATATAGATATGGTACTTTATTTATGCCTTTCTTTAACATACATGGATTTTCAAAACCAAGCCCCTTATGAGGATTGTAGAAATCTATTTTGGCTGGTTTGTTCAAGATTGTTTGTTCTGACTGATCTCGTCGGGTTAAGATGTCCTCCAATTTTTTATTTTGGAGTACAGTCTTTCCCGTTCTTTACAGAGTAAGTTATATTTTTCCTGATCACGTCCATTGCCTGATCTGCAAGAGAGGAACAAAGGATCTTGAAAACTGATGACCAATGCAGCGATGAAGAAAAACTGAGAACTAAAGCAGAAGTCGCAAAATCATACATGATGCAAGCCATTCCTAACGACATTCTGATGCAACTCGAATGCGGTGAAAGTGCGAAAGAGATGTGGGACGCCCTGCGGATTATGATGCAGGGGACAGAAGTGAATGCAATGGCAAGAATGGCAAACACTCCATCTCTTACGATCGTTTTCAGGCGAACAAAGAAGAAACTCTTCAAGACACCTTCTATCGATTTCTTGTTCTCATAAACGAGCTGAAAATGAGTGGAGTCACAAAAGTGTAATGGAAATTAACATCAAGTTCCTTAGATCACTTCATCCAGAATGGGAAGCAACAACAATTATGATAAGACAAACGAACGATCTAACCAAGGCTAGCATCCACACACTATTCGACCTACTCAACCAACACTCAAATCATGTGGAGAAACGGGAGGAAATCAAACCAGGGGAAGCGACATACTCGCACTCGTGTCTGAACGATCAACAAGAAAACAATCAAAGGACAAGGAAATCATCCAGTCATCTCAAACCCTAGAAGGAGGAGATTCAGACTCAGATGGAGAGCTCAAAGACTTTACCGAATACGGGGACAAGGAGATCACCGTCAAAGAGCTTGCGACTCTCACTAATATCAAACTTCGTATAGAAAAAATTCCACAAGAAGCCTGGATCCTCATCCAACCGTCAACGAACTTCCTCTAACTCAAAGGGAAAGGCACAGGATGAAGAAGATACCTCTGAAAATGCATCTCAAGCCGGAAAATGCTTTAACTGCGGGAAGTCTGGGCATTTTTCCAGAGAGTGCAGAATGCCCAAGAAAAAGGATATCAACTATTATCGAAGAAAGGTTCAATTGGCCGAGCAGAAGGAGAAGGGAATGGTCTTAATGGCTGAACAGGATTACTGGCTTGAGGACACCTCAGACAGTGAGGAAGAGACTTCAGAAAATATTAATTAATTTATCTTTTAATTTTATAAATTATAAAATCTTACCAAAAAAATATAAACAATTATATAATTTATATAAAAATTATATAATTTATATATAAATATATATATTTATCAATTAATATATAATATTTATTATTGGCAGGCCAGCCCGCGGGCCCGCCCGCCCCGCCCCGCCGAAGCCCGCGGCCCGCGAGGGGTGGGCTTTTTAGGCCCGTCTCATGGCGGGCCTGAAAAATCGGAGCCCGCCCCGCGGGCTGCGGGTAATATTGACAGCTCTACTTGCAGGAGTGGTGTCAGTAGTGGCTGGGATTATGGTCCAGAACTCTTTGGGTCCATTATAAATGGATTCCAACAAGTTATCTGACTTGTCCTTGCTTTCAATAAAATTGATGAACCTTCTTTTCCAGATTGCATATTCTCCGTGTCTGATGATAGGAGGTCTAACATTATTTCCCATACTGAAGGAATCCATTCCTTGTGTTTTGGATGTAATCGTTGACGTGTAATGTGAGGAAAATTAAATCTGAATCCAAAGATTTGGTCAAAATTGATTTTGGGGTTTGACTTTGATTGTAGGTTTTTGGTCGCGAGCTTGGATAGGTTATGTGTATTTGCGAATTGGAATTATTACTTGGTTTGCAAATTGGGTAGAAAATGATTGATTCGCGAATTGACTTGTGTAATCGAGTTCGTGGAATGTACGGGTTCGTGAATTGAAGCTGGAATTCGCGAATTGAGCAATTCGCGAAGTGACTAGATTCGTGAAATGTGTAGTTCACGAAATGATAAAGATGAGTTGGTTCGTGAAAATTGGTAGGATTCACAAAATGTCTAAATTTTGAATCAATCTGAAAGTTCGCAGAAAGGTGATGGGATTCGCGAATTGACAGGTTTGCAAATTGGTGTGTGAGTGCGCGAACTGGTCTAAGTATCGGGTTCGCGAAGTGGACTTAATTCGTGAAACTCGCTTATTCAAATGATTCGCGAGATTCAATTCGCAGAATTAGAGTTCGCGAAATGAAGTATCACGAAGTGGCTTTACGATTTGATTCGCAAAAGATGACTGGATTCGTAAACTGGTAGATTTGCGAACCGGTATGAGAATTCGCGAACTGACCTGAGAACAAAGGATTCGCGAAACTTCGGATTCGCAAACAGACTGGAAAGTAGGATTCGCGAAATCTGAATTCGTGAATAACAAAGCGTGAATTTGAGACATTGATCTTGAGGAATCCAACAACACTTGTATTTCCAACTCGCGAAACTGAGCTTTCGCGAACTTGGTGAACCTAATTCGTGAAATTGGTGCTTTCAATTCGCGAAGATCCTCCTTAAATCAGAATTCGTCAAACTTAACTCAGAATGTGAATTCGCGAATTCTTAACCCCCAGATACCCTCTGTTTGCTAATTCAAAGACAGAAAGCAGAAACGAAGTTGTTCTTCATTTTTGTTGACGAAAATTTCAGAAACAAGCTCCAAATTCGACAGAATCAACTGAAACTCTTAGACTTGATAGAAGCTACAGCTTGAAGAACTTAGAGAATCACGCGACAGAGCTTAGGTCCAAAATTTTGAGTTCTGTGACAAAAAAAAATCTTACACTGATCGATTCTTTGAAGCTTGAAATGAAGTTTTTCCACCTACACGCTTGCTCTGATACAACTTGTAAATCCAGATTATCTAAAAACATTTCAATAGATTAAACTTTAGATTGATGTGAACAGTAAGTTTGAAGGCTTAAGCGTATTGAATACGTGAGATTTTAGAATGGCAAACTTAATTAGAATGTTGTTAGGGTTTAAACTTAAATACCTTGGCAAGGTATTAAGCCCATTGGGCCCCTAACAAGCCCATTAGAACTGCAAACCATGTAATCAAAATAAAGCATAATAAAATACATAATAATGAAATATAAAGACTTAGAATAAATATTATGGATACTTCTAAAATATTCCTAACAAAAAGGAATCGGGCATAAATCATACTTTCACATTTCATGAATTTTCGGATAATCAATTTGCATATCAATTTGCAAATATATTCAATGGCTTCGACAATTAGGTGTACTAGTAGTACACGTATATTTTTTGAAAGACATAATCTTGTTTTACAATTATATTTAATTGATATTTCCTTTGTTTTGGATTTTGAAGATGTTTAATTTGGCACTTTCTAAACTTTTCCATAAACTTTTAGAGAAAATGATTTGGATCGAGGAATACGGTGAGAAAAAAGAAAGAGAAAATGATTTCCAAAAACTTTTCCTTCATTTTCCAAATCATTTGGTGAAGGAAGTTATTTTCCATTGCTTTTTCTTTAAATGTAACTTAAGTTTTCTTTTGCTCACCAATTACTCTAATCAACTTTCCATCTATTTTCATTTCCTTCACCAAATTCTACAAACCAAACATATTCTTAACTTGATATCTCCCGATATTTTTTATGACAAAGTTTAACTCGATATTTGTCATATTATTTATGAGAACGTCTAGAAATTCCGATATCTTTCATGAAAACGCTAACTAGATATTACAGATATCTTTCATGAAAACCATAACTCAATATTTTTATATCTTCGCGATAATGTAAAAAAAAACTGTTATTCATCATTAAAATGTCTTAACTCCATTTTTTTCTTCAGAACATCTAGAAACTTCGATAACTGATATTTTTTCCTGACATTTTTTTGTAAGAACGTCTTGACCCTCTTGATCAAAACGTCTACCTCGATATTTTGTTCATTCTCGTGAGAATCTCCAGAAACTTCGATATAGTTGATATTTTCACGAAACGTTTTTCACGAGAACGCCTAGAAACTTCTATATCTTTAATATTGTTTTCCGAAAAGAAATTTGTAAACCATTTTATTGTGTACGCAACTCTGTTTCACAACACAACCCCCCAAAACCCTCGGAGTTTTTTGTTAAATATGATTAGTTTTGTGTGAAATTAAAAAAAAAAAGGGGATTCTGGGTTTTCTAATTAAAAAAAAAGGATTGGGTGTTTAAAAAAAAATCGAAGTGTTTGATTATCATTTTGATCCGCTCGACTGACATTTCATGTCGAAATGAAATGTTTATCAATGGGTTCGTGATGATTGAACATATTAACCCCAATTCTGAGTGAATTTTCATGTTTCTGAGCCCGAAATCGGCATTTTGTAACAGAAATCGGTTTATTCGAGTTTTTATTCGAGTTATTCGACCTCGGATTAAGTTACTCGAATAACATTAGGAAAATAACATTATTTGGATAAAAAAACTCGAATCAAAAATTCCAAAAATTATTTTTTTCTAGTTTTTTTACTCGAATTATATATTCGAATTATAAAATAATTATTTGATATTCTACTTTTTTTTACTCGAAAAAATCGATTTAAATTGGAATATTTCGGTAACTTTCGTTCCACTCCCTTTTGTTTAATAAAAATTGGGGACGCTCAATAACCCCAAAACCCTCCCAATTTCAGAAGCAAAGAAACACAAACGAAAAAAGAAATCGAGAAATGGAGGACACACCCACGAACACTCCACCACCAGCGACCGAGCCGAGGAAGCGCGGTCGGCCGAAGGGCTCGACCTCAAAATCGAAAGCCGACAAGGAGAAGGACCTTGTCCGAACCGGTGGATCTTCTAAAGGTCGGAGGAGCACGTCGGCTGCAGCCGACGAGAGCTACGCGCACTGGAAGCAGCTCGTGCCGGTTCTGTACGACTGGCTTGCGTCTCATAACCTCGTTTGGCCGTCCCTCTCTTGCCGGTACTCTGAATTTTTCGTGTTGTTTTCCTCCTTTTCTTGCGGATTTTGTTGGTTCGGTAGGTTTCTCCCCTGCGTTGCAATGTAGTTTGTGTATACGTTTTGTATTTGGAGAAATTGGTGTATACGCGGTAAACTAGGGTCTGGGAGGCATAGATGTGTATTTTTTTTTGTCGGGAATGAGTTTCTGTATCTTCACTAACTGATTCGCTTTTTTTGTTATTGAAAAGCTTATAGTCTGCCTAGGGTTTAGGTTCCGATTACACTTTTTTGGTTCCTTGGTGTATGGTGGACCAAGGGTTTTGGGATAAAAGAGTTCGCTCTGAAGGAGGTTGTGTAAATTCCATGTGATTTTCGTTGTTAGTTTAATTCATTGAAAGCGGAGGAGCAATATTTTAGATTTACATTTTCAGCTAATGTGCTAGGTGTTCAGTTTCTGGTTGGAGGTTATGCTGTATTTTTGGTTGGCTTGTGTGTTTCAGTGTGACTACTCTGTTTTTGTCTGCTTGTGTAGTAGGCTCTTACACTAGCTTAATAGCTTTTGAGCTGCTTTTCCACTGAGCACTTGGGCTTTTTTTTTCCTGGTCGTCTGAGAACAAAATATGTTTCTCTGCTTTGTAGGCGTATCTGGGTACCTGAGTGGGATTATATGATGTAGTAACATTGGTTTTACCTTTATTTCTTATTGCCAGTTATTCTGGACAATGGATGGGGTGATACACATGTTATTAATGTCGGATTGGCCTAGTTATTGTACTAATATTGTTTTGTGTTTGGTTCTTGATTTGTTTTGATTTTTTTTTTTCACCTCAGTTGGGGCTCGGTTCTTGAGAGAGGAACTTTCAAAAACAAACAACGCTTGTACCTATCAGAGCAGGTAAATTTTCTTCTCTAGTCCATTGCTTTATTACCTTGTCTCTTGATGTTGTAAATGCTTTTAGGTTTACGAGAAAAAATTTCATTTAGTGCTTCGTTGAGATGATTGTTGTTTAGCCGGCTTCTGCCGTGATGCAAATAACCTTACATTATGATGACTTTTAGCTAATCATTGCTGGTATATTGATATGCAGACTGACCATACGCAGCCCAACACTTTAATCATAGCAAATTGTGAGATTGTGAAGCCGCGGGTTGCTTCCGAAAATCACATAGCTAATGTAATTGTTCATCTATTACTTAAAGTTAAGTAATTACATGCCCATTTTTTCATGTATATTGTGGTCTGATTGCATCCACTACTTTGTAATCAGTTTAATGAAGATGCTCGCTCTCCATACGTGAAGAAGTATAAGACGATCTTACATCCTGGAGAGGTATGTTTAGTCGAAGCATTGCTTATTTTTATGATCTTATTTGACATATATTAAGCACCGGTTATTCCGTTGTTATAACCATTATTACCACTAGGGCTGAGCAAAAATATCCGAAAATCGGATTCCGATCCGGTATCCGATTTTGAAAATCCAAACAAACGAATATCCTGTTTAAAAAACCGGATCGGATACGGATAGTGATTTGTCTAAAATTCAGATATCCGATATCTGGTTTTATATTTAAAAATAATTAAAAAATAAAAAAATAGCCCAAAAAGAGAAATGAAGGTCCAAAAAGAAAAAAAAAATCCTCAAAGTAGAATATTTAAATTATATTATTTTATTATTGTCAAAAACTTTGTTAGAAATTGAAATAAAAAAAAACATAAACACATCGAGATGCAAGTTAAAAAATTAATATGAATTTAAGGTATTGTGTTCATTATTTGAATCATAAATTCACATATTGTGTGAATTACTATGTGTAGAAATTCTTATATGAAAAACATATCTTTTTATGTTGATATGAAAAAAAAAAGATTTTCAATGAAAATAAAAAAAAAAATTAAAAACCGGATGTGGATATCCGGTTAAAATATCCGAATAAAACGGATATCCGATTAAAACCGGATCGGATACGGATATCATTTTTCGATATCCGAAAATCCGGATATCCGATTTTGCTCACCCCTAATTACCACCAACGTTTGCTTATTTTCCTCGTCGATCAGGTCAACAGGATCAGGGAGTTACCTCAGAATAAAAATATAATTGCTACGCATACTGATTGTCCTGAAGTAAGTTGATTGTTTCATCTGTTATTCCATTTAGTAATATGAATGGTTACTATCTGTTTGGTTGGGGATGATTAGATTAATTCCACTTCGGTATTTGTATTAGGTTCTCATATGGGATGTTGAAGCCCAGCCTAACCGGCATGCTATGCTTGGAGCAACGGATTCTCAGCCAGATTTGGTGTGCATTTCGTGTTATGTTTGACATTTTGTCCAGTCTTCTTACCAGAAATTCAATTTTTGCTCAGTTTTATGAATGCTTACCAAGTGTTTTTCCCCAGGTTTTGTCCGGCCACAAAGATAATGCAGAATTTGCTCTTGCTACTTGCCCAGCTGAACCATTTGTCCTTTCTGGAGGTTTGGTTTTTTGAGAAATTAGGACTTATGTACTGTTGCATCTCGTGCCACCTATTCCTCACCCTTCTTTACAAATGTCCATATCCCCTAAATTGTGAAGTTCTCCACTCGAAAACAATATTCCTTTCAGGAAAGGATAAATTGGTGGTTCTTTGGAGCATTCAGGATCATGTATCAACTCTTGCAGTTGATGGTATCCAATCCGTTGAATCTGGTCCCTCAATTATCAATACTGCTGAGGTTTCGTCGCTTGGCCCTCGAGGAATCTTTGAAGGGCACAGCGATACTGTTGAGGATGTTCAGTTTTGCCCATCAAGGTGATTCCTCTTGCCAGCTGATGGAGTAATTGTTGTAGGTTTGTCGAGTAGTGTGTTAACCATAGTTAGCAATTAATACGAAGTTACTGTTTGAGGCAGAGGTAATGACGGTGTGGTAAGGTGTCACAAGGTGGTGCAAGCCCATTTTGTTTGCACCATGATGTGCACTCCTTTGCTGATGCGCGACTCCGTTTCTTTCAAGTGTTGTGTCATTGGCAGTTGTTTCTCATTAGTGTGTCCATATAAGTAAAAGATTGATTATTCTGCAGTTCAAAGCAATTTTGTAGCGTCGGAGACGATTCCTGCTTGATTTTATGGGATGAGAGGACTGGAACTAATCCAGTCGTGAAGGTCAGATATCCGTTCTTATGTCTTTAGGCTTGCCTTTTGTACGTAAGATTCATAAAGCTACAGGAATCTGGACGAGAAATACATGAATGAATTCTTTAAGGCATGATATATCCATTCTTATGTCGTTTTGCTTTCTTTTTCTCTGAGTGGTGATTTTTGCTTGCATTTGTCAGGTTGAAAAGGCCCACGATGCCGATCTTCACTGTGTGGATTGGAACTCCCATGATGAGAACTATATTTTAACTGGGTATAAAATGATATGATGTTCTTATGTCAATTCCTTTCCTATTATGATTATTTGTTTTTGTTTTCATCTCACAGTATTGGTGTTTGTACTGTTTTAGGTCTGCTGATCATACAGTCTGCATGTTTGATCGTCGAAGTTTAACATCTGATGGTGTTGGATGTCCTGTCCATAGGTTTGAAGGCCATAGTGATGCAGTGCTTTGCGTGCAGGTACCAAATTTTGCCATGTATAATGCATACTACTGATTTGATCATACTATTTTATAATAAAACTCACATCGCTGATATTGTTTGTCTTAGCATATTTTTTTTTTTTTTCAACTACAAAATTTGCAATTACAGTGGTCCCCTGACAAGCGATCGGTTTTTGGGAGCTCTGCTGAAGATGGTTTGCTGAACATATGGGACTATGAGAAGGTGAGATCTCTTCGAAAAGTACTCGTAACTTTTATTTGCATGCGTACATTTGGATGATTTAGTTTGACAATATGTATGAAGCTCCTATATTATAAAAATGCTGCCTACCCAACTCTTCGGTGATATATGTGTATACATGTATTTGTTAATTTTTGATGGATATACATAAATATTATTGCAGGTTGGGGACCAATCTCTGGATGCTCCAGCAGGCTTGTTCTTTCAACATGCTGGGCACAGGTTTTACTTTTGGAACTTCATCACTGTTTTTTGATTCTGACTTTAATATCTGACACTTAATCCTGGAAGTTCTAATATAAAGTATATGCATGAAAGAAATAAATTATGTATAAATGAAAGATGATGAGGAATCTGAATTCTAGATTGGGTGATATTTTCTTTAATTTTACAAATATATCTTATTTTTGCGGAGTAAATCTCTGGTTACTGTCTAGCTATGAATACTACCATGTAGAACTATATCGGGTCAAGATGTTATTTGGATTGCCTGAAAAAAATTCAGTAGAGACATGCATTAGCATTAATCCCTCAATGAAAGGTATATATACCATGGCTTCTTGAGAAGGCCTTAGAAATTAACTAATTAGATTTTTTCCATCTCCTTTGTATATTATCATTGAAAAGGCAGCTGATTGGTTTGGATTCATAATGTCTCATAACTTGTAACACGAAAATTTGATTACCAACTCTGTTTTAGGGACAAAGTGGTCGATTTTCACTGGAATGTTTATGATCCTTGGACGATTGTTAGTGTCTCTGACGATGGAGAGTCTTACGGCGGTGGTGGCACTCTTCAGGTAATTAAGACACATCTACTCTCTCTCTCTCTCTCTCTCTCTCTCTCTCTCTCTCTCTCTCTCTCTCTCTCTCTTTGTGGCTGAATTATCGTTTTCACTACAAAAATTTATTTGATTTTAATTTTTTGTCCTATTAATTCGCAGATGTGGCGAATGACTGATCTGCTGTACCGTCCAAAGGACGAGGTCTTAACTGAGCTTCAGAAATTTAAAGAACATGTGATCGAGTGTGCGAAGATCTCTTGAGGAAAAGAGAGTTAATTGCGTGTTAGCGTGTGTGTGTGTTTTGGCATAAGAAGACTTTTGAGGAAGTGTTTGTTGTCTGATTCGACTAACTTTGGATCTTTAAACTGACCAAGTGATGGTATATTATGGTATGTATGATGACTGAGTAGCTATTTGGCTTATGTGTGGCGACGTTTTAGTTTGTTGGCAGAAGACTACTAACTAATGTATGGATTAGTATTTAGTACTTGTTTCCTTTGCTTGGTTACTTATCGTCATGAAATCTGCTTACATCGATGGTTGTCGGAATATCTCTATTATTTGGGTTTCGCTTATTGAGTTGCTATTGTTACGGTTGTTGGAATTATCTATTTATTTGGTTTCTCAAGTACTCTGCCCGAAGGGGAAGGATGTCCTAACCTAACTACCATATCCAACAACAATAATCAGATTATTAGTGGAATCGACCTACAAGATGAAATATTTCTGACATACCTATCTTTCACTGGTTCCCACATTTCGACGCCAATTCAGGAGTGATATTTGATTGGGTTAATTTCGGATCACACCCTATATCATATTTTCAATAAGAGTTCAGGCCTTTCATAATTTTTATTAGGCTAAGGACCTAATTTCTGAAGCTATTAGAAAGAAGGACCCATCTCACTGACATTTCTATCCTTCGTATTTGTGAAAATTACACCCACATGCCAACGTCTCTCCCAAACGATTGAAGCACGAACCATGTTCAACGAAGACAAAAATTTACGATCTAAAAGCCGGCTCAATCTCGACGTTAAGGACCGACCGAAGGTTAAATCGATAATAATTTTCCATGGGAGTCGATAATCAATGAAAATTTTTGAAGTTTACAATGGAATAATGTATTAAAAGTAATTCGAAAATATCGTTGAAACAAGGGAAAATCTGGACTTTAATGACCGGATAAGGTGAAATTGATCGTTGGTGTTAGAAATCGTGGATCGCAGAATTCAGATTAAAACAGTTTTGGTGATTGTCCAAACTTGGATTGAGTATACCAGTTTTGCTGATTGAGTATACCAGTCAGCAGTTCACAAGCGCACTAGAGACCGAACTAGATCGAATCTGATAAGTGTCAAGACCGCAGTACAGATACCGGAACTGAAAAAGTATCAAGATCAAGGTACAAGCACTGAATCTGACAAAGTGCCAAGACCGGAGTACAGATACCGGAACTGATAAATGCCAGGATCGAAGTACAACTACCGAAACCGATAAAATGCCAAGACCGGAGTCAGAATACCGGACCTGCCACGTGTACAAAGATTCAAATTATTCAAGGTGGGACCTTAAAGACTTCTATTAAAGCATTTAATGCAAGGCTGCAAGGAGGAGCCAAGTCGAAGTCAAGCTAGGCTTAAAAGGAAAAAGCAATTGGCACAGCGCGAACTGCTATGAAGACCGGACAGTACCCATTTTGGGAAAAATGCATTTAATGCAATACCCAGTACAAGAAGCTATCTCACAACGGCCTTCTTCAGCAAAGATCAACTATATATAGCAGAGAAGAGACACATAAGAGATATACGACACTACACCACGAGAAATCAAAGACGCTATTCAAACTACTAGGTGAAGAAAGAAGTATAAAGTGTTGTCCTCACTGTACGAAAATCGGCATAGGTTAAGTAAGTGAGTTTTTTCCGACGGACTGTAAAAAACTGTTGAAGTAGGTGGATTGTATTTTTACGACTGCCTAGGGTGATTCACTAGATAAAGCTGAGGGTAGCTGGGTACCGTTTGTACAGTGAGTGTATAACTGAAGTCTAGTGAACCTTCCTTGCAAGGAAGAAGGGGAGACGTAGGAGATTTAACTCCGAACTTCCAGAAACAAATCGGTGTCACCGTCACACACTCACATTAACAAGTCACGCATATTACCGCTCTTGGTTCAAAACCGACCTGCTTGCCTCCGCATCAAACATTCTTAGAAAGATATCAAGTATAGGTATTAGCCTTAACCGGTTAACTACCAAAAAGCGTCAAGCGTTTATTCACCCCCTATAAACGCGTAAACCGATCCTAACAAGTGGTATCAGAGCCGGTTTACTTGATATTTTCTGTACTAACCATGACTTTATCAGACCAGCTTATTATGTTTAGCAGGGAAAACTTCCTTGAATGGAAGATAAGGATGATAACCCATCTCTACGCACAAGATGACGAGATGGTTGATGTGTTAGAAACAAGACCGTTCATATTCAACAAAGTAAACGTTCGACACGCCGGTTATCCTGACGAACCGAAAGAAGTTCCCAAGGAAAGACATGAGCTGTCAACACAAGAAAGACGAAAGACAAATCTCGACAACATTGCCAAGAACATCATGTTCAAAACTTTGGACATAGAAACCTTCAGACAGGTCATGACGAGCAATACTGTGAAAGAAACGTGGACCAAGTTATGCCAACTTGGAGAAAGTCAAGGAGACCATGAGCACAGGGATCATCCAGTAAAAGCGCCAGGAGGAGAAGAATTCTCCGTGATGACACAGGATAAGCAAGCTGAGCAAAACAAAAACTCTAACACTTGCTTTAAATGTGACAGGACCGGACACAACAGACGATGGCTCCAAAGAGGAGACAAACCTGTCCAAGGGGAGAAAGAGAACACAAGTTCCAGTAGCTAAAAAGAAATCTTACAAATGGGATGATACAGACTCTGAAGAGTCCAGCTCTGAAGATGAAGCGAGCAAATATGAAAATGAGAAGAGCTCGTTTGTCTAGTTGGAGACCAACCAGATCCAGAAGAAAGTTTTACCTACGACGAAGTCTTGGATGCACTTCAGAACATGGCAGACGAATACTGGAAACTGAATGAAAAATTGAAGGCTGGTGAAAAGGGAAAGGCACCGGCACAAGATAATACCGGACCTCTGATTGAAAGGATCACACAACTGGAAGAAGAAAACAGTAGACTAAGAGAAATCACTGAGTTCTGATATTCAAAAGCTGTCCACGATAGTTCAGTCTTGGACGAACTCATCCAAAACGCTTCATTGTCTTCAAGAAACAATGAAGGAGACCAAGGACCGAACAGGGCTAGGATACAATGAGCAGACTAACAAGGAAGAAGCAACAACGTCCCACCAACCGACCCCCTCACGAGTAATCAATTTCGTTCGTCCTTCTGACTATAATCCAGTTCCTGTCTCTCCTACGTCTAGGTCTAGAAGAACTGGGCTGGGATACAGCAACAAGGCCTCAGTTCCCAGCAAAGCACAGTACCTCTGAAGGAGAAGGGATACAATAACACTCAACATAAGGAAAGGCCTCAACATGAGAAGAAAGACCGGCAGCAACAACAACCCACGAAAGGAAAAACCCCCAACAACTAAGTGGGAATACCGAAATACACAACAACCCACGAAGGGGAAGACCTCAACAACTGAGGGAGAAGGCTTACAGTCCAAAACCGGAAGCTCAAGGTCAGAACAGACCTAGATACCGGTTTCAAAACAAGAACAATCAATATAGATATCTTATTGATCTTGTAACTGGTAGACACGTTAGGATAATCCAAGTATGGATACCTAAGGTACTAATCTCTAATCGGACCCAAAATAGCATGGGTACCGAGGATTTTGTCTGTTCTTGCAGGTACAACTGTAGGAACTCAAACAGCTCTGCCAAGTATTAGACAGCAGATGCTGTAGCACATGACCAGGGAGAGAAGGACTCTCACTGAGACAAAACCATGTGCCAAGCTAACCTTTACCTTTGGAAATAGGCACCAAGGTAAAGATATAAAGATAATTAGATTGTTTCACTAAAACTAAGGTATGACTACAATAAACGGATGAGGAACCAACAAGATCGACGGGTTGAATTGGTATACGCAAGAGCTTATAGTCCAATACGTTGGTTACTGGTGAGTCCAGAAAATGACTATGAAACAAAAGGATGAACCATCTAAGGCTCTAAATCCTTCTATAACTAGTATCATGATCTATCTGTACCTACCTGAATATATGAAGGGAAGCTAGATCTTCCTAACTTAGCACTAATATCATGTTTATGAGGATCATGGCACATGCCGTGAGTCACTGACTGGCAGACCAGTTTAGGAAACGATACAGCAAAGAAAGGGAACCGGATGACTGACAGAAGCAAAACCGATGATCAAGTTTCAAACAACATCAGTCAGTTAAGGAACCAGTAAAGAAGCTTCATATTGGGAAAATCGAGCAACAAAGGGGTTAACCGGTTTCAAAGACACGCCATCTATCTCAAAGAAAACCGGCACAGTGTATCACAAAACAGCTCACACCAGAAAGTCAATTAAGGGGGAACGCCTCAAAATCCATGCAAGGCAGTAGTACCCCCAGAAGGCAGAACTGCATTTAGGAAAACACTGCCTTCAAGGAAACAATATCAACCAAAGGATCAGGGTGACAAGGAAACTGACACATTCATGACTGAAGAAATACACGTGGAAGCAGACGTCATTCACAAGCCGGTTTTAACTCAGTCCAGATTAAAACCGGACCAGTCGGACGGAAGCTGCTTACCTCCAGACCTTACAGACCGGAGTTTCGACATCCCAACAAAAAGATCTTCCATTCCTCGAACAACTGTTACAATAGATGATGCGCGACGACAGGCTGAACTGCGTCAAGTGACCTGCTCTCTTGTGAGCATTGCCTGATAGCGAGACTTACACCATTGTAATTGTCTCTGAGTCTAGTCTTCAGGGGATTTTTACGAACCAAAATTTGAAATCCATTCAATCAGTGGTTGACTCTCATCAGAACATCTACGAACGAGCTACCGCCTCTAAGGACGAACCGGTCGAAAGATATTCCGTTTTTCCAACGCCTCGCAATCTGCCAGCAAACTTCAGAACCAGTTAAGGAACTAACTGAAGCCCTAGATAATTGGCACAAGGAAATTCCATATGGAGGAATAGACTGAGGGGGAACCTATCAAAGGAAATCAGCAGAGATCTAGAAGATAACTGGATAAAAGTCAAGCAGGAGCTAAATCAGTTCGAGCACTACTAAGATTTGGAAACCTACTCAATACTGGGTCAAACTATGACTAACAAGTGATATCAAAAACGTTTGTCAGCAGACTGGATACTGAATACGGTCTCGGATCCTGATGGAGCCATTTCGGCCAGAGAACTTAGGGATGTCGTCCGAAAATGGCAGCAGATGTTTGCCCGAAAATGGCAACATGCACCATTTTTATTATAACTTTTGATTTAGACTTCAAATCTCCTTGATTCAAATTCCTGTGAATAACCAACTTAATTATGTAGAACTTTTATTCTTTATGTTCTTTCTAATTCGAAGTCTATCGACATCGAAAATGTGATTTTTCAGGCTCTTATTCGATTCATTTTGTCCAGAATTGGCAGTCAGTCTAATTTTGGTAACAACTTTAGATATAAGGCACCAGTGATTCTGATTCAAAATTCTCTGGACAGCTAAATTGATTATCCGCAACTTACTTCTTGAATTTTCTTAAATTTCGAAGTGTATCAACTTCAAAAATGAGCATGAACAGAGGACTTGGGCTATTGGTTAATTAAAGTGAACATATACACTTTTTCTATCGAGATCCATGTTTCTTCCATGAATGCTTAGTGCTTGTTGATTATCAACCTTGAAGAATCCTTGTCCGGATTTGTTACCCTTTTATTAATATATTTTACTTTTAAGTGCTTAGTAAGCAAAAAATGAAGTAGTTAAAGTTAAAACTAAGGAAAACAAGTATCAATCTTCTTCAAAAGATGATCATACTTATACAAAATTGATTCTACTTGCACAAAACGTTGTGGATATGAACTATTATTTGTTTATTACAATCCAGATGGTCGACCTAACATAAATTATTCAACAAAATTAATGACATCTTCAATTAATCTTAAACGTAGACCATATTTGTTTATTAATTTGCTACAATAACAGTAATGATCCGTAACAAATGAAGCAGAGAAAAAAATAGAAATTGATATGTTGGTAACAAGACACTCCAATACGAGTAACACAATACATATCACAATAATAATTAAATATGTCACTAGTATAGGTTATGATTTTCCAATTTTATATTGTAAACACGCTACATTCACTAACATATAGGAATTTCCGTAGTTTTAAATAAAAATATATTAGTTTATGCAAAAAAAAAAATACGTGGAGGTTATGTTAGAATTGAAGAAGTTGAAGTTAATACTAAGAAAACAAGTAGGCCACTTCTTCAAAAGATGATCATACTTATACGGAATTGATTATACTTACTGAAAACGTTGTGGATATGAACTATTAGTTGTTTATTACAATCCAGATGACCTACCATATATTATTCAATAAAATTAATGACATCCTCAATTAATCTTAAATGTAAACCCTATGTTGTTTATTAACTTCCCACAGTAACAGTTTAATAATGATCCATAACAAATGAAGCATAGAAGAAAATAGAAGTTGATATGTAGGTAACAAGGCACTCCAATACGAGTAACACAATACATAGTCACAATAATAATTTAATATGTCATTAGTTTAGGTTATGATTTTCCAATTTTATATTGTAAACACGCTACAGTCACTAACATATATGAATTTACAAAGAAATAAAAATATATTAGTTTACGCAAAAAAATACGTGGAGGTTATGTTAGATTGAAGAAGTTGAAGTTAAATAGTAAGAAAACAAGTAGGCCTCTTCTTCAAAAGATGACCATACTTATGCGAAATTGATTATACTTACTGAAAACGTTGTAGATATGAATTATTAGTTGTTTATTAGAATCCGCATGGTCGAACTAAATTACATACGCTAACTATTAACCTCTAATTTCTAAATCTTAAACCATAAAATATAATTTATAATATGGTTTCTACCATAAACCATGTTACGAAGAACGTGTAAAAATGTTAGACACTTAATCCTACAAATTAAACGTTTACCCGTCTACCGTACCACAAACTATAATAATTATGTTAACACATAAACATAGAATTAATAATAGCTTTACACAAAGCTAGTAACAGAAAATCTATGCTTGATTTCATTTGGACCCTTCTGCCCAAAATTCATCGTTCTGGTTTTCCCGCCCGAAATTTTGCTGACCATTTAGTAACATATTTAAGCAAATAGTAACTGAAAAGCATATACTAGTAACAGATCCTGGAAACTATACCAATTAATTTTCGATATACCACAATCTATCGAACTATAATCAGTTAGTACCGTTAAAGCATGACATAGTAACAAATGTAGTAACACTTGTTCATCACGTCAATTCACGATCATCTGGATCAATTCACGAACATCTGGATTTTTTCATGATTCGATGTCTTTCACATGCATTACACCACTTACGATTTAGGAGTTGCGTAGCAAACAAGATGCCGTACTGAGCTGCCCATACTATGGGTACTTCGAATTTATACATGCTAGCTGTAATCAGTGCCAAAAACGGCTTTGATTTCAGCTTATTTTCGCGTATTAGAACCCTTAATATAAAGATAAAAACTCATTACAAATCTTACATATTGCGTTGTCAAATCCTACCTTATACACCGAAATTGGTTGGTTGATGGGCATTCGAAATTTTGGAGCTCGATTCACTGTAAAACAAGATTCATAAAAATTCTCTGTCGATAACATTTTACTGCATCATAACAACAGATAATGGATGAAAAATAACAGTTCACTTTACGACCATAACAATATAATCTAACTGCGTAACTGAAAGTGGCCGTAGAATAACTCTTATTATAATATGTTAAGAAAGGGTATTTTCATCAAATCATATGTATCATCCTCAACTCTACTATTTACAAAAAGTGGGTTCTTTAAACTAATAAAAATTTTGAGGGCCTCAAAATTGAAATATACTACCGACAAGGGCCTCCACGGAAATTGCACCTATTTGATTGCAATTGTTGGCTATAACGACCGTTATTTTTTGTGTGATTAAACTCCTTGACCTTACTTTTTGACTTGACCTATCCTTGGGACAAATGATTTTCTTTTGATAATTTGTACACCGAGGCAGTGTTCAGTTGTAAAGTTAGATAAACCCAACTTGGCAAGCCCGTGAGATAACTCATCAGCCCATGTCTTACAAATTACAATAAACTAGACTCGTGTTTCTTTATTTATTAGGCCACATAAATAAAACTAGACTGAGAGATTTTGCAGTGCTTGCTGAGAGAATAAAACTAGGTCATGGTGTAAAAGCTAAAGAAAGGATAACTGAGATTTGGGACGAGGTGTCGCAGGATGTGTATAGAAAGGGCAAATGGTCAAATCATATTATCATAAAAGGCACGTCAAGCCTTTACTAATTTATCATACAATGAATTCAAGATATGATGTACTCAGGCCCGATATTATTTGTTGGGCTTTTTCAGTAGTAGTGGACTTCATTTTAGTAAACCAAACATACTATTTATATAATCTGGTTTTATCTGACGAACTAAACGCTGCCTGACATTGTTAGGTCCGATTACTATATTTTTCATATTTTTGTTTGAGTAATTTTTTCATGCTAATAAAAAGAATAAAAGAGAATACCTATCTCGGGCACCAAATAGTGCATTGCCTAGCTTTGTAGAGAGTATCCGCCCCGCGGAGGCCAATAGTATTCACTAGTAATTTAGCACATCAAATTCGTGTGCTATTATAATAAATAAATATTTCATATTAATATTAACTGAAAATATAGGGTAAAGGATAGTGCGTGATTTTATTTTACTTTTCAATTTTTTTAATAAAAGTTAATTGACAGACCATTTGACAATTTAGACTCAGTCCTTGTGTTATTGAATAAAAGCATACATATGTTTGCTTTGGGGACTTCCAAGTCTAAAATATTCTTTTAGCGTCTGAATATTTTAAAAAGGAATACTAAAATTATGATGTAGCTGGTGATTAGTATAAAATTTCGTTTAATAGATCACCAATTTGTTTGTTTATGTAAAGCGCCTCGAGTTTCTCAATGGAATAAAAGCTTTGATTGATTCGCATTTTGCGCCAACAAAAAATTAAAATAAAATGATGGGATGGGGTGAAGGGAATCAATACTAATGATAATGTTGAGCTGGCCAATCTTGCTTTAGACTGATAAATCACAGGTAAACTAAGAAATAGAACTAAAGTTTGAACCCTTAATAGTATGTCCTATGTCACCAACTCACATTCTAATAATATGTTATTATCACCCATATAATTTTTTAGCAGTAGAACAAAGTGCAAAGAATCTTGCCTTGATTAACAATCAAACATAAATCAGAGAACAAAAAAAGGTTATCTTGGAGAAGAACATATCAACCTCGCATTCAAAAATATTTGATTATTAGAATAAACAACGTCTCGATATCCATTTGGGTGGGAATATATAACTAGAATTATTGATATCCTTAAGTTTGATATACTAAGTATATGATACGAGGGAAGGAATGAAAAGCTAGCATCGATTGAGTGGACAAAAGACTCTTGAAATCTAATAAAGGCAACAAAATATGAAAAGAGAAAGCATTCTAAAAAAGATAGACAATCTTCGTGATTCCCCATCTCAAAAAAATTAATGCAAGTGCACTTCATTTCTTTAATCTAATTAAAATGCCATCATCACAACTTTCTTTATCAAAATGGAACCTTTTTAAAGCAAAGCCTTAAAGCTAACGAGATAGAATATTGTTAAATCACTTTCTGTTGCTTTTTAGTGTAATAAGGATGAGAAGTAGAAACTACATTTCATCTCATTATTATATGAAAAAAGTTGGACTAAAGTAATTCGCCTTCTTTCATGATGATGAGATTTGCAAATCCACAAGGGGCATTAATTTGCTTTGGTTATTAATTTTTACCATGTAAAGCCAAATCAATAGAAGGGTTTATTGATTTTGCGTATGATTAAAAGTTGAAACATGTTGCACATATATTATACAAATTAAGGTACACGTTTCGATGATCGACCGTGATCTAGGGTTCCTCGTTAAAGATGTAACTTTGACCGATTTATAAATATTTGTTTTGACATTTTTAGTGCAACAAATAAAGTCATCTTTTTACTTGCGTGTCGAAATAAGATTTAGTAGTTTTTGGAGGGGTCTAAAATTACTAAATAAGAGATATCACATTCGTGCCAACGATGAATCAAATGTGATAAAATAGATATAGATTACTAGGTTAGTATATACATATATATGAATTTAAGTTTTAACATCATATATATATATATGTGAGTGTGTGTGTTTTTTTTTACAAAATGCTAAATGATCGAAGTTGATTGAGAGAACGATAACCTAGACAGACCCACAATAATAGCCGAGCTGTACTGATTTAGACAATTCAATATCACATTATTACAAATAGATTCCCTACAAAAATCAATTAAAGAACCAATAACTAACAATCATGTAATACATTCGACAAACTAGTTATGTTTATGTTGAGATTTCAATCGCATTCATAAAATTCAGGTGTCTTCAAATTTGGTGGGACTGAGACTGATTTATTATGATTACATACGTGTCCAATGTTTTATGTTGGGTAACAAACCATACAGTAGTAATATTCATGATGGCATGTTTGGTTGAGGTAGTTGTAGATATAAATGCATGCTAGACATACGCTTAATATTGGCTACGATTAATATTAACGTTATTGGTTTTTAATTAGGAGTTAGCAATAACATTTAGAAGTAGTTTGCAATATCATTGGTAGCAAGACACATAGTTTGCGATACTTTTTCTTAGGTCTACTCACCTAATATTTCATAGTTTTGTTACTGCCATACTTTTAAAATTGAATTTTTTTTATGACACTAAAATTCGCAAGAATATTTACGGGAATGCATGTGAGGATCGATGAAATGTATTGCAAACTATATATTTACGGGAAAAATCTAAACTCATGGAAAGAAATATTTGTGTATATGTGTGTGGGCAGAAGAAGACCTACCAATGTTTGGGTGAGTAGACCCAAGAAAATGACTGAAATAATCACATAATTAGAAGCAACTAATATAAATCTCTACATAATGTATCATTTATCGAAGGGCAATGGCTTGGAATTTAATTCGACCGATCCTCTTTGAGTCCCTTTAATTAGTAATATTGCACGCTCGTATGGGTGTGCTAAAATATATAATATTAAATTTATTTTGATTTAAAATAGTTACTATAATGTAAATTTAATTACATACATATATAAATTATACAATTAAAGGTATAGAAATCAACTAAAAATTCTAAAAATAGTATTAAAAGATTGTAGATAACTTTTAAACTTAATTATTAATTTTCTTTAACAGACCATGGGGCCAGTTTATACTCGCCCATGACGCTTAATAAAATATAGAATTTGGGAATTTCGACCAATTATTTTCTATTTAGTAAATAATATAAATTAACCACACTATACTTTCAAATAATGAATTCTTTTGTTTTACTTGCTGAACCAGTGCACGTTTGCTTAGTCAATTGTAAATAGTAATTTTTCTGTTCTTTGATTTCAAATAAAAATAAAAGTTTTTCATATAACCGGGTTTTGCGGATCATGTCCTGTAACAAAAGCTAGAAAATTCTTATATATAAATATATTTGTTACACCCAATAATTCACCTGCCTAATACAAATAAAATCTAGTTTTGTTTGCCTCGGAGTCAGAATTTAACATGAGCTTACTTTTATCTTAATTCTGTTTCAAGAAATCCTAAACATGCCATTTTAAGATCTCACTTTAGTTGCCCCTCTCACAAACATAGAAAAAAAAACTGTTAAATCATTTTTCGTCGGTATGAAAGTGCTAACAAATTAACTGAAAACATAGTTTAACCCAAACGAAATGACATACAAATATACAATACAGCATCAAGATAAGTCCAAACAAAAATATATAATATTTATATCTTCTTGCCCAAATGAATGTAATAAAAAAAAATCCTAATCATCAGAAAATCCCACAACTATTCATTCACTCACATTAATTAACACACCATTATTACAACAATCATTGCAATGCAAGCAATCAATATAGTGTTTGATAAGCCTATCAGCTTCCCTAAGCCCACTGAAGTAAGCTCCGTGCGTCGTCGAATAGTGCGTCTTATGCGTCGCTTCGCCGGCGAACAGTATCTGCAACGGCGGCGGAGCCGAGTCAAGGCCGCCGCCGTTAGGGTTCTTCCCCTTCTTAAACTCCGGCAGAGGCTCAGCCAACACATCCATGTCGTCGATGGTGGACCCCACCGCCACGTAGCTATACGATCCCAAGAACAACGGATTCGTACCCCACTGAGTCCTCAAAACCCTCTCGAACCTCCGATCGACGGCGCTCCCATTTTCCGGCGGCCCATCGCCGGAAAATTTCTGGGGCAGTAGGTTGGATAACGTCGAGGAGAACCCTTTTGCAATCTCTTCCTCGGACATGGATTCTAATTCGAGCGCTTCTTGTCCTGTGAACCACGATAGCACCACCCTCGAACCGCCGTAAATTGGGGTGAGAAACGAAGTTCTTCTGATCCAATTAGGGATTTTGGGGTTCTTTAGGTCAGATTCTTGGCCGTGGAAAACCATTTGCAGAAAAGGGAGTTCCTGGACTGAAGGGCTTAGTTGTAAGAACACCTTGTCAACTACGCCATAGCCCAGTTGGGAAATCGCCTGGGATTTAGAGCTAGGCAATGGTGGATCGAAAAGGGCTTCTTCTTTGCTTATCCCACGCTTCAAAACTCCGAGGGAGACGGTCAGAATCACATGGTCTGCCATGGAAACTGCTCCATCTTCGAAATGTAGCTTCACTGGCCTATCATCTTCTTCATCGTTGCACCCATTTTCCTCAGATGAGTGTTTCTTCTTGATCTTTGTCTTCTTCCACACTATCTTCTCCACTCTTCTGTTGAACTGAATCATACCTTGAGGCAAGACAGAAGCAAGCGATTGGACGACGCTTGAGTACCCTTTGGCTATGGTTATCTCTTCGCCTGGGAACATCACATAATCCTTCTCGGCATCGTAATCAAGGTCGAACAAATCAGAAGAAGTGAATGTCCTCTGTACACTTTCGAGCATAGCGAAAACCCTATCTTCAAGTTCCTTTTTGGTCCAATTCCCAGCAATAACATCGTACTTGTGACTTTCAACGCCTTCCCAATACATCTCCAAGCCCTTCCTAATAACGGCGCCGACGCTCTTACCTTTCACAGGGCCCAAACGCCTCAGAATTTCACTGCAAAAACGCTCACCTTCGCCGCCGACGGACTTTCCCTGTACGAAATCCATGAGATTCTTGAAGAGTCGAGAGATTGGCTCGACGATTGACGGCGGTAGCTCGTAGCCGCCTTCGGCGACGGTGATTGGGCCTTCGATGGCGCCGCCGTCCATACACTCGTAGGGCTCGTCTGAGCTCAGGGAATTCGACTCCCTAGCGATTTTATAAACTGGGCTGTTGTCTATTCCGTGGATCCACGTGGCGCCCTGCTCGATTCTGTCGCCGGAGAACTCGGCGGTGCTGATTCTGCCGCCGATTCTGGCGCTTCCCTCAACGATTGTGAGGTCGAAGAGGTGCTCCGAGGCTGGGTGAGTGTGGAGCTTGTTGGCCGCCGTTAGGCCGGCCATGCCGGCGCCGATTATGACTATTCTGGGCTTTCTGCTCACCATTATTTTTGTTGACGAGAGAGAGAGAGAGAGAGGTGAATGGTGTGTGTGTGTGTGTGAGGTGTGTGTTTTGTTTCTTTGTGGTGAGTGAGGATATATAACGGTCCATCGTAATGTCAGTGTTTGCCTTGGAAGGGATCTTATTTTATTATATTGTTTATGTTATTTATTTTTATTATAGGCTCCTACTTTATTAGTATATGTTTGTTTATTCAAGCTGAATAAAGACAGGGTTTGCTACGTCATCTCGGGCATTACATATGTATTTGTGTTGTTTTCAGTTTTCACTTGGTGGCATTTAGTATATGCATGCATATTCTATCACTAAGTAAAATTTAGAATCATAGGATTATCAAGTATTAAAAGCTCATTACAGTCGCCCTAAGTATGTCAAGGCTAAAATTTTAAAAGGGATGAACAAGAGATGAGTAGAAAGGAATGACAAATGAACTCGCTATCCATCAAGTTCGAAATACCTCACAATAGAATTTGCATATCGTGGTTTGCTTTTATGATCGCAGATTCATGGTAATATTTCAATTTTGTTTCGATATGGACGCACGTACAAATGAATCTTTTTTAATTTAACTATTTCATATGTTGATAGTATTTATTTTGCAATTTTTTCTACGCAAAAAAAAAAAAAAAAGAACACTCCCAATATACGTAGTAATTTCAAAACCTCGTTAAAGATGGTGTTTGACGATTGGAGATAACGGCCTACCAATAACCAAACTTAAAACCAACGACGATGATTGATGATGGTGAACTTATACCACACTTACAAATTTTAACGAAATTAATCATCATATAACGAAAACAAATAGAATTGATTATAAATAAGAAACTACACCCTCAATACAAGCAGTTGTTTATGTTACGTTTAATTAACCTATTTGAGTTCACTTCCTTCTGTATTTGTTAATAATCAGATTACAGTACACAATTATATAAACTATGCACATCCACATGCATGTGCAATAAATTTATTTTAGACAGCCCCAGTTAATAATCCTCACGTATTCGCTTAATAAATAGAATAAATTTTTTCCTCGTTTAGCTATCAGATTTGATAGCCCACGCATTAAAAAAAGATTTTGACACGTAAACAATACGTGTCCAAGAAAAACATAGATACGAAATGATTTAATAGAATCTAAATTTCGAGTTTATTTTAATGAAGTACAATTTAACAGCATAGATAACGTGTGCATGTCTGAAGAGAAAGAAAAGAAAGAAATAATATATGGAATGTGTTATAAAAATATTATTATGATTAATATTTATATTATGATAATTATGATAATATAATTATAGAAAGAAATATTTAGAGAGAAGAAGTACGAATCAATTTCAATATGCTGATATGTTTTACAATACAACTCAAGGTGCCTATTTACAGGCAAATTTATCAAGTTACAACAAAAAAGAATTTACATTCTCATAAAATAATCACATCTAATTTATATCTCATCTTATACATCATTGTTTAACCACCAATATAAATAATATACATCTACTATTTAATCCATCCATCTGCTATTTATTCGATCCATTTACTATTTATTCCATATTTTATCGACCACTCTATATAATATACATCTACATATAGTATTTCATAATAATTTCATAATACTCCCACTTGGATGTATAATTAGGCACATGCCTTGTTAAAACATTACTAGGAAAACCCAGTGGGATAAAAATCTAGTGAAGAAAAAGAGTACATAAGTGTTTTGTTACGATTTCATAACTCTTATGTTGCCTCATTAAAAACCTTAACTGGGAAAACCACATGGGAAAAATCACAGCGAAGGAAAAAGGAGTGCGACGCGTATTTGCTCGGCCTGATGATATTATCATTTCAAATCTTGAAATCTTCAAACGCCAATTGAATATATCAATTTTCTAATTGGGGAAGTGATTTCGTAAACAAATATGCAAGATTTTCGCTAGATCGCACTTGTTGTACATCACCATCCCAATTTTTCTCCAACTCATGTGTAAAGAAAAATTTTGGTGAAATATGCTTTGTTCTATCGCCTTTAATATATCCTTCCTTTAATTGCATGCTGCATTATCTTCATATAATATCGTCGGAAGTAACTTTTCAGATAATAGCCCACAAGCTTGTCGTATATGAATAATTATCGATCGCAACCAAGTGCAGTCTCGACTAGCTTCATGAATTGCTAATATTTCAGCGTGGTTAGATGAAGTAGCCGTTAAACTTTGTTTAACTGATCATCATGAAATGGCAGTTCCACCATACGCAAATAAATAAACAGTTTGCAATCGAGCATTATGTGGGTCGGATAAGAATCTAATCGGCATACCCAATTAAATCTGCTTTCATCTTGTTAGAGTAGAACAATCACATATCAGTTGTTCCTTGAAAGTATCGAAATATTCGTTAAACTCCGTTCCAATGTCCACGACTCGGCAAAGAACTGTATCTTTCCAATATATTTACAGCAAATGCTTTATCAGGTCGCATATGACGCGTAATATACATTAGCGCTCTAGTATCACTAAGATATGGTACTTCAGGACTAAGTAGCTCTTCATCATTTTCACGTGGTCTGAACGGATATTCACATCTAACGATTAGACGAATATCCTTCATTGGAGTATCCTGGATGAACTTTTGTCCATGTAAAACCTTTTCAATACCTTTTTTCGTATAAGTTTCTTGATGTACAAATATCTCACTCTTTAATATTCAATTTGCAGTCCGTGACAAAATTTTGTTTTTCCAATATCTTTCATTTCAAACTCCTTTTCAAACAATCAACAACTATCGATAACTCTTTAGGAGTTACAATTATATTGATATCATCAACATAAACTGTTATAATGACGAACTCGTTTTTAGATCATGTTATGACTATACAAGGGCACGTTTGATGATTTTTATACTCTTCTTTCACTAAATATTCCCTTATGTGATTATACCACAAACGAACAGATTGCTTTAATCCATAAAGCTATTTATATATATATATATATATATATTATCACTGTCAAGCGATCCATATAAATAAGCAGTGACAACATCCATAAGACACATATCGAGTCCTTCACGTACTGTCAAGCTAATTCCATAACATAAAGTAGTTGCATCCACCATAGGAGAATACGTCTCCTCATAATCAATTCCAGATCTTTGCGAAAAACCTTGTGCAAATAGCCGTGCTTTCTATCTCATAATTTCACCATTTTCATTTCTCTCTCTCACGTTATATCCAACTGGCTTTATATTTCTTGTACGAGGACTACAGGTCCGAAAACTTTTCGTTTCTCAAGTGACTTTAATTCTGCCTCGGTTGCATCCTTCCATTTTGACCAATCATTTCTTTGTCTGCACTCTTGTACAGACCTTGTTTCATGATCCTCAATCTCATTAATATCGTTCATTTCATGTAGAACTATGTTAAATGAGAATAGATCGTCAACGTGACTTCGTCTTGGTTCCATTTAATTCCATTCAGGGCATAGTTTATCGAGATCTCTTCATTATCATTATTTTCAAAATTGTCAGAATTTCCAGGTACCCGAGTTTTATTCCCATCAACATTTATGCCCGTACTCTTCTTTAGTCGATAAATCCTTGATTGGACCATTCTTATTGTACATTCCTTTTCTTTTTCGAGGATTTTTATCTTTGGAACGCGGTGGCCTATCTCGCTTAAGTTGTGGCTTAGGCTCGATATCATTCTTTGTATGTTCTATAGAGACATCAATTTGCAGGAGCATTGACAGCTGGTATATGTGACTTAGTCACCCTTTTAAGGTCAGCTAAGCTATCTGGCAGTTGCTTAGCTAGTTTTGTAAATAAGTTATCTTTTGAACTTCTAGTTCACATTCGTTCTTTTGAGGAACATAATGATTTAATGATACTTTCTTCCAACAAATATTCTTTTCCAGCTGTTTGTTTTCTCCCCTAGTCGGAATGTTTAATTTATCAAAATGACAATCGGCAAGTCTAGCCGTAAATAAATCTCCCATTAAAGGTTCCAAATATTTTATTATCGGTGGAGATTCAAATCCGACATATATTCCAACCTCTTTTTAGGTCCCATCTTTGTGCGTTGTGGTGGCGCAACTAGAATATATACCGCACATCCAAAAATTCTTAGATGAGAAATATCTTGTTCTTGACCATAACCATTTGAAATGGGGAAATATCATGATAACTTGTTGGCATGATGCGAAATAATGTCGCTGCATGTAATATATATGTCCCCAACAACTCGGGAGAAGCCTCGACTTCATCAATAATGGGCTTGCAATTAATATCAGGCGTTTAATCAAACGATTATGCAAGACCGTTTTGGGTATGAACATGTGGCACATGATGCTCAACATCAATATCGATAGACATACAATAATTATTAAATGCCTTTGAGTAAATGCACCAGTATTGTCAAGGTGTATTTTCTTTATCGGATAATCTGGAAAACGTGCTCTTAATCGAATCAACTGAGCAAACAATCTCGCAAACGCCACGTTTCTCATAGATAATAAACATACATGGGGCCATCTACTTGATGCATCAATTAATACCATAAATTCTTTACGTGGTCCACATGATGGGTGTATCGACCCACTAATATCACCATGTATACGTTCAAAAAATACATAGATTTATTTCCTTTAATTGGTGACGACCGAATAATTAACTTCCCTTTAGAGCAAGCGACACAAGATAATTCATTTGATTGAAGAATCCTCCGACTTTATCAAATGTCCATGTGAATTTTCAATTATCTTTCGCATCATAATTGAACCGGAATGGCCCAACCGGTCATGCCAAATATTAAATATAATGTTATGGGAAAACTTCTGGTTTGTAATAGCATATGATTCAACCAACTATTCTCAGACATGTATAATATAATTCAGAGTAAAATGAAGGTAATATTTCCACAATTCTTTTATCATTCGAAATCACTTTTATCATGTGCAAATATTTGACGTCTCCATTTTCTGTTGTCTCAACATGATATCCGTTATTTCAAATAGCTTTAAAGCTTAATAAATTTCTTTAGGAGAATATACGACATTTTCAATTATCAGCCTTGATCTCTCTGGACAGTAAAAAGCAAGCTCTTTCGGAGTCTTCAATTATATCTACCTTATATAGTAATAACGCTTTCTTCTTTCATATCAAGATGGTCAAAGTATTTCTTATTTTCTTAAGATCATATGACTCGTTGCACAGTCTGCAAGACATAATTCTCCATTGCACGTATGCTCGTATTCATTGTATAAATATCCTTAACAAATATAAAATGTTCTATGATTAATAAATAAAATAACTCAATAAAATTGCATGTATGAGTAGCAAGACATACAAACTTAAGTATATAAAATAATAAATGTAAACTATTTGTATGCATAAAATTTCATCCCTGATGATAATTTTCCGTAGTATTCGAATGAACGTTTGATAAATATCAGTTGTGACACCAATTTTATTGAATACAACAATTTTGAGCAACGTCTTATTTCGAAATTTCTTCACCATTATTATAAAGATCAACTGGATCTTTTGGTGCGGATAAAGATTCAATTATCCCGACAATAATATTATTCTCGATAGCAGTCTTTACTCAACATTTCTCGTTTATTTATCACATTTTCCGCTGAATATTCATAAACAAAAATATATGCAACCATTCGTATTATTTGCGGATACATTCACTTCTGGAAATGTCGTACATTCATTTGGGCGTTCAATCGTTCAATCAAAATATCAACCATAATTAACCTTTTATTTTCACGTGTATTCAGATTTCAAGTCAACATATCAAAATATCGAAAGCAGCAAACTCGTAGCTCGCCAAGTTCGACATTATACTATCATAAACTAAAAACATAAATTAACAATTAAATCATATAAGATAAATAATAAAAAGATCCAAAATATATGTAACAATAATAACATACACAAATAAAGTAAATCCTGCATTACCCGTCTGTTTAATTCTTGTAAGGTTCGGTAAGGTAATTATGGTATCCAAAATCCACGTCCGTTGTCTAAAGTCCGTATCATGTCCGAAATCTGTGTCCATAGTCCAAAATCCATGTCAATCGTCCATAGTCCATAGTCCGTCCAATCAGTGATTAATTTAAAGTTTTTAATAATTTGAACAAATATTGTTTTAATTCTTTTATTCTTAGAAAAATTTCCACACGCCACCAAGAGGAATTGAAATCTGGACCTCTCAACACTAATGAGGATATTCCGCAATACCACTCGGCTAGAGGCATTTTGTTGTATATTTTACTTTTTTTAAATATCCATAATAATGTACGATCAATATACATAAATTTTACCGTACGTAAAAATAAGATTACTATAGCTCACTCGTGAAAGTATCTCGACAGAGGTTGATCGTTGCCGGAGAGCGCTCGTGCTGATAACGTGTTATAAAAATATTATTGTGATTAATATTTATATTACGATAATTATGATAATATAATTATAGAGAAAACTATGAATCAATTTCACTACTTTGGTGTGTCTTACAATACAACTCAAGGATAGGCAAAATTTTCACATTACAACCACAAAATAAAATATACATTTTCATAAAACAATCACATCTAATTTATATTCTCATCTTATACATCCTTATTTAACCACCAATATAAGTAATAGACATCTACTATTTATTCCATCCTTAATTTATCAACCACTCCATCCATCCACATATAATATTTCATAATAATTTCATAATAGAATGTATGTTATTTATGTTCTTTATTCTAATTTTTTACTACTACCGGTCACGTGTGATTATTATCAACTAGCTAAACACCGAAAGTCTGAAACAGTAGTTACAACTACACATAATCAATGTGAAAAGCCTAACCGTTCTTTCTCCCACCCCCCAAGCTGCCGCCCCCCTCCTCCCCAACATCCACCCCACCCCTTCCTCTTTACCTCCTCCCCCACCTCCATTAACTGGGGTTGGGAGAGCCCTTCCCTTTTTCTCCTTTTTCTTTGCTTTAAAAAATAATAAAAAATCTTTTGCTTCCCTCTACCGCCGACTAGGGTTGTCAATGGGGCGGGCATCCCCGTCCTCGCGGGGATCCGCCCCGAATAGGACGGGGAATCCCCGCTATTCAACCCCTGCGGGGCAGTGATGAGGGAAGATTTTCCCCGCGGATATCCTCGCCCCGTTCCGAGTCCCGTCCCCGTTAATAAAAATAATATATATTATATTTAATTAATATTATTGTAAGATAAACAATATTAAAATATACTTTGAAAATATTAAAATAATATAAATAAGATTAAAATATAGTTTAAATAATATAAATAATATTAAAATCTATTTTAAATATGATTAAAATAATATAAATTGATTTTTGTTTTGCAAAATAGCGACGGGGCGGGGAATCCCCGCGGGAACGGGGACGGGGACGATTTCGTCCCCTGTTTGCCTCGTGGGGACGGGGACGGAGATTAGATCCCCGCCCGAATCCGCCCCATTGACAAGCCTACCACCTAACCGTCCAATGCCTCGCCACCATTGGCCACTTCAGCCGTCGCTAGTCTCCGCCATAGTCGCCTCCAAGGGAAGTCACCCGCCGGCCACCGTCAGCCTCTTCCTCCACCACCGCCGCATGCCGCCTGCCACCACCTCTTGCGCTGTCGCCGCCGATGGCTTTTGTCTTCTCACCGTCTTGCCGCCACCGTCTACGCCTCGCCACCGCCGTCTTCGGCTCGCTGCAGCTGGCCGCGGCCGTCACCACCACCACCGACCACTCTTCACTCTCCCATGTGGAGCTTGTTTCTCCTGGTCATTGGGTCATGAGCTCTTTTCTCCCATTGTGGAGCCCCTTCCGATGAAGACGTGGGCCTCGAGTTGTTGGACAAAGAAAGTATAGAATACTGTAAATTTGGATTAATAGTCTTTTTGTAGTAGTTCTATAGTTCTTTGGTCTAAGTTCGATGTTTGTTTCGTTTTCTGTCGGCTTTTATTACTTTGTGGTGTTTTGCTCCTGTGTGAGCCTCTGTTCTTTACCGGATACCGAGGTCTCACCTTTTGGGCTATTTAGCCCCTGTATTCACTACAGAATATGGCATAGGCGACGCTTCTTTTTGGGTATGGACGACGGTTTCTCAGTACCCCGAGAGCCCCGACGCCCATTCACAAGAGAATAGGCATCGCCCATGTTGAGCATGGGCAACGGCGGTTAACAACCGTCACATATCTTAAAAAAATAAAAAAAAAAACAATCTGCCCCGAGCCCGTCGTCGGTCTCGCAGCCACCTAACAGAACCCACGAGCTTTCAATCAGCCTCTCCAACAGTCGCCACGACCTACCTCTCAGTCTTGCCGCCTGTCACATCTCACCAGATCCGCCGCACAGCGTCTCCTCAGTCTCTCCGAGCCATCCCGCACAGATACGACCTTGCAGCCACCAGCGCAACACTCGTAGCATTTTCGGACAGATCTAGCGTTTGGAGGTTGTGGCACAACTGCAGGGAGGCTGACACCGACCTTTGGAGGCCGAAATCCCGAGCTCGAGCCTTATGATGCGATTCTCTTGGTTGTTCCAGCAGGTGACCCCCAAGAAGCGACAGATGAACCCCGCCGTCGTGTTGGAGAAGTTCCAGGTGGAGAGCTGGTTCCGCGGGTCCTGAAGGAGGACTTGAGCTGTTGGAGGCATCAGACATCGTCTTCGGCTCTGGCAGCGAGCACCAGAGAGAGCAGCATGGAGAGGGACGCGATGGAGTTGAGGAGACGATGGGTATTCCTCTCCAAACGCTACATCTATTGAGGACCTTGCGCTTCGTCCCTTACATCATCCTCGTCAAAATCATCAAAGTTATTATGGAGAGAGGTGGGAAAAGTTAGAGAGATGGGGAAAGTTAGTGAGAGGAGGGAAAGAGGGAGATGGTGAAAAATGTATTGCAACGGCTTAACTTTGTATAAATGGGACTTAGGGAAACTAATATGATACGCGAGGGTTTAGTCAATAACCGCCGCTTATATCAATAATTTTTTTTTAAAAAAAAAAAGAAAAAGTACTAATAAGCGACGGTTGTCAGCAACAACCGTTGCCTATAGTCTAAGTATAGGCGACGGTTGTTACTAACAGCCGTTGCATATAGTCTTAATTACTTTAAAAATATTACCAAAATGCCATCGTGAGTATTGGCGTCATTTTTATGAACCGTTGCCTACAGTGCCGTCGCTTGTACCTTTTTCTGTACTAGTGATTTTTGCTAATTAATATAGGCTATCGTTTAAAAAAAATACACGTAATCAATTGAAATATGTAAATATTATATGGAAGAATTTCACTTAAATCGGCACTAGCAAAAAATACTATCACTTAACTTCCCATTTCAATACTTATCTTTCACTTAAAGGACCATCTAGAAAAAACACCCCTCAAAACTTACAATGATTTTACCAATATTTTCACTTTAAACAATAAAAAACCCAAAAAAAATAGGAACATTAAGGAACGATGAAATCCACATATCCATCACGAAATCAAACAAAATCTACGAAATCGAACATACCAATCGAATACCCATGAAAAATCTCAACATCCAAGGAAGAATTTACGATCTCCTCTCGAATTTGATCCCAGTATGTGACGTTTTCGTTTCAACTCTTTTGACCTAAATCGTTGGAACCAAATAATTTGACCCAAATCTTAAGTTATTATTATTAGGCCTCGATTTGAATTAGTAAATATCAATTATTGAATTTTTATGCTTCACTTTGGAGTTTTTCGGTTATTTCTCTCGATTAGGGCAGTTTAAACTGAGTTTTTCATTTCATTTGGGGGGTTCTGTGGGTTTTAAATTAAGAATTACGATTCTTACTTTTGGTACCCTGTGTGTTTTATTTTTTGGTACGGATTGTTTTAAATTTTAGTACAGTATATGCATTATAATGGTACATTGTGTTTCTGTGGGTTGCTACCGTGTGTTTGAATGATATGATATTGTAATGATTGTTTTCAATTTATGCAGTATGAGACGTGATCACCAATGTTGATGCACGTGATGAGGTTGTTATTGGGATGTTAAAGGTAAGACACGAAAGATTATTGATATGTTTGAGGGGAAAAAAGCGAGGAGATTGCTGAATATAGTTTGTTTTTCTTGAAGACTACCTTTGTTTTATTGTATACAAACTTTGTAGTTTGTCCTCTAATATTCATGAAATTTTTCGGTTGGGTATTAATGAGACACAACATAGTTATCATGTCGCTCGTTCTATTTTTCCTCCAAATTAGGCACTACATTTGGCAAATGTGCATATATTTTGATTCGTGTACGGATATTTTTTATATGAGCATCTATATTATATTGGTGTAGTTTCTGAAAAGACAGTAATGGCTAATGTTTTTGTATGCCTGAAAAGTTTTGGTACAACAACAATATAAAACAAGTACGGTAAACGTGTGTACAAGGTGCATCATACCTGTGAGACTAGGTATAATATTTTCCCTTGATCTATTCCTTGTACATCGTATGATATTTATACAAGAATACTACTCTCTACCTATCAACATTAATTACAAATAAAGTATACAATCAATACTATAATTAGAACCCCTCAATTATAGCCTAGAATAAAGCCTTAATTTATTCCATTAGCCCCCCTCAAGCAAGACGTGGGATGAGGACCAACTCGTAGCTTGGCACGAAAAAATACAAATAGCTTTTGTAAAGATATCCGCAATCTGTAGGTCAGACGATATGAACTGTGTGTGTAAGCGCTTACTTGAAACAAGTTCACGAACAAAGTGAAAATCGATATCGATGTGCTTGGCGCGCTTGTGGGAACTCGGATTCTACTTAGAAAAAGAGCACTACTATTGTCCGAATATAGAGTAGGACATGATTTAGGCTCGATGTGAAGCTCGCGAAGTAGCTGAAGCACGCAAACAATTTCTGAGGCTGCATTAGCAAGAGCGCGATATTCAGATTCACAACTTGAACGAGAAACCGTCGGCTGTTTCTTAGCACTCCAGGAAACAAGATTTCCACCAAGAAAAATGGAGTATCCGTAAGTCGATCGTCTCGTTTCCACACAACGAGCCCAGTCAGCATCAGAATATGCAACGAGAGTAGGCGAAGAGCCACGAGTAAAAGATAGACCAAAAGCCGGTGTACTCTTCACGTAGCGAAGAATTCGCTTCACCACTTGAAAATGTTCAATAGTTGGATTCTGCAGATGTTGACTGACCAGATTCACAGCAAAAGATAAATCAGGACGTGTAACGGTGAGGTATTGGAGAGCTCCAACCAAAGATCGGTATAAGGTAGGATCATCAAAAAGCTTTCCATCGGTAGAAAGTTGACACCCCGCCTGTAAGGGAGTGGAAACAGGTTTGGCGTCTTCTAAAGATGCTCGCTTAAGTATGTCTCGAGCATATTTCGCCTGATTAAGAAAAATGCCCGAAGAAGTATAAGAAACCTCAAGTCCCAAGAAATAATTTAATTTTCCTAAGTCCTTAATGGCGAACTCCTCACGAAGGCGAGTAATGAAGGCTCGCAAGTTTTCTGTTGAGTTTCCTGTCAGAATGAAATCATCGACATATACTAAAAGATATATAACTGATGAACCACGGATATAAATGAAGAGCGACGAGTCGGTACGACTGCAGATAAATCCAATACTCAAGAGAAAATCGCTGAGCCGTTGAAACCATGCACGAGGAGCTTGCTTTAGGCCGTATAAGGCCTTTTTAAGACGACAAACATGATTTGGAAACTTGGTATTAACAAATCCAGGTGGCTGCTCCATGAATACAGGTTTTGATAGAATACCGTTCAAAAAAGCATTTTTGACATCCAATTGATGAAGAGGCCAATTATTCATTACTGCAATAGAAAGCACAATGCGAACCGTAGAAGCCCGAACCACAGGACTAAAGGTATGAGATTAATCAAAACCCGGTAGTTGTGTGAAACCTTGAGCAACAAGACGAGCTTTATGACGATCAATCGATCCATCGGCTAAAAACTTGGTTCGAAAAACCCATTTAGATCCCACAATATTGGTATTTGAAGGACGTGGAACAAGATCCCAAGTCTGATTAGATTGCAAAGCATCGAATTCTTCATTCATAGCGGCAACCCATTCTGGTCGCTTTAATGCAGATTTGATCCCACGAGGTTCACTAACCGTAACAAGAGCATTGAAAAGGCGAGTACAAGCATAATAAGTCAAATGCTTTGGTTTGAAGATACCTGACCGTGCCCGAGTTTGCATAGGATGAGTAGATGTAACGGGTTGTGGCTCGGCAAGAGATTCCACTTGGGTTGATGGACTAGGTTGTGTCAGTACTTCTGGTTCAACAATGTGTTCAGTAACATGCTCGATTGTCTGGTCCTGAGAGGCGAGCATAACAGGTGGAACAGAAGGCAACGACTTGAGCTGATCATCACAGATTGTGCAAAGTCGATGCTGAGAATTTTCGATCGAAATGTCCGGTGAACATGAGGGCTTGGGCAGTGGACCAATCGCTCTTGTTGGTTCAAAGAACTCCGAAACAGGCAGAGAGTGTGAGCTTGACCTGTCATGAGAATCAGCGAACGGGAAAAAGGACTCGACAAATTTTGCATGTCGAGAGATATAAATGCGGAATGAAAGAGGATCGTAGCAACGAAAACCTTTATGTGAGCTGCTGTAACCCATAAAGACACAAGCTGTGCTTCGTGGCTCAAATTTATTTGCAGTGTAGTCTCGAAGACATGGATATACCCGACAACCGAAGGGATGAAAGTTATCAAAATTTGGAGCAGTTGAGAATAACAACTCAAACGGTGATTTTCCGCCTAACAATTTGGAGGGTAAACGGTTTATGACATACACGCCGCTGCTGAATGCCTCGACCCAAAACTTCATTGGAGTATGAGAATGAAAAAGCATCGCAAGACCCGTTTCAGTAACATGCCTATGTTTTCGTTCTGCCCGTCCGTTTTGCGATGGAGTATAAGGACAAGAAAGAATGTGATGAATGCCCGAATCACGAAAAAATTTCTGCACTTTATTGTTAGTAAATTCCGTTCCTCCATCACTGTGAAAAATCTTAATACGACGAGAAAACTGATTTTCAGCAAACGTAGAAAACTGAATCAATATGTCATAGAAGTCTGACTTTTGTCTTAACGGATAAAACCACGTGAATCTAGAGAAGTCATCCACGAAAATAGCATAATATCGAAAACCAGAATCAGAACTAACAGGTGCAGGCCCCCACAGATCACAATGAACAATATCCAAAACAGAAGATGCTCGCTTATCATCTAAAATGAACGGCAATCTTTTATTCTTAGCTTTTTCACAAGAGTCACAAATGACAGGTTTGGGTAATAAAGCAGTAACAGATATGCTCCCAACTTTATTTAAATATGAAATTACTTCGTAAGAAACGTGACCAAGGCGGGAATGCCATAATTCGAATGACGCCTTAGGAGTACGAGTTGCCACCAATGCCCGATGAGGAATATCCAGTCTGTAAAGTCCATTACTGCGCCTTCCTTGTGCTATTGTGTCCCGGCTGACCCGATGCTGAATCGTAAAATGATTATCAGTAAAAATAACATTTACGGGTAAATCCCTGGTTAACTTGCTTACAGACAGCAAATTTTTTGTGAGTCCAGGAACAACCAGTACGTCAGATAACGTAATAGAGGAATTCAAACGACAACATCCAGCATGAGAAATAGGCAACAATGCACCATTACCGACAACCACTGAATCCAAACCTGTGTATGGCAAAGTAGAATCCAAGTGAGTTGTATCCGGAGTCATATGCGACGATGCACCTGTGTCTGAGTACCAATCAGAAGTTGAATGATCTGAAATGTTGCATGCCGCAGAGAAGGCTTCAGCGATATTGGCCGACGGAACGGCAATGTTACGATTGAACCGATCAGGACAAACAGATGCGTAATGGCCATTTGTCCGACAAATCTGGCAATGAGGTTGGCGCTTCTGACCATTACTACGACGTCCATTCTTACCACGACAGTAAGAGTTATTATTTGAGGGCGTACGAGAAGTATGAGGTGATGTCGGGATGGTCGCGGTAAAGGCAGCTTGAACTGGGATAGATGGCTCCATGGCTTGTTGAAACATTTCCCAAGCTTCGGCGTTGTTTTGCAAGTCAGCGAACGAGGGTAAAGGCGACATGGCCATCTGTGTAGCTGAAAAACTGGAAAAAGCCGGGCCCAAACCTTTCAAGAACAAGTGAATTTTGTCTGTATCTTCAAGATGGCACCCAATTGCTGATAATTGATCACAAACGAGCTTGAAGGAACGGCCGAATTCTGCCACGGATCCATCGCCTTTCTTAATCGTCTGGAGTTGACCTTTGAGACGAAACTCACGTGCTTTGGATTGATGGCTGAAGTGACTTTCCAAAGCCAGCCAAACAGATCGAGCGGAGGTACATCCGACTACGACGGACATGGCTTCTTCGGTTAACGAAGAGAAGATAAGACTCACTAGCCTACTATCATCGACACGCCATGTCTGAAAGGCTGGATTTGGGGCGTTTTTGCCATTGATTTCGATCTCAGACGGTGGTGGAGAATGAGAGCCGTCAATGAAAGCGAGAAGGCCTTGGCCAACGAGAAGAGGATAGATTTGACTTCGCCACAGCAAATAATTTGTTGATGATAGCTTAATAGTGAGCATATGAATTAAGGTTCCGTAGGGCAATTGATCAGAAAGAGAGGAAGAGGAGCTTGAAGCAGCCATAACCGTGAAGATAAGCTATGGGAGAGAAGGGTTTTCGTTGTTAGTCTGATACCATGTGAGACTAGGTATAATATTTTCCATTGATCTATTCCTTGTACATCGTATGATATTTATACAAGAATACTACTCTCTACCTATCAACATTAATTACAAATAAAGTATACAATCAATACTATAATTAGAACCCCTCAATTATAGCCTAGAATAAAGCCTTAATTTATTCCATTAATACCCCTATGAAATGGTATGCTAAACACCGGTTAAATGGTACACTAAGCACATTAAAATAGTACGCTACATTAATGGCTGTAGAGATAGCGACGAAAATATAAAAAGTCAGTATTATTGTTGTCTAACATTTTCAACAGTATTATAGAACATATTCTGACACTTACATAATGATTTCCTGTCAAAAGGGTACAAAATATGTACTGTAAGAAAGTTTGTTTATCTTGGTACGACAAATTAATTATGGGTATATTTGGGGTCAGGCCCTATTAGACAAGTTTCAACACATTTCAGGCCCTATAAGAGTTTATTTTGGGGAGAAGGACCTAAGTACAGAAAATATAAGTTTCAAGGACCCATGTGATAGAAAATGACAATACTATCCTTCATAGTTGCCAAAAATTACATCCATTTGCCATTGTCTTCTCCGTTCGATTTTGGGTTGCTTTGAGAACTGTAAAACCGAGTGCAACATCGTTGTTAAGGTGCAAATAAGATGGAATCGACTTCGATTCCTCATGGGTAGTTATAATAAACAAATAATTTAAAGTGTAAGACGAAATAATTATGAAATTCCACGTCGAAAAAACGAGAATATAAATGGACCAAATATCAAATTTAATGGCCGATTAAGACGAATCTGAGTGAATTTGATAATGGGTCTTAATAATGAACGAGAACTATTGAGTTTAAGAAAGAAGTGGTGAAGAATTTTGAATCAAAATTTTTGGTGCGACGTATATTGAAGATTTTGTGAACAGATATCTGGGTAACAAATCACGCAATTTAAGTAACTGATGTAACAAATACAGTAACAGATGTGGCAAAGACAATAACATATGAGGCTCTATTAGTGACAATAACCCCCAATCGATAACCCCATGTTAATCCAAGAAACGATTGAGCCATACCACGAGTCGACGACGACCACGAGCAGCGACAACCATGAGCAGCGACGACAACGAGCAGCGAGCCATACCACGACGACAAGGGCCAAGAAATCGAAGAAAGCAGCGACGAAGAAGGAGAAAAGGTCGAAACAGCCGACGGGTTCTAAAAGTAGTTCAAAAATCTCGTTGAAACAAGGGAAATCTGGAGTTTAATATTGAATAAGGTGAAATTGATCATCGGTCTTAATAATCAATGAAAATATTGATGTTAATCGCGAAGATTGAAGCTTTGCTAATAAAACTCTCGCTAAGTAACAATTTATGCATTCTGGGTAACAATTTATGCATTCTGGGTAACACTTTATGCATTTGGGGTAACGCTTTACGCATTCTGGGTAACAGTTCATGCATTCTGGGTAACAGTTTATACATTCTGGGTAACAATTTATGCATTCTGCATTTCCCGAAATTAGCAACATGCACCTTTTGAGTATAACTTTGGATCGTCAGTTTATACATTCTGGGTAACAATTTATGCATTCTGCATTGCCTTGATTCAAGCTCCCTCAAGTTAATTATGTATAACTTTTATTCTTTACGTTATTTCTGATTCGAAATCCATTGACCTAAAAAATGTGTCCGAAAAAAGATTTACGGGTGCTTAGGGATGTTGTCCGAAAATGGCATTGCATGAATGATTCAACAAATTTAAAGACATCTTCAATTAATCTTAAATGTAAACCATATGTCGTTTACTGATTTCCTGCAGTAACAGTTTAACAATGATCAGTAACAAATCAAGAGGAGAAAAGAACAGAAATATATATTTCGGTAACACTGTCCTACTGTACTAGTAACAGAAAACATATTCACAGTAACAATTTCATATGTAACTAGTTTAGGTTATGATTTTCCAAATTTATATTGTAAACACGCTACATTCACTAAAATATATGAATTTGAGAAGTTTTAAACTAAAATATATTAGTTTATGTTGTGATTTTCGTGGAGCTTATTTTGGAGTTGAAGAAGTTGGAGTATATAATATGTAAAACAAGTATTATTCTTCTTCAAAGGATGATAATGCTTCTACAAAATTGATTCTACTTACTCAAAACATGTGCATATGAACTATTAGTTGTTTATTACAATCCAGATGGTCGACCTAACATAAATGATTCAACAAAATTAATGACATCTTCAGTTAATCTTAACCGTAAACCCATGTTGTTTACTGATTTCCTGCAGTAACAGATTAGTACTGATCAGAAACAATTGAAGAGGAAAAAGAAACAAAAACTGATATGTAGGTAACAAGGGAACACAATACGAGTAACATAATACATAGTGAAAATAACAATTTAATATGTAATTAGTTTACTTTATGATTTTCAAATTTTATATTGTAAACACGCTACATTCACTAAAATATTAAGAATTTACAAAGTTTTAGATACAATACATTAGTTTAGTTATGATTTTCATGGAGATTATGTTGGAATTGAAGAAGTTGAAGTACATAGTATGGAGAACAAGTAACACTCTTCTTGAAAGAATGATCATGCTTCTACAAAATTGATTCTACTTACTCAAAACGTTGCGGATATGAACTATTAGTTGTTTATTACAATCCAGATGGTCGACCTAACATAAATGATTCGACAAAATTAAAGACATCTTCAATTAATCTTAAACGCAAACCATATGTCGTTTACTGATTACCTGCAGTAACCGTTTAACAATGATCAGTAACAAATCAAGAGGAGAAAAGAACAGAAATGTATATTTCGGTAACAATGTCCTACTGTACGAATAACAGAAACATATTCACAGTAACAATTTCATATGTAACTAGTTTAGGTTATGATTTTCCAAATTTATATTGTAAACTCGCTACATTCACTGAAATATATGAATTTGAGAAGTTTTAAACTAAAATATATTAGTTTAGGTTGTGATTTTCGTGAAGGTTATGTTGGAGTTGAAGAAGTTGGAGTATATAGCATGAAAAACAAGTACCACTCTTCTTCAAATGATGATAATGCTTCTACAGAATTGATTATACTTACTCAAAACTCGTGGATATGAACTATTAGTTGTTTATTACAAACCTTATGGTCGACCTAACATAAATGATTCAACAAAATTAACGACATCTTCAATTAATCTCAAACGTAAACCATACGTCGTTTACTGATTTACTGCAGTAACCGTTTAACAATGATAAGTAACACATTAAGACGAGGATATAACAGGAATGTATATTACGGTAACAAGGGGATACAATACGAGTAACGGAATACATAGTCACAATAACAATTTCATATGTAACTAGTTTAGGTTATGATTTTCCAATTTTATACTACAAACACACTACATTCACTAAAATATATCAACTTACGAAGTTTTATATAAAAATATATTAGTTTAGGTTATGATTTTAATCACAAACCCTAATTCACAAATTATAATAATTCTGGTAACACATAAACATGTAACTAGTAACAGTTTTACACATATCGGGTAACAGATAATTTATGCTTGATTTTATTTACTCTCCCGCCCAAAATTCATCCAATTATGGTTTTTCCGCCCAAAATTTCACGAAAAACTTAGTAACAAATTTTGGCAACATAGTAACAGAAATGTATATACTAGTAACAGATCCTAATAATTTTAATTTAGTAATAGTTGTTCATCACTTCAATTGACGAACTTCGAATCAATTAACTAACATCTGAATTTCTGCTTAATGTCGATGTCTTTCATACCATATGCATTACACCACTTACGGTTTGGCAGTTAACAATTGACACATAATTTCGTATATAATGGCGTAGCAAAAAATACCCAAATTATAGGGTCGGTCTATTTTCGCCAAATTAAATGATGAACATCGAACGAACGACCAAACAAGGTGCCGCACCGAGCTGCCCATACTATGGGCACTTCGAATTTATACATATTACATGTAATCGTTGCCAAAAACGACTTTGATTTCATCTTATTTTTCGTAAATTAGAACCCTACACATAGTAACAATTAATTGTAGTTTAGTAACGGTTTTGATACACCTTGTAACGGTTTTGATACTCCTAGTAACATATTTGATACTCTGGGTAACAATTTTGACAATTTTGACACAGTAAAAATATACCCAAATTATTGGGGTCGACCGTATTTTTGCTAAATTGAAAGGTGAGCGTCGGACGAACGGGCAAGCAATATGCCGCACCGAGCTGTCCATACTATGGGCACTTCGAATTTATTCATATTAGATGTAATCGTTGCAAAAAATGGCTTTGATTTCATCTTATTTTCGCAAATTAGAACTCTAAATAGAAAGATAAAAACTCATACAAATCTTACATCTTGCTACGTCAATACCACAATACATCCTACCTTACACACCGAAATTGGTTGGTTAATGGGCATTCGGAATTTTGGAGCTCGATTCACTATATAAAAACGAGATTCGTAAATAAATATTCTCTGCGATAACAATTTTCTGCATAATAGTAACAGATAAGGGATGGAAAATAACAGTTCACCAGACGTTTATAACAATATAATCTAACAGAATAACAGAAAGTAGCCTGAAAATAACTCTTAGTTGAGTATGTTAGGAAGGGTATTTCGTCAATACATATTTTTATCCCTTATCTCTGTCATTTTCGAAAAAGGTGGTCCTTTAAACTAATTTCAGCTCTGACAGGGACTGAATGCTTTATAAAACTACTGACTAGGGACTGACTACAAATTGTCCCATTAATTATTTGTGGTACAACTTATCTCCACAACGAGATACATTCATTGGTTATTTTATGGTACAATTGATGGTATAGTACCGACGTTATATTATGTACAACTTATAAGGGTAATTGTTTTTCGTCGTCATTCGGATTAGTGTTCATGCAAAACTATTTTAGTCCATCTATATATATTATATGATTCACTTGATTATCAAATTTGGTGGTTTAACCCTTACACGCACGCTTTTATATTCAAAACATCAAGTTTCATAGTAAGAGGATGATTCTTGTAAGAACATGTTAATATAGAAGTTTGGATTCAAAAGATTAATCCAACACTTTGAGGGTTAATCCACTAAATATATTATGAATGAAACTTATAACATATTTACATATAGTAAAGTGTTTTTACATCGAAACTAACATAAAACGCGATGAAAAACGCTTACCCTAATAAGATATATCAAAGATAACATTTTTATTGTACCATGACTGTACCTAGAGCTGTCAAAATGGCGCGCCGGGCCGGTTTGGCCCGCCGCCCGCCAAAGCCCGCCACTTGGCGGGGCGGGCCCTGGCGGGCCTAAAAAATCAGGGACCGCCCCGCCCCGCGGCGGGCCGCGGGCCAGGCGGGCCAGGCCCGCCCGCATATAAAACATATTTATTTTTTGTATTTTCATTTTATAATTTAATTTATTAATTAGTTTTAGTTAATTAAGGTATTTAATAATAAATTATGGATAAATAATGTATTAATTATATATTTATAAATACATATTTATTAACTATGGTATAATTAAGGAATCATTAACTATTAAATTAATATATTTAAACATAATATATAATATAAAATATATATATAATTTACTTAAACTGGCGGGCTGGCCCGGCCCGTGCGGGCTGGCCCGTTTAGGCCCGCCTCTGGGCGGGCCTAAAATATCCCAGCCCAGCCCGCCCTTTTTGGGGGGCGGGGCGGGCCGGCCCGCGGGCCACTGGCCCATTTGACGGCTCTACTGTACCTAGCCGTGGAAATATAGTGTACCAAATTTGAGCAGATTCTTGTACCAAGATAAGTACATTCACCGTAGCACGTTTATCGGTCCACATTATAACGACAATTACGAGTTTAAAGCTTCAAAGAATAAATGTAAATCCCCAAAAATAGTAAATAAAGAGAATATATGACAAAAAACATCTATAATCGGTTGAACATTTTCAATTACAATCATCTCTACTATTGATGAGTTATGATTTTACGTCTTTATTACCCATAAAAGTGCATTTCCGTTCATTATTTATAAAAAATTCCCTCGAATATCGTATATTTATGTTTAAATTTATTGTCGATAGATGTCCGAGCAAACGAGATCGACAAAGGGAAAATAAGGGCACTTTTCGGAACGATTTGAATCTTAGTGGATTTTCTTGCAATTCTCTGTATTATTTGGGGCTGCCCTGCAATTACCAGAATTTTATACATTTGGTTAGGGGTGTTCATTATTTGGGTGACCCAGTTAACCCACCCGAACCGAACTGAGTTCGGCTTGTTTGGTTTGGTTAATTCGGGGATCAGGTGGTTAATTGGGTCACTCGAATTATTAAACGGGGAAATAGTTCGGGTGTCGGGTGGGATAAAAAAATTCGAGGCACACTTGAAACCCTAATAACATAATTATTTTTTTATATTGAAATATAATATATATTACTTTATATATTTTACTTAAACCTTAAGACATGTAAATCATATAAAAATGATACTAATTGGGCCTAGGGCATTGATTGCAATTCGCACACCATCAAACATTCACCAACATCATAACACCAAATACACCATCTTCCTCTTTTGCTGTAACTGCTATGCTACCATCTCTCAAGACCCAACCGAGACCAACACTACTTGCCATCACGTGCGGCCTGCGAAGTTTTTGGCTTTCGTCAAAGAGCAACATCGCACCATAAACAAACGATGGGAGGATTTTGTTGAAAGTGAAGGATGTTTTGTGTTTTCTTCTCCATGATCGATGATAATTACTGAATAACAAATCACCATATCTTCGATGGCCCTCGAATGGAGAATCTACTTCTCCAAAAATGGGGTGGCTAAGCTTCATATGAAGAAACCGCCTTGAAATTCCCGAGGATGAACCGATTGCAGACGAGGCTCAGTCTTGGGACGTGCACAGCACCAAGCTTATTAATTGATTTTTTACAGAACCAAACAAGTAAACCCGAAAACCGAATAACCCGATAACCAAATAGTTAATTGGTTTTGGTTCGGTGGTTGTCTCAACTATCAAAAACCCGAATAACCCGAACACCGATAATTAACCCATTTGAACACCCTTACTTTTGGTATCCCATGTGACGGGAAGAACAAGTGTGGGGAGAGATTATTTTATGCCACATCACGCACTTATTGAAGGAAAAGATTCAAATATCAAGGAATTAGTCAAATATTCAAAAAAGATTTCAAAATCTTTGAAGATTAATTCGCCAACCTCACTATTATATAGACCAATGCGATTGCTATAGAAGAAGGGAACCTGGCGGCTGAAATTAAAGGCAGTTTTGCACAGCGAAGGAGAAAAGGAGAAACGAAGCTAAAACGGCAGAGAGAAGCTTGGCGGCTGAGAATAATAGGAGCAAGAGCTACGGCTGAAATTAAAAAGAGAGCGCGCCGACTAGCGGAGTTATCGACGGCTCGCGAGGCGTTCTTCCGTGATAAGCGAAGTTTTATTTTATTTTCTATTATCGACATTGAATATTTTGTGTTTTTACTTTATTAATATGCTAGTTTAAATTTTTTGTGATTAAGACCATGATAGGCCGAATAATGGCTACGTATTAATAATTTTCTTTTCTATTTGATCGTGTGAATCGAGTCACGTGCTCCTTGTCTGCGATTAATGCTTGTGTATGCCTGATCAACATATGCATGTTTATTTGATTGGTTTATGAGACGAACAAAGTGATTAGACCGGTTAGAACAATAAACATCGAACATCACTACTTAAAATCGACCAGAGATAGAATTCAGTTTCGTATGTGTGGTTCCCGAATCCTTAAGCGCCGAAAGCGTTTAGGGTTGGTTTAGGGATTGAATGCATGCGTGGAAACTACAATCCTATAGATTTTTGAGCTCGGGAAATTTAGCAGAGATTGAATGCATGCGTGGAAACTACAATCCTATAGACATATAAAGGTTGGTTCTCTATCGCATAGGATCGCTATTACGGGACAAACGAGTAGAGATTATCATAGGAAATTTTACCTTGACTTAGATTCACGATGGTTAGATAGGATAGATTTTATGAAGACATAGGAATTATTTGTGCTGAACATGTGCCTTGGTCACTCGTCGTCAATTGATCTTATCTCATCTATTTAATTTGCGTCTATTTTATTATTTGCGCTTTTATCTCGTTTAATTAAATCATCAAAAACTATAAAAAGTTTCTTAGTCTAAATTAGAATTAAGTTTAATGTCTTAGAATTAATCAAGCTATCTTCGTGGATCGATACTTGGACTTCGTCCGTTTTACTACTTGCACGACCTAGTACACTTGCTAGTATTTGAGCCTGTCAACTACGTTGTAATGAGTTGTTCTAACATTGTTGATCATATTTTAGTGAAACGTAAATTTGTAATATATATTATTAGAGTAGTGATAATTACGTCAAATATGATTGCAAGTGAAACATATGAATAATATACATAATAGTTTTTGCAAAGATTAAATTCTAAGTGCCACGAAAAACGCTCATTCAAATAAGCTACATCAGATATAAAGTGTACGATGTACCATTGAACATCACGTGATTGTACCTTCATGTGAAGATATATTATACCATAATTAAGTTTTTTACTGTATCATAACTAAAAAGAGAAAAGCCGACGGTTTCTAGGAGCGTCATGTCAGAATTTCTTCCTGACGTGTCAGACATCGTTAAAAATATTTTTGACATGTCAACTGCTGACTTTTAACATATTTCATCATTTTTTTACGGCTGTGAATATCGAGTACCATTTTAATGCGTTTAGCGTACAATTTAGTTGGTACTTGGTGTACCTTATACACATAGTTATTGTACTTCTTTAACCTTGTTACTTTACCAAAAATTTATTGCAAACTAATTAGCATTCTAGACATAAAATTCAAATAATCATTTTTTTCGTCAGAATGCATCCACTTGCCTCAGTACACAAAGCATGTTGTACTAAAAATATCCACAATCAACATGTATGCGTAGAACCCGGAAGCTCACATGAACTAACCCGAGCCAAGTTAACCCACTCTCAAATGACCTGAATCGATGAAACATGTACTTAACTCAACGATCATTCAGACAAACTAAAAAGTGATAAAAAATAAACTTTGTCATTTCATCGAGCAGTTGGCGTGTACCAATAAAATATTTTCCTCATAGAATTTGTGAGGTTCAATCACCTTTCAAGACCCAAAAAACCTTACTCTCCTACGGACGGGTGTTAACGTGTAGCCATTTATTTGTTGGGAATTTACTTGGGCAGACTGCTGAATTTTTTGGAATATGATGTAGTAGTTACTGATGTTGCAGAAGCAATGCTATTTAGTGATGGAATTATTATATTGGTATAGCATGCATGCACGATGTTTCTTGTGATTTTACTACATCATGATAGAATGACTTACATGCACTATATATAGTGCTTAATACTGGAAAGAAACAACAAACATATCGCACCGTATCTCAGACTTATATTAAGATAAGATCACCAAAATATCAAAAGGTAGATCCCTCTCTTGTCCTTACATATAATTAGTCATACGAGAGTTGCTAATTATGACTTTGAATAATCTCATCTCTTTTCCAAAATGATAGTCAAAGATTGCTAATTATCTTCATTTAACACCCCTTCGTAATTTGCAATCTTGACTTGATTCTTGAACTTCTCGAACTTCTCGGTTGTTATCGCCTTGGTTAGCATGTCCGCTGGTTGGTCATTTGTATTGACGAATTCCATGCGAATTTCTCCTCGAGTCACCAACTCTCGAATGAAATGATGACGAAGCTCGATGTGCTTGCTTCTTGCATGAAACACGGGATTTTTCGTCATCGCGATAGCTGACATATTATCACAGTGAATCGTGGTTGGTTCTTTGTGCTCAAACTTTAAATCTTTCAAAATTCTTCTAAGCCAAATTGCTTCGCAAGCGGCGTCAGTAGCAGCAATATATTCGGCCTCCGAAGAAGATAATGCAACTGATTTTTGCTTTCTTGAGCTCCATGATATTATATTAGAACCAAGACAGAAAATATAGCCGGAAGTACTTTTCCGATCATCCATCGAACCGGCCCAATCACTATCGCTATAACCGACCAGATGATCCTCCTTTTTAAATTCGATGCCAAGAGTTTTGGTCCCTTTTAAGTACCTCAATATACGTTTTGCGGCAACGAAATGAATTTTACTTGGTTCGTTCATGAAACGAGATAAGAGACTAACCGAATAGGTGATGTCCGATCTAGTGTTGAAATAGAGCAACGAACCGATCAACTTCCGATAAAGATTCTCATCAGCCTTTTCAGCATCATCATGAATTTGAAGTTTCTCGTTTAGAGCCATCGGGGTTGACAGTGGCTTGCAGTCGCTCATGCGGAATTTCTTGAGAAGATCGTCGATGTATTTTTCTTGAAATAGAAAAATTCTTCCCGGCCTTTGCTTCACTTGAATCCCAAGAAAATATTGCATTTTTCCTAAGTCCGTCATTTCAAAATTCTTCATCATGTTCTTCTTGAATTCATCCACCATGGTTTGATTAGTCCCAAAATAAATCAAGTCATCAACATAAAGGCAAATAACTAGAAGGTCATCACCTGAGTTTTTCACATAAAGTGATGATTCGCTTGGGCTTCGGTTGAAACCTAATTCAATAAAATAGCCATTTATTTTGCTATTCCAAGCGCGTGGCGCTTGTTTTAACCCATATAAAGTCTTTTTCAATCGATAGGCCTTCGCTTCGTGGCCTTCAACTTTATATCCTTCGGGTTGCTTGACAAATACCTCCTCCTTGATTTCACCATTTAGAAATGCTGATTTTACATCAAGTTGATAAACAGTTACCTCGTGTTGGGCGGCTAAGGCAAGAACTGTTCGAATAGTCTCAATCCGGGCCACGGGCGCAAATGTTTCGGTGAAGTCGACTCCATGCTTTTGAAAGTAGCCTTTAGCAACGAGCCGAGCTTTATGTTTTTGGATTGCGCCTTTCTCGTTATACTTGATCTTGTAGATCCATTTCAGCCCAATGGTTTTCTTTCCTTTCGGTAGGTCGACGAGCTCCCATGTTTTGTTCTTTTCGATGATAGAGAATTCCTCGTCCATCGCTTTTGTCCAGCATTCTTCTTTCGATGCTTCTTCAAATGTTTGAGGCTCGCTGGAAAATAGCATCACTTCAGTGTTTTTGTAAAGTTCTTGAATCGAGCGTGTTTTCCGTGGAGGGCTTTCGTCGTCGTCGTTGTCTTCTTGACTTGAAGGGGGAGTCGAGTTTTCCTCGACATTCTGATCCGCCGGAGAAGTTTGAGATGATGATGGATTAAGATAACTTATTTGATCCACCGATTTTACTTTCCAGTCCCAAACTGCATTTTCATAAAAAATAACATCTCGCGACAATATTATTTTATTTGTTGTTGGGTCCAATAGACGATATGCTTTGGACTCATCACTGTAGCCGATAAAGAGAAGCTTCTGACCTTTCTCGTCGAATTTCCCGCGACCTTGAGAAGGAATATGAGCGAAAGCCACACTGCCGAAGACTCGAAGATGATCGACTCTCGGCTTTTGGTCGTACCACGCCTCGTACGGAGTTTTATCTTGGACAGCTTTCGTAGGTGATCGGTTGAGAATATGGGCAGCCGAGTAGACTGCTTCGGCCCAATATTGGTTTGGAACGCCTTTCCCTTTCAACATGCTCCTAGCCATTTCAACAATTGTTCGGTTTTTTCGGCGACACCATTTTGTTGTGGCGTTCGACTCACCGTGAGTTGTCTTTTAATTCCATTTTCTTTACAATATTCCAAGAATGGATTGTAGAGTTATTCTTCTGCTTGATCTGTCCTTAGCGCCTTTATAAGAAGACCACTTTGTCTTTCGACAAGTGCCTTGAACCGGAGGAAGGTAGAAAACGCCTCCGACTTTTGACCGAGAAAATAAATCCATATCATCCGCGTATAATCGTCGATGAAGAGAATAAAGTACCTCTTGTTTCCCGGTGTGGGCGTTTGCATCGGACCACATATATCCGAGTGAATTAGCTCCAACGGTGCTTTGGCTCGCCAAGAAGTCTTCGGAAAGGGAAGCTTGTGCATTTTCCCTTAGACGCAACCTTCACACACATGGCTCGACTTGTGAATATTAGGAAGTCCTATAACCATGTTTTTCGCCTTCAAAAGATGAAGCGCCTCCTCATTTAGATGACCATACCGTAAGTGCCATAACCGTGATAAATCTGAATTTTCCGCCTTAAGCGCATGATTGTGGTTGAGCGGCATCACAAGGGGAAATATTTTATTCTTCATTTCGATGTTTGCGATGACCATGTTTTTCTTCTTCTCGACAATTTGGCATTTCCCATTATCAAAGTGCACCGAGAAATCCTTCTGAATAAGTTGGCCAACGCTGAGAAGGTTGTGAGATAGATTCGGCACGTAAAGCACGTCCGAAATGAGCTTCCTTTCTCCGTTCTTTGTTTGAACTGCGATTGTTCCTTTTCCTTCAGCGCTTCTTTGAGATCCGTCCCCGAGAATGATTTGAGGAGTGACTCTCGAGTTTAGATCAATAAAAAAATCACGGTTGCCCGTCATGTGGTTGCTGCACCCGCTGTCTAAATACCACATACTCTTTGATTCGCCACCGTTACTTGAGTAGAAGAGGGTTTCTTCGCTCGGCTGCTCGGAGAACTTTGCGTCTTCTTTCTCTTCAGATTTTTGATGCCAACAATCCTTTTGCGAATGGGTTGGAATTTTGCATCTTTTGCATCTGAAGTAGCAATCTTTAGATTCATGGTTCGTCTTCTTGCAGATGATACACTTGGAAGATTGTTCGCCGAATTTTTGAGATGGCTTTCCTTTCCAATTTTTATTCTTCTGATTTTGGCGGCCCTTAGAGTACTTTCGGCTCGCTTGTTTGGATTGGAAAGCGAGTTCGGTTGATTGATTGATCGACCGATTGATTCTTTGCTCATGCGCAAGAAGCGACCCCGTCAACTCGTATATGGTCATCTTGGATAAGTCATTCGACTCCTCAATGGCGGCAGCCACATGATCAAACTTTGGAGGAAGACACCGCAACACCTTCTCCACGACTCTTTTGTCTGAGATCTTGTTGCCACAACTTTTGATTTGGTTTACGATCTCAGTTGTCCGAGAAGAGAAATCTCGAATGGTCTCTCTTTCGTCCATCTTGATATTGTCAAAATCTCGCCATAGAGATTGTAGCTTCAAGGTGATTGTTTTTTTAGTTCCTTGAAACTCTTGCTTCAAAATATTCCACGCATCTTTCGCCTTTTTAACACCAAAGATACGAGGAAAAATGGATCTTCCAACGCCTAGTTGAATGTATCGTAGCACCATGGCATCCTTCTTATTCAACTCCTTTTGTGCTTTGATGGTTTCAGCGTCGTCTTCTTTGGTGGTTTTGGTGGTTTTGGAGGTTTCAACCTCATCTTCTTCGTCGGACTCGCTCTCGTCTTGGGTTGGTTCTTCGTTGTCGATCACTTCCCAAAGATCCAACGAGATAAAGAAGGTTTGCATTTGGCTACTCCAATAATCATAGTGCTCCCCTTCGAAGATCGGCACTTGACTCGGAGAATATTGAAATAACGACGGTATTGACGTCATCGTGGCTCTGATACCAAATTTGTTGGGAATTTACTTGGGCAGACTGCTGAATTTTTTGGAATATGATGTAGTAGTTACTGATGTTGCAGAAGCAATGCAATTTAGTGATGGAATTATTATATTGGTATAGCATGCATGCACGATGGTTCTTGTGATTTTACTACATCATGATAGAATGACTTACATGCACTATATATAGTGCTTAATACTGGAAAGAAACAACAAACATATCGCACCATATCTCAGACTTATATTAAGATAAGATCACCAAAATATCAAAAGGTAGATCCCTCTCTTGTCCTTACATATAATTAGTCATACGAGAGTTGCTAATTATGACTTTGAATAATCTCATCTCTTTTCCAAAATGATAGTCAAAGATTGCTAATTATCTTCATTTAACATTATTTACATTTGTCGTCCATGCTTTTTATTTTGTTCTTTACCGTTTTTCTTCATCTTCGTCAATCTTTGGTTCTCTTCTACTATCAAATATTGTCTTGTCAAAATCCAGAAGACTTGCTTGAAGTCTTCTTCTTCTTCTTCTAATTCTTCTTCTCCTCTTCTTTTTTCCGTTCTCTGATCATAATTTTTTTCCTTTATTTCTTTTCTTTAATGATTATTTGGCCAAAGAAAGAAGAAACATAACAAAATTACAAAGCTGGGCAAAATTGTCTTTTTAGATGGTCCTTAAGTGAAAGAACAAATTCCATTTGTCCTTAAGTAATAAAGGATTTGATATGGAGAATGGGAATTTAAATGAAATTGCTCCATATTATATATATATATATATATATTTATATATATGTCATGGTTAGCACCATATATTTTCCTATTATGTGTCCGTATGTCCGAATTATTCTCGAAATTCGGATGTCGATATGTTCAATTTATTACAATCACTAGTGCTGAACTGCACATGGACGACAGTTGTTATTGGTCATGGGCGACGGCTTTAAGGCGTCGAGCAGAGCCCCGTCGCCCATCTGCACGATTTTGGGCGACGGACGCACACGCGACGCCGAATACCATTATGGGCGACGGGTTTTACAGAAACCGTCGCCCACGATCGTCAGTTGGGTACTTTATTTTTTTATCATGGGCGACGGTTTCTTAGAATGCAACCGTCGCCCATGAGTTTTTATGTACTCATGGGCGACGTGTTTTGCCGAAAAACCGTCGCCCATGATATAATATTAATTTTTAAAAATAAATTAAGGCGACGGTTCCTACGTAGGAACCACTCCTATACGTATATTTTTTTAAATATTTTCTACTTTTTATTTATGCCCCAACAATCAATTCCAAAATCAACAATGAAATCCAAATAACACCAACAATCATTCAATTACTAATAATCATAAATAAAATCAACAGTTACACCACGTCGAACAAACAAATATCCATTCTCGTAACTAAGCACAAACATATAAGCTAAAAGTCATCTAACCTACATCAAAGATTGCATAAAATGCTCCGCCCACAATTCACGTACTTCATTAAGCTCTTGGAGGCCGTAAGAGGAGCGCTCTAGTATCTATAAAACAGAATAATGTTAAAACATACTAATAAAGATATATTAAGCTTGAAGCTTAAAGAAGCTGATGATTTTAAAGTTCATTACAGTTGGCAAGTTGATTGTATCATCTCTGCCGATACGATTGCAGATAATATCGTACATGTATCTCATGACGTAAAATCCACATAACTCACTCTCCCTCGGTTGTCGTGGGCACTAATTTAAAAAGGTTCATGTAATATCGAATAATGGTACCAACAACTAACTCTAAAAATTCATATGTCAATTACAAACCTTGCATCTCTTCCAAGTAACATTCGATTTCCTATTCCGATTTCCAAATGCACCCGTCAGCGACGCCGTGAGAATTGATCTAAAACTCGAAAAATAATGTTTTAATAAGGGTTACTAATATATGAACTTTATTGTATATAAAAAAACTTACGCATCTATCCGAGGACGAACTCTTATCTTCTTTACGCCGAAGTTCGGCGCGAGCGAATCGAACACATACCGTATTCGACGGAAAATCGATTACCAGTAGAATCCAATAGTCACTAAAACAAATGAAATGAAATGATTATTTATAGCATAAGCTATGAATCAAAAAGATATATATATATATATATTATATTCTTACCCGTCACAAAAGGCGCAAACAAGTAAGTGCCGGCCCGATGCGAATCTTTCATAAGTTCAGCCATGAAATCAACTTCACTATTTGCTATCTCATCAAGTTCCATAGCAGCCAGACGACTCGGTTCGCAACACTTAAAGTCCTCAGACGCTTTATAAAGATACCTGAGAATGTGATTAGTCAATAAAATGTATGAAAGTGAAAAACAGAACTTGTAATGACTTATCCAACGAAATGTTAAGTAATACCTCAAAAGGAATCCACACTCATGAGCTTGAACAGATCGACAAAGTCATTGTTGTCGATGTACACCAAGTAATCTTCCTTACTTGGATTGTAGTACACATCTCTCATACAGAATGAGAGGAAAGCTGACATTCGTCGATCGTTGCTTGACGCAAGGTAATCGAACATCTGGCGACACTGCGTGCCCAAACTACTCACGACCCTATGATCGAGGCGTGCGATGTCGTCGTCTTGATTAATGGACACATTTGGCGCTTTCGCTGGTGACTTTCCTTTCTGTGCCTACAAGTAGAATACGTTACTAAACATTATTATTCGAAAATCAATAAATATTACTTTATTACCACATTGTTCGAACGTATTAGCTCTCTTGGCCACTGAACGTAGCTGCCTAGTGCATCTCCAAGAGTTATCAGATGCATAGTTGGTAGAGGCAGTTGGACCTCGCCAAGAACGACGGTATCAACGGAGACAACAACGTTGTCTGCCGTAACCGAAGTTCCATGAATTTGAAAACGTCCCTCAATGACGTTGCCAAGACCGACAACCTCTAACATCCCTTCGATGAGTAACACCAATCGATCCCTAGGATTCTACACGATATTAAAAGAATAAATTGTACTAAGACATTAAGTCGTTGCACATTAAACAATAATTAAGAATAAATACATGCCGTCACATTCATCGACAATGGAAATGAATCTAAGGTTTCGCCTCCTGAACCGCGAGAACTCGGTATCATGTCGGGAGGATCAAATCCAACATTGCGGCGGGCCACTTCGTCTTGCTCCCTGTTAGGCACCGGAAGACCCATTTGAGCGAATATGGCCATCATCTCAGACCTCATCTCCTCCCGCATCTCGGCCCTAAACTCCTCCCGCATCTCGGCCCTCAACCGGTCCCTCAACTCGGACCTCACTCGACCCTCATTTGTTCCATGGAAATCTGGCTCGAAGAGGGCCTCGATCGCTCGGATGGGTTGCCGAACACGCTCCGTATCATCGCATCCTTTCCACATCCTCTAGGTCGGCCACTATAATCGGGTTTTCCATGAATTCTTGACACGCGTCCTTGTGCCTATTAGGGACAAATTCTCCTCGCGCTTGTTTGGCGTGCACCTCTGTCTGTCAAATATGAGTTACTGTAAGCAAGATATGTATTGTGTGAGGTACTTTATAATGAATACATATCTAACATATCCCTTAAGGATCTTCATATACATTTCAAATGGATACATATATCTCATGTACACGGGGCCACATATCTTGATTTCTCGAACTACATGAACGACTAGATGTACCATTATGTCGAAAAGACGGAGGAAAGAACATCTCGAAGCGGCACAATATTATTAAAACATATGCTTGTAGCTCGTCTAGTACCTCGGGATCAAGAACTTTACTGCATATTGCGTTGAAAAAGAAACACAACTTTGAAATGCAATGACGAACATGCTTTGGCATTATACCACGGATTGCGATCGGCAACAGATGCTGCATCAATGCATGACAGTCATGAGACTTGTACCCCACCAGCTTCAGGTCTTTCATCGAGACATATCTCCTTATGTTACTGGCATAACCGGATGGAACTTTAATACCTTTTAGATACTGGCATAAACTTAACTTCTCAGCCTGCTAAGTGTGAAGCAAGCCGGGAAAGGAAAGTCCTCTTTCCCTTTTCGATTGGTGCTAGCTCAGGCCTCATTCGAAGTTCGACCATGTCAAGCCTGGCTTCTAGTCCATCTTTTGTCTTACCAGGCATATTTAAAAGAGTGCCTACAATGCTATCACACACATTTTTCTCAACGTGCATCACATCGATGCAGTGGTTGACGTCGGGGTTCTCCAAATAAGGTAGCTCCCAAAATTTTGATCATTTTTTCCACACATTGTCGTCTTTCGATGTTTTGCACTTCTTACCAAACTGAGTATTGATGTGTGCAACGATATCACTCAATTCCGTGCCATTCAACGGTATTGTAGCCCTTAAAGTCTCGCTTTCCCCGTTAAACAGTGGTAGAAGTTTTTTCTTCGTTCTATATTCGTGGGTACGTGGCAGGAATTTTCGATGGCCCATGTAGGTGTGTTTCCTGCAGTTGTTCAACCACTGACTATCCGTATTATCCCACAAATTGGACACGTTTTCTTGTCTTTTACACTATAGCCAGACAGATTCTCGTAAGCCGGGAAATCATTTATGATACAGAATATCATGGCGCGTAGCGCCAACTGTGATCTGATTGATGCATCGTCACTTCAACTATTTTGTACCATAGTGCTTTCAGATCGTCGATCAACGGAACCAAGTAGACATCAATGTCATTTCCGGTTTGTTTTGGACCGGAGATTAAACACGACTACATGATATATTTTCTTGTCATCGTAAGCCACGGAGGGAGGTTATACATACAAGCAGCACCGGCCAAAGTACTGTGACGGCTGCTCAAATCGCCAAAAGGGTTTATCCCATCAGTGCAAAGTCCCAGCCGAAGATTTCGCCCCTCACCTCCAGGTTCAGGATACATTGAATCAATGTTCCTCCACTGTGGAGAATCCGACGGATGTCTCAATTTTCCATCATTTTTCCTTTCCTCATCATGTCATCATCTTAGCGTCGTCGGTGTTTGAGAACATTCGTTTTAGTATCGAATTATTGATAAGTACCACAAAGCTTTAGCAGTGGGCTACCAACTTCGTCTCTTCTCTTATAACGCCAGGTGTCGCACGTTGGGCACTTATCAACCGACTCGTAATCTCCCCTATAAAGTATACAGTCGTTCGGACATGCGTGTATTATTTTATACTGTAAATTCAATGGGTACAATAGCTTCTTTGCCTCGTAGGTCAACGTGGGAAGCTCATTACCATCTGGAAGCATATCCGCGACTATTTCTAAAAGTGTTGAGAAACACTTGTCTGAAATAGCAAATTTAGTCTTAATGTTCAGCAGCTTGAATACAGCAGACAACTTTGTGTACTTTGAGCACGCGGTGTACAAAGGGATATTGTTGCCCCTAACGAGGCTGTCAAATATTGGAGGACGTTCTTCAAAATCCTCTTGGAAATCACGCAGCATGTCCTGGATATGATCATTATTGTCATCCGAAGAATCTTCAGCTACGACATCGTCCTCCAAATCTAGTGTCAATCTGGTACTAGTTTTGACACCCACAGAACTAGCTTCATATACGACGGCTTCACTGTGCCATATCCAATTCGTATACCCAGGTTTAAAACCACCTATTAGCAAATGTTCCTTCAAAACATCACTATTCAAGCAGTTCATGTTATTGCAATTACGACAAGGGCATGAAATCTTCGATGGCCTTTTTTTCCTACGATTCTGTTCAGCACGTCTCATATTCCTCAAACCCTTTGCATACTGAACCGTTGTTCGCATACTAGACATCCAACCCCGATCGATTCCAATAGCCTAAACAATCCAAATAAATATTTACAAGTAATTCACATAAGCAAGTACAATCGATCGGGGGCTTTGAGATGGGTCCTTATCGCTCCAACCTAACCCATCTTAAACATTCACAATCGTTTGTAAATGTGTCTTTGAGCTTCTATGTTGACAAAAATTCGGCAGCATTTCCCCACAGTTTTCCAAGTAGACGAAAAAAATATAAAAAGGATATACATCCAATCCATATGCTACCCGGAGAACATTTAAGGGAAATGTAAACCAAATTTTTCATCAACATCGACGCTCAAACACACATTTACATCCTAAAGCGATTGTGGACGTTTAAGAACGGTTCCAAACGGGAACCATTCTAATGAGAAAACCTTGAACGGGCATCTAAGGTTAAATAAAAACTTAAAATTCACCAAGACGAAGGCATCTAAATCAAATACGGGTTTGAAAACTCACGTAATCGTCCGTAGAAGTCAAGCACGAATATCACCCGAAATTCGCCTAAGCACGAATATCACCCAAAGTTGACCCAAACCCAAATTTCGCGAAAAAATAAGCTCAATATCAACCTCAAATTGAATATAACAAGGAGTTAAGCCAAAATACGCACAGAATACCCAAAATTTCGAAATAGGGGTTTATGTAAAAATTCAATTTTCGAAGATTTCAAGCATAAATCGCAAAATACAATGAGAGAAAATGGTTAGGAGCTATCTTACCGTCTTGTTGTACCCCGGAGTCGTCGGAAAAAGAGTCGTCGTCGTGGCCAAAATCGACCCAAATTCCAAAATTGACCAAACTTTAGCCAAAAACCTAATTTTAGCCAAGATTAAGTTTAATATCAACCTTAAATCAACTATAACACAAGAATAGGCTACGAAGTTGGTTAAATCAACCACTAAAAACCAAAAAAATCGAAAACCTAATTTTCAAAAAACTACCAATTTCGAAACCATAAAGCCTTAGATCGCTAAATACAGAGAGAGAAAGCGCTTAATAGACATCTTACCGTGTTCTCTAAGGTCGGAAAGGTCGGAAATTGCTGGAAATTGCCAAAAGCCGCGCGCGTCCTTCGTTCATCATCTGTCTGACGTTTTTGTAAGATGGTATTTAACAAGTCATGGGCGACACATGTTAGATAAACATGCGTCGCCCCATGATGCACGGCGACGCATGTTAGATTAACATGCGTCGCCCATGATGCACGATTTTTTTAATTTTATTAGCTAGTTATGGGCGACGGCTTCCTAGCGAAACACGCGTCGCCCATAGAAGAAAATATAATATTGTTTTAAAAAATAAAACTAATGGGCGACGAATGTTTATTTCGACCAAAAACCATCGCCCATGTTGAAAAAATTAATTTTTTTAAAAGTTAAACAGTAGGGCAACACGTTTTTCGTTACCAACCGTCGCCTAAGACTTACTAATGCCATAGGCGACGGATTATCCAGGACAACCGTCGCCTATGATCAGCGAAACTTACAAGAAATCACCATAATGTCACCGCGTCTATTATGGGCGACGGATTTGTGCACCCGTCGCCCATTGTGCCGTCGCCTATTTATTACTAGTATGTATAAGATTAGCGGTCCTCCAATAGAAACATGATCAAAATAAATTATCTTTTCATACACAATCTGATCAGTAAAATCATAGAATGCATTGAAGATATAAAGCGGATTAATATAAAGAGCTCAATAAAGTTAGGCGAACAATAGGGTTTATTATACTTGAGATTTAAATGTGATTATTACTATCACCCCATTTATCCTCGAGATTGTGACATTTCTTAAGTTTAGGGATGGGATGATCGTAATTTACCTACCTTATATATGGATATATTTACATATAAGATGGTTTAAATTTGTATGGTTTATATAAAACTAACTAATGGGTATAATGTGTGTTTGTGGTCAGTGGATTTAAATAAACACATCTCATGAGGTGTATTTATCTAACTCATAGGCATGTGTTTAGAATTGGATTATATAAATCCATGGTTTATATATAGCTATGAACCAAATATCGAAACTTGTAATCCACATTTAAAAGAGCTAAACCCGTGAACGAAACAAGGCTATATAGTTCATATATACCTTTTGATATAAATAAATGCCATATCGAAAGTTTAATGGTAAAATCATCCTTGTGTTGTGTTTGATTTTTATCTCTATTATTAATGGTAATCCACTTATACCCTTGATTTCTCATGAGCATATTGTTGGAAAAGTTTTATTAGATAGATATTTAACTTCTTTTTATATATAAATATATAGACGTACATATGGAAATTGAACCGAACGGTCATTCCAATCAAGCTTCTGAACCGGGTTTATAACTGCAATAGAAATTTTAGTGGTTTAAGGTTTAGTAATTTACCGTGTAAACCGGAATCAAACGAGAGTAAAAACGGTCCTAAAAAAAATTAAATATATTATCACGTAATCAAATAATATAATTAAATATAATTATACTTTATAAATAGGGTTCAATAAATTAAAAAGTAAAATGTTTAGAGATATCAACAATTAATTGTAAAACGGGTGTCAAAATTTGAATGTTATAAATTTGGGGATTAAAGGCTAGTTAAAATATGATTTAAATGATTGTTGGAATCGAAGTCAGCCCAATATAAAGAATAACTTAAATAGACGTTACCAATAGACCATTTGTTACGTTTACTTATTTTTCTCATTTGTTTCTATATTTTTAAATAAATATGCGAGTTTTTTACATTTGTTACCCATATCGATGGATTCCATCGTTACCAAAAAGAAAAAAAAAAAAAAAAAAAAGAAAAGAAAATAAAGGCAATAAATTGATCTTAATCATTCATAGATGGACCCAAAAAAAGAAAACTGATAAGAAGAGATCATGAGAAAGATATGATTGACTGGTGGAGAATAGACGCTAACTTGACCTACACAGCTTGCTAATGACGTAACATTAAAAACATGGTTTATATTGACTAAGTTGATGCATCGTTGTCAATTCTTCATCAACCAATAATAAATGTCAATACTAATGATACTGCAGCTGCAAAACTTGTCCCTTCCTACCTACATTACGATATAAATCAGACAATTAAAAAATATTATAAATTGATGAGTTGGAAAAAATTCGTCCTGAGTTAGTGATTGATCAGAACTAGATATTACCTTATATTACATCTCTATCGTAGCAGGTTCTTTCCTTAATTGCTATAAAATATTCTCAACACAAATATCTTTGTGGGTTAGTATAAAAGTTTAATTTCTCATTAACCCGTGAAATGATTGATACCCTAATATTTACCTAATTAAAGACTAAAGTCGTGACCCTTCTTTTTCTTGAGCTTACGGTAAAAGTAGAATAGATCTAAATTCCATAGAAAAACACTGTATGTACAAATAACTATATATACCTGATGAGTGATTGAACAAATTCTAAGGAACTATATGATTGAAAATATGTATGGGGTCCAAATATTACCATCAAACTGATTGTCGTCTTGTCCTAGCTATGTCTTTTCCCTTTGGATCAACCGACCTATGTCATGGTCAATCTAATTCAATGTCAGTCACACAAATCATGCGATGATATAATATTCATATGATCTCTAAAATAAGTTTTCCAAATTTAACTTCTGTAATACATATTGCATGATTCCAACATATCTGGTCCTTCACAACTACATAATTTCTGTAGGGGTTGGCGTTCGGGTTCGGGTATTCGGGTTTTACCCGAATCCGATAAGGTTCGGGTAGTTCGGGTCGGGTAATTCGGGTTATTTGTCGGATATCGGGTTATTCGATACCGGATAATTATTAATCCGGTTGGGTATCGGGTAGTAATCTACTACACGATCGGGTTATTCGGGTACCCGCTAAATTAATTTAAAAAAAAAATATATTAGTTTTTATGCATAAACATTAAAAAAATATAATTACGTGTCTAGATATCAATATCTGACCTGAGTGATGTTAAAATTTTAAATAATATTTCGATTAATTTCTTATTGGGAAAATTATAAAAATGGGTCACTAAGTATGCCAATTTTCAATTTTGGGTCACTATGTCTGCCAGTTACAAAACTAGGTCACTAATTCAGTATGTATATAGTAACAAAATTGGGTCACTGACATCTTTTTCTTATTATATACATAATTAGTGACCCAATTTGTAACTATATACATAATTAATGACATAGTTTTGTTACTATATACATACTTAGTGACCTAGTTTGTAATTAGTGACCCAATTTTGTTATTATATACATACTTAGTGACGTACTTTTGTAACAGGCAAACATAATGACCCAAAATAAAAAAATGGTATACTTAGTGACCCATTTAATAATTGTGCCTTTCTTATTTAATTGCATAATTAACAAGTGATTTTATTATCAACGCATAACTTATTATAAAAATTTAATATATATACTCAAAATTGTATATATAAATATGTATATATTATATTTATTGAAAATAAACCATCCAAATATTATAAGTGATATTTAATATATAACATGGATATATTAATATGTTATAATATTTTTACTCATATTTTTTCAATTCAAAATCTGGTGTCCATGTCGCGTACCCGAACCCTAATATACCCGAGCGGGTACCCGTCGTAGATCGGGTTGGGTTCGGGTAGTGAAAATTTTAACCCGAACCCGAACCCGAACTTGAATTACCCCATACCCGACTACCCGACCCGATGCCCACCCGTTTCTTGATGGGGCCAACTAAAAAAACAATAATATAATGTGTGTGTGTTGTTTGTGTAACCTCGAAATTATAACAATAGGGAATTCTTGAGCCACAACCCTCTCTTGTCTCTAGGCGAATCACTTGCCAATTATTGTTAATCTTGATATGTGGTGCAATTTCTGATAAGCATACCCTATGTCTCGAAATAGATACTACAAGGTTTAAAATATTTTTTCACATTATTACAGTTACAAACTAAAACAATATAGTCGAGATTCAAATTTGCACTGAAATTTGAAAGCACCTTATCGTCGCATTTACGCATCACTCCACTTCTGATGGGCCTAAATATTTGTAATAGTATCATTAAGACCCAATTTTCTATTTCAGTTGACCCATTTTTGAAAATGAGCCAGAAGATTCGTTACAAGGCCCATATATGTTTTCAAGCTCATTGGCAATCTTGGGATTTATGTGAAAATTGCGTTATTATTATTACTTACGTTTAATTGGTAAGGAATGCAAAATAACTTAGTAAATAAGATCTGTCCCATCCTCACATTTACTTGAAGATTCATTGAACTGTCTCAGTAAATACAAAAGAAACAACATCATTGGAATGGAAGGTCACAAAGACGGAGATGAAAACTGTTAGGATATGCGGAAAATCCCCGATAATTATTTGCCCGAAAAATGACGATAATAAATAAACGAGACGAAAAAATAAATTTGGACAGTGACACGAGATTTACGTGGTTCGGTCAGAATGACCTACGTCCACGGGCCGGAGGGTAGAACTTCTTTATTATGTGGAGTGATTACAGACACGTACGCTACGTGGTACAAAAATAGCTACAACAATATTAGGAGTAGGCTACAGAAAACAATCAGATATGACGAAGATCTGTGTTGTGGTGTGTTTCTGCTTCGTTGCGAGCATCCGTATTTATAGGCGAAGCTTTCCTTAATAAGCAATATGAATGGATGATGTGAACATTTAGAAAAATATCAGCTCCTCGGGTTGGACTGTCGACTTAGGCGAATCAAAACACGTAAGAAGCTTAGATTTGTTTTCTCCTGCTTTTGACTATTCAAATCACATCTCCACATTATCTGTGAAAGCCACCAAATGAAAAGTATTCCATCGAGATGATGGAACAAAAAAGTCACATCAACAAATCTCCACCTTGACTTTTTGTGCCATAAGTAACTCCACCTTAATTAATAACACATTTATCTCCCTCCGACCGTAGCCCCGACGGGCTAGTTCACCATTCCTGAAATACCAATCAAGTCCAAGCAATGCTTGAACTTGGAAACTGGAAGAGCCTTCGTATACAAATCTGCATGATTATCCTTTGTGTTGATCTTCTTGATAAACACCTTCTTATCTGCAATGATATCACGAATAAAATGATACTTGACATCAATATGTTTAGTCCTTTCGTGATACATCTGATCCTTAGTCAAATGAATCGCACTTTGACTATCACAGAAAATAGTAATAACTCCCTGATTCTGAGTCAATTTCCTGAATAACCCTGTCAACCATAATGCTTCCTTGATTGCATCAGTAATCGCCATGTATTCTGCTTCAGTAGTAGATAACGCCACTACATGCTGTAAAGTAGCTTTCCAGCTAACTGCACAACCTCCAATACAAAATACATAACCAGTAAGAGATCGTCGTTTATCGAGATCACCTGCGTAGTCTGAATCAACGAAGCCAACGAGAGTATCACTGTTCCTGCCAAACTCAAAACAAAAGCTTAGAGTACCCTTCAAGTATCTGAGAATCTACTTCACTGCTTGCCAGTGTTCTTTCCCTGGATTAGCCATATACCTGCTAACAACACTAACAGCCTGTGAAATATCAGGACGTGTACATACCATTGCATACATAATACTGCCGACTGCACTAGAGTAGGGAACTCGTGCTATATACGCTTCTTCCTCATCTGATGATGGTGACTGAGCAGCGCTTTGCCTAAAATGGCTAGCAAGAGGAGTGCTGACTGGTTTGGCATCGCTCATGCCAAATCTCTCCAAAACCTTTCTGAGGTAACTTTCCTGGGTCAGGTATAACTTATCAGCTCCTCTATCACGTCTAATCTCCATACCAAGAATCTTCTTAGCTGCTCCTAAATCCTTCATTTCAAATTCACCATTCAATAAGGCCTTCAACTGGTGAATTTCTGCAAGATTCTTAGCCGCAATGAGCATGTTATCAACATATAACAACAGATAAATGAACGAACTGTCATTTAACTTCCGGAAGTAAACACAACTATCATACTTGCTCCTGGAGAAACCATGACCCAACATGAAAGAATCAAAACGTTTATACCACTGTCTTGGAGACTGCTTTAATCCGTATAAGGATTTCTTCAGTAAACAAACTTTGTCTTCTTTTCCTTCAACTATGAAGCCTTCAGGTTGCTTCATATAAATCTGTTCATCTAAATCGCCATGTAGGAACGCCATCTTGACGTCAAGCTGTTCTAACTCCAAATCATACATGGCAACGAATGCAAGCAATATACGAATAGAGCTATGTCTAACGACAGGTGAGAATACATCATTAAAATCTACACCTTGTACCTGACTATAGCCTTTCGCGACTAATCGTGCCTTATACCTTGCATCGTCATAACCATATAAACCTTCTTTATTCTTGAAGACCCACTTACATCCGATTATTTTATTTTTCTTCGGCGGCGGCACAAGAATCCACGTATCGTTCTTGTGCAGAGACTCCATTTCTTCATTCATCGCTACCAACCACTTATCAGAATTATCATCGCTTATTGCCTCCAAATAGGCAGAAGGTTCGCCGCCTCCACCTGTTTCTTGCGCCACTGATAAAGCATACGAAACTAAATTAGCTGTGTAGTCGAATCTTCCGTCTCTCCCTATTTCTGGCTATAGAATATTCCTGCTCGGTGCTCTCATCTTCAACAGTATCTGAATCAGGTTCTAGCTCATCCTCTTGATCTGTTGAACTCGTAGCAGGATCATCTGAAGGATCTTTGTTGATCTCGAGCTCCACCTCACTGTATACGCTATCCTTCTTTTCTTGATTAGAAGGAATATTAGACTCTTTTGAAGGATGTAACATAGAAGACTCGTCAAAAGTAACATCTCTGCTAATTATAAATTTGGGTGACTTGGGATCAGGATTATATAGTCTATATCCTTTCACCCCTGAACCGTAACCGAGAAAAATACATTTCTTAGCTCTAGGCTCTAACTTTCCATCGTTTACGTGCATATAAGCTGGGCACCCAAATATTCTTAAGTTGGAGTAATCAGCAGGAGTACCTGACCAAACTTCCTCAGGAGTCTTGAAATTGATCGGTGAACACGGTGAACGGTTGACAATACAACATGCTGCGGCAATAGCTTCAGCCCAAAAATCATTTGTCAACCCAGTGTTGGAGATCATACATCGAGCTCTCTCTAGAAGCGTTCGGTTCATGCGCTCGGCAACACCATTTTGTTGAGGCGTCATTCGAACAGTGTGATGTCGAGCAATGCCTTCATTCTTGCAAAACTCGTTGAACTCGCTTCCACAAAATTTTAAGCCATTATCTGTCCGCAACCGCTTGATCTGTTTTCCTGTCTGCTTTTCAATCAAAGCTTTCCATTGTTTAAATATTAGGAAAACATCACTTTTCTGTTTAAGAGAATAGACCCAGACTTTCCTCGAAAAATCATCGATGAAAGTTAACATATATCTTGCACCACCTTTGGACGGAACACGAGAAGGACCCCATACATCAGAATGAATATAGTCCACAGTACCTTTCGTCCTGTGGACAGCTGGCGAATGGAAGCTGACTCGTTTCTGCTTCCCAAAAAATACAATGTTCGCAAAAGTCCATCTTACCAGTACTTTGACCGCAAAGTAGGCCCCGCTTGCTTAAAATCGTCAAGCCTTTTTCTCCCATGTGTCCAAGCCGCATATGCCATAATCTCGTGGTATCAACCTCCGGGGATGTCGAAATTGCAGCGGAACCTGTAACAGTTGTTCCCTGCAAAATATATAAATTTCCAGACCTGCAAGCTTTCATCACGACTAGGGCACCTCTGGCAATCTTCAAAACTCCACCTTCACCTGAGAACATGCACCCTTGAGATTCAAGTGTGCCTAAAGAGACAAGATTTCTCTTCATATCTGGAACGTGTCTGACTTCTGTGAGCGTTCGGATGATTCCGTCGAACATCTTGATCCTAACTGTGCCTTTACCAACAACTTTACACGGAGCATCATTTCCCATTAAAACATATCCACCATCGAATTTTTCATATGTGGAAAAACAATCCCTACTTCGACTTATTTGGTAAGAACAACCCGAATCTAAGCCACTCATTATCAGACCTAACAATATTTGCAGTTGCTACAAAAATTGTTCCATCGCTCTCATCAGCAGCTAAACTAGCTTCGGCGGGTTTATTAAATTGCTGATTAATTTTCTCCTTATTTTTTAATTTAAAACAATCAGCTTTAATGTGTCCCTTTTTCTTGCAAAAGTTACAGACGTTATTTCTGTACCTGGATTTTGACCTTTCTTTAGATCTGCTATTTTCAGCGTCTCTACGTTCTGGTCTTCCCCGTGCAAACAGGCATTCTGCCTGGCTACCACTAGTTTCTCCCGTAATATCCCTATCTATCTGTTCTTTCGATTGTAAAGCAGATTTGACACTAGCATACGATATTGTATCTTTCCCATAGATTATGGTGTCACGAAAATGCTTTAAAGACGAGGGAAGGGAACACAACAATATTATGGCCTGATCTTCGTCCGTCACTTTGACTTCTACATTCGCCAAATCAATAATGATAGAATCGAATTTATCGAGGTGCGAAAGAATAGAAGTACCTTCCGTCATTTTCATACTGTATAGCTTCTGCTTTAAATAAAGCCGATTCTCCTTAGTCTTCTTCATGTAGATCGCTTTTAGTGCATCCCACATACCCATGGCCGTCGTCTCCGTGGCAACTTCTTGTAAAACCTCGTAAGAGAGATTTAAGATAATAGCCGATCTGGCTTTCTTGTCCAACTCAGTAAATTGATCGTGCTTCATTTCGGTTGGTTTCTTCTTTACGCCTTCAAGCGACACCTCGCAACCGTCTTGAATGAGTATGGCCTCCATCTTGAGACTCCACATTGCAAAGTTGACATTTCTGTCGAAGTTTTCAATTGACATTTTTGTTATCGTCATGGTGGCTAAAAATAAATCGGAGTTGGCTCTGATACCAATTTGTTAGGATATGCAGAAAATCCCCGATATTATTTGCCCGAAAAATGACGATACTAAATAAACGAGACGAAAAAATAAATTTGAACAGTGACACGAGATTTACGTGGTTCGGTCAGAATGACCTACGTCCACGGGCCGGAGGGTAGAACTTCTTTATTATGTGGAGTGATTACAGACACGTACGCTGACGTGGTACAAAAATAGCTACAACAATATTAGGAGTAGGCTACAGAAAATAATCAGATATGACGAAGATCTGTGTTGTGGTGTGTTTCTGCTTCGTTGCGAGCATCCGTATTTATAGGCGAGCTTTCCTTAATAAGCAATATGAATGGATGATGTGAACATTTAGAAAAATATCAGCTCCTCGGGTTGGACTGTCGACTTAGGCGAATCAAAACACGTAAGAAGCTTAGAATTGTTTTCTCCTGCTTTTGACTAAATCACATCTCCACATTATCTGTGAAAGCCACCAAATGAAAAGTATTCCATCGAGATGATGGAACAGAAAAGTCACATCAACAAAAACTAAAATGCTTATCCAATTGATTCTAAATTCCTAGTACTTTTGCAGAGGGGCGTTCAGTCCGGGGTCAGTTGACCCAGAGACCGAAACTGTACTTATGTATTATATGTGCTATTTACTAGGAAATTATCTTTGGTCTAGTTGTATTGTCATTGTGGTAAGGCTTTCAATAGTAAACAAGCAAGGTTCGATTCCCTATTAGCCAATTTCTCTTAATTCATTTTTTCATGGGCTTTATTGGATGGGGCTGGGACGTTTTTGAACCCCCAGTCAAAAAATGTTCGGTCCGCAACTGCTTTTGTACACCCATATGTGTGTGCTATATATTACTAGCTTAAGGTAGCCGCACGTTGTGCGGTTGTGTGAAATTTACAATCCGGAGTAGGTTTTGTACAAGTGAACCGATTTTGATTCTCTAGCCAGCGAATGTTACGACAGTAAATATACATGGTCGTACTATGAGACAATATGTACATTGGTGTTTCAGCATACTCAGAAGAAGTTGCAAGTGCTCCATAAACCGAAAGCAACAGCTAAAATGCCATGTAGAGAAGAAACTAGGTGAAATTTATTCTTGATTTATTGTGCTTGCGTTCTGCACCTGTGGTGGTTGGCGAATATTCGAACTTTCTCTTTTCACCGGTGAAAGCGTGAGTTGTTTTCCTGATCCGCTTGTGTTATCACTTGATTCAGCTGTCGATGATGCTGTCGGTTCATGTGGCCATGCAATTACTGCGTAGCAAACGATGCTATGTCCTTTTAGTTTCAAGCTATACGTTCGAAGGTGGTAAAGTGATTGATCGTTCCCGAGTCTTTCGTTCGCAGCTGTGATGTTGAGCTTCCTTCCTATGGAACACAAGAGGAAGCAAGAAATACAAATGCAATAAGAGAATATGAGGACGTCCTTGTTTTTCAATGTCAATTATGTCTTCCGCTGATTTTCTAAATAAAGCTTCCGTATCATTGTGTTCGATAGTAGCATTCATATTTCCGCTGCTGTCAGATAATGCAATCTCAAAGCGTAACATGTTTGTCAAAAGTTTTAGCCATGGCAAGCTGTAAGTAAGGTAACATTTTGCAGCTGCATGTGTTTAGAAGGTAAAATAGTTAATATATTTGGCTCATTTATTTCCACCTACACAAATAGTGCAACTGCAAGATTGGATTATTTAGCATGGAAAAAGCGTACTGATTATATGGACATGAGCTTCTTTATTAATAAACCTTAAATGGGAGTTGATAGTGTTGTTATATAGAGATAACTTACATGGCCGACAGACTTGAGAAGTGCTGATTCAATGGAGGCATGCAAATTCAGTTTGGTATATCGCTCTACAAGGTTTTTTACAGTTTGGATAGACCATGGAGTACAAGCTTTCTTCAGGTTTGGCAATTCTTGCCTGAGCTTGATCCAAAATAGTTTGACCTGGGCACACGTAGATTTACAGTGTCGTGTAAGTTTGTTAATTGGCTGATTTTCCTTATCTGGGAACCAACTGTGTGTCCGCCGACCTGATTTTGTTTTTTGTAAAGTTCTTTGGAGATAGCATTGTCAAGATAGTAGTCTTCTATCTTCAACCTGAATGTTATATATAAACATTTGGGTACAAATGTTTTGTTTTGTTTTACGAATGCTCACTATTACGAAAAATAATTTTGCATTGTGGATTTAATATAGTTGTGATAATTGAAATAAATGTTGTCGTACCATAAACGTAAGCATTTGGTCTTGGTGATTGGGGGTTCAAAGATAATTTCACTGTTCGACTTTGTGCTTCCCAGTTGACGGAGAATATTATAGACAATCGTAAGTGGTATTTTTAACATGTATAAAGTTTGGATACTATTTTTTTATTGATAGCTCGAACAAAAAGTATGATGACGAGGCAGTGCCTAGAATGAGTTATACCGAGGAACGTGTTGATGGACAACCTCATGCACAATATTATATGTTTACTATGGACGCTTTCGATGAAATTTGGTGCGTCGCTGTCGACGGACTCTTCCCATAAAGTTACAATTGTCGGCCAACAACTGTGTTGAAGTAATCTTAGAACTTGTCGCTATTCAAATAATCGTATGTACGAAACTGTTAACTTACTCTGAATTAATAACATCAAACTCTTGCAACGTCTTCGCAATCTTTGTCGTAGTACGTGGTGGGAATACGTGGGTCACCCCACATAGTATGTCTGAAGTGCAAGTGTAGAGCATTGTGAGTAACGCATGGTTTAAGACAACATTACCGAGGCGGATGGCAGGCCATGGCAAAGCCAAAAACCCGCCATATTCCTATGGCGGATGGCTTGACGGAAAATGGCGTACCTAAAAATATATCTATATTTAATACATAGCAATATAAAATATACCATAAAAACATTCCCATAGCTGATTTAACAAGACATTAGTTTCACAAAATAGCAAATAACCTTCAAGATGTTCAAGACGAACATACGCATGACCAGAACAAAACACAAAGTCTAAGCATCATCCTCCTCGTCGACCCCCCATAATCATTTTCTAACTTATCATTAGCTAATGGAGCATGTCCCTCTTCCTCATCCTTTTCAGACTCCTCAAGATCAACAAACACTTATTCTTCGAATTCATCATCTCGATCTTCAAACTCCACCTCATCTTCATCTACAAGCATTCTTTCTTTCCCTTTTCATTTTGAATCTCATATCTTCGAGGAACTTGAAGCACAACACATTGCTCCTTTCTTTTCATGGCCTTTTGCCTAGCATACCTTGATAGCTCTCTAACCCCTGAAGCCTCATACACCATTTCCCAATTCAAAGTGGTAACATCACCAAACACCAAATCTTGCCCGGCATCATCGGCATCACCATCCATTTCTCCAATTAGCCACTCATTACACTCATCAATGTGATTAAGAGAAATTGGGTCAAGTTCATCTCTAACATCAATCTTCCCTTCAACCGGTGATTGTACTTGACAAACACTAGGTGCATTCTTTGCCGTTCGAGTCAATTTCTCTGCTTCGAGTGAATCTGTCAAATGATTACAAAAAGATTATGGATCATAGCTAATCAATTTCTTTTAAATCCACCAATATAAAGTGTATAACAATTACCTGCTCGAAGACGCTCCAATTGATTTCACAACCCGACGCACTACATGTCAAACTAAGCACTTTCATTGCTAGTTTTTGCAAATTTGGTGTCTGATGACCATATAATCGCAACCATTTATCTACATTTATACACTATGTATAATTAGGAATCATATAAATAATTTTTTCGAACCTGGAGCAAGGGTTGTTCGGTGTTCTTCTCAAAACAATCTGCAAAGAGACCAGTACCTTTTCGTATAAAGTATTGACGGACAAAGTCTTCAATTGGGCATCTTTCCCCGCCACCAACTTCCTAATGCAATCCGTAAACCCATTATGAATCTCAGAGTACAACTCCTTTTCCGGATTGCTGTAGAACAATTCGAAGTCAAAAGGTGTGCGACCTCATGCAATGATCGATGAAGCTGACAATTCCATCTCCTATCAATGATCTCAAATATATCATTGTATTTGCTTTCGTTTTTATTGAAAGATTTCATAGTCACTTCTTTTGCCTATCCACAGCTTCATAAATATATCCCAGGCCCTTTTTTTGCTATCCTCAAGCGGAAGCACTCGAACAAGAAAATCCATGACTTTGAGCGTAAAGACCACAATGTTCCAAAACCTCGGCATAAGTACCACTTTTATCACCTCCTTTTCCTTAACGTCCTTCGACAATTTTTTCTCGCTCCAATCTTCAGAAGTTGTTATTCTTATAAGATTTGCCTTCTCCTCGTGAATTATCTGTAAATGGAGGAAAGACATAGCAAAACGAATTACCGCATGCCTCACTAATTTCCTTTTGTTCGTGAAATGTCTAAACAGACTAACTGTACTCAAATGGGAATAGATAAACCCAACAAGTTGGATCCCCTTTTTAATTGTTGTCTTTATCAGCAGAAGTTTGCCGATATCTTCAAGCATTTAATCAATGCGATGAGCCGCTCACGGGGTCAAAAAATGATGTGGTCTTTTTTCTTCAAACAACTTGCGTGCCGCCACGTAATTGCTCCCATTGTCCATGATGACTTGGACAACATTCTCCTCTCCAATCGCCTCCACGAAGGAATCGAGCAATTCAAATATTTTTCCGTCCGTCTTCACAAAGTTAGAAGCATCGATAGACTTGACAAACATTGTCCCCGCCGGCGAAAAATTAATAATACGTCTTTGTTTCCTATCAATCTAAGCATCACACATAATAGAGCAACCAGTCACCTTCCAATCCGCCTCATGATCTTTCATCAAATTCTTGGTATATTCTAACTCTTTGTTCAATTGCATAACTCTAATCTCGCGATAGCCTGAAACTCACATATTTGGCCCGAATGAACCAATGGCAATCACCATGTCTTGAAAACTCTCTTGATAAGATTGAACGACAAACCAGTTTGATACCAAAAGCGAGCAATGTATTGATGGACTCTGGCCATTGCTTTTTTGTCACAAGCATCTCTTATGCTAGCTTGTTTTAGCTTGTCCTGCTTCCTCTTGCTAATGGCCATCTCAGGCTTTCGATAATATATTTTGATTGGACCTTTCTTCTCAGTTTTCTCTTTTCCCAAAGATCCGCGAGCTGGATAGGAAAAGAAATCTCATCTTCATCTTCATCGCTATCGCAATATAAAACATGAGCTGTATTAGCATTGCTTGCCTCCGCTTTCCCATTTGCATATGTCCAAAGTTCTTCTCGAACTTCTGGTGGACACTTCAAGCATATCGATACATCACCTCACTTTCCCATCAAGTAATTCTTGGCTCTAGTTATTCCGTCTTTCACTGTTTCTGACAGTAATTACAGATGACGGTGTCTGTATCTTCTTTATTTGGTGCGTGGAAAATCTACACCCAATACCATTTTTATTTGTTGATTTAGAACTACCATTGGATGAAATCTCATCTGCCATTATCTAATTCAATAAAGAAGCAATTTTCGCATCAAATAAAAATTATCATTCTCATCGCAAGAACAGAGTACAAACATAGCACAACTCACAATCTCACATCATTCATAAGACATAAGCTTGAATGCTCCACTTATAACAAGATCAAAAAATCAAATAATTAATGCGAAAAGAAAAACAACAACAGAAAAAGAAAACAGCCGCAAATGCATCACTTACAACGGTCGCCACGGGGTGGGTCGATTCGGGTCGGCACTGGGAGGGTGGGCACAGGCTGGGTCGGCACGGGGGTTGGTCGGTACGGGTGGGTGAATCGCGCAGAGGCAGAGGGTTTGGGCTGGCAGGTCGAATATTGTTGTTACTTTTATTTTTCCTTTAATTTAAATTCAGCTTTAAATGCAGTCAACTTATTATAAAGTAATTGGGCCAGCTTATTGGCAACCCACTAATTACAACCATATTCATTGAAAAAAATAATTACATCCCATATTTAAATAAAAACCCTAAAACCCGCCATATTCACGTTATGACCGCCATCCCCGCTACGCCGCAATGACCATGGCGACCGCCATGACGCCGCCATGAAAACCTGCCAGCAAGAGGCCTCTGCATGGCAGCCTTGTTAAAATCCGCTACGCCATCCCGCCATAGCGACAATTTGACAACATGGCAGGAATTTGACAACACTGGTTTAAGAAAGCTAATACATGATAAATACAGTTTTAGCAAATCATCAATAGAGTTTTAAAAAATCATCATAAATAAGACCTCAGCGTAGCAGTGTATGATAACTGTTTTAATTAACTTACTGACCCGCTTGTTGATAATGTATGTGAATTCAGATAACTTTGCAAAACGGGGTCAGCTCGAGCTCATATAGATTTTTGAATGGTAGCTCATGCTCTTTGGTTGCCGCATTGATGTAAGAGTTCCTCGATAATGTCATCTGGTATTCTGCTTGGACCAGTGATGGAAAGCTGCTACCCATTTCTCTAATCTGAAGTATCTTGTCGAGTTGGTCCACATCATGATCATAAACAATACATTGTGAAGTGTAAAATATGCCTAAGAGGGGGTTGGGGGTGAATTAGGCTATAAATAATTCTGGCTTGTTCTTCTTTGAAAAATTCTTTTCTTTAAGAAGATATTGCAGAGTATGTTATTCCCTAGAAAGCAGTAAGAGTGTCTACGTTATCTCCTTAACCCCGTTTCACAAAATATCTCGATTTTCAGAAAGCATTCCAATGATATTACCTAGTTACTTGCATGCGTTCCAATTTTGTCTCACATAAAAGTAAATAACTGAAAGTAAAGTGAGACCAGATTTTTATACAGGTTACATCCCCAACTAGGGTTTAATCCTGTCCTTGGGGTGTGATCTCCTCAAGAGTTCCAATCAATCACTAAGTATTGCCGGTTATGGTTACAAAATGATCGACGCTTACACAACCGAAGCACTTCGGAAACCAAACCTCCACCTAGGTTGTCGCACGCCAAGTTTTATTCCACGTCGTTTACCCAGGAAACCTATTCCCCGACTGGACACAGCTTGCTACCGAAGGGCCACCGAATCCACCAAATACGTCCCTCCATGTGCAGAAGACTCCAACCGTGCTCCTTTGTGCGCTCAACACGTCCGAAGATATCACGTCCGAAGACTAGGGTTTTAGGATAGTGTGTTGCTAAAGATCGCTCACGGGTACAGATTCGCAAATTAAAGCTCAACACAAACTACGAATGAATCGCAAATTAGCACTCAATCACTCTAAGGAATTCGTTTGCTTGTGTGTTCGTTTCGTTACCCTTCAACGTGAAGTGTTTATCTTCTTTATAGACCCAAGGATAGCTTCTTCACTTCACAAGGAAAGTTAAGCACAGAATATGCAAGAGAAAGCTCAATAATCACATGCATTAATTCAAAGAATCATGCCAAGAATAAACCAATAAGCAAAACGGTCATGCATGATTGCTTACCATAAATACCACAGACTTACTTTCCTTTCGTGGTGATCTCATCCGTTGTCGGCATATTCCATATATAGTTCCACTCAGCATATTATCAATAGTAAGCTCAATCAACTGATTTCTTTCCCAAAATATGATAGCCAATTCCCACAAGGAAGATTTGATCTACTGAATATAAGGTAAAGACAGACTTTCCATGTATAGTGATCTCATCCGATTTCAACACATTCCATAATAGACTCAATCAGCATATTACCACATATAAGCCCTATCAATTAATCATTTTCCAAATATAAATCCCAAGTCGCATAAGGAAAGGTAGATCATTCACTGATTTAATAATCAAATAAGATAGCACCCAAACAGATATATCATGATATTCTTTTCTAAAATAAATCAATCACATGTAAGCACTTAATCAGAATATCTTTTCCATATATATAGCATGGTCATTCATATGTGGGTGATGTCATCGATATTCTTGCCTAGAATAAATCAACACATGTAAGCACTTGATTAGAATATCTTTTCCATATATATCAGTCATTCATATCCGGGTGATCACAACGATATTCTTTCCTAAATAACTCAATCCCGAAGACAGTTCACATATCACTCAACATAGTATATTTTCCATATTGTAGTGCACAGTGAGATTTCATTCGTACGAAAATGTTCATAACCATGTGATCACAACAATATTCCAGTTAAGCACAAGATCACATATATTCGATTTTCTTAACGATTTAAATCACTTTGAAGCACTTAATCGAATATTTTCACATACTTAAACATCATAAATCATACATATCGAGTTTTCTAAATTGTACCCCCATAATACATAATTACTTGGAATAATCAAAACTCTCATAATCATTTAGACCAAATAGGTCTACAATCTCCCCCTTTTTATGAAGACAAGTAATTAATGCCTATCTTAAGCATCTTAGTACGTTCGATATGAAACAATTTTAGCACATAGCATGTTTAAGTATCAAAGCATGTGACATATGATCAGAGCAAATTAATTTATCAACTTCTAAAGCATGCCCCCTGCCTAATTGCTAATATTCCTATGTAAAGCACATCAGCAAAAACAAATAGCAATTACCAGTCATATCATATGGAATGTCACAAGTTATCATGGAATGTCACAAATTATCATATCATGTCACATGGAAACACAAGTTACTATGGAATACCTCAAGTTATCACATCACACCAGTTTGCAAGTTATCAGTTTGCTCCCCCTGCCTATGTGCGGAATTCCTTAGTCCTTAACAAATCACAAACTCAAGCATAGAGGGATTAAGACATAAGCATGTAAAAGCAAGCCGTTAATATTATAGCATTCACGATAGCAAAGTGAACGATCCAACACCAAACCAAAACATGACATTAATTGCGCTAAATTCTCCACCTTCAGCATCAAAAACGAGGGACCCAAAACACCACCAACTTACCAAAAACCTGCAACCAACCACAACCTATTAACCCAAAAACCAACAAAATAAAAGAGGTTAGTGCTAAGCACAGACGGGAACTAGGCATACTAAAGCTAGGAGATCACTAGGAATCAAAGTTCTAAGAGTTGGATTGCTATCAGATGAGGCAGATGAGGAATCAACGATATTCAGAGCCTTGGAGATCTCCGTCATATACTTTTTAACCCTTTTAAAGTGTCGTGAGATCTCGGCGAACTTCTTCCTGTTATCATCCTTGATGCCCTTGATACTCCGTTTCAAATCTGCTATGGTTCGCTGCTCGTCGTCGCTCTCTTGATTCTTTTTCTTCCTGGAGTGGCTTTCGGAGAGATTGGGATTTGATCAGAGCAGCCGTTCGCTTCTCGTCGGAGACAGATCGGTGCCTTTAGTCTTCACCATGGTTGAGATCGAAGGATTGAAGAAGGAAGTTATGAAGTGAGGAACTTAGGGTTTGGATGAATGAAAAAGGAATATGGACGATTTATAAAGGCAGAGACTATCTTGGATAAGGATGGAAGGAAGTTATTGAGAGATGTGATCTTGACAAGACTTGTGGCAATTTAAGGAAAGGATTTCAATTTGAAATAAGTTGAAAAGGAAACCGCTCTTTGGAAGGAATTTGCTGAAGCTAAGAGGATATGTCACGGAAAGTAAGGAAGAAAATGAGCACTTAAGATCAGAGTTCAAAGAAAATTTTGGCTGAAAATAGATTTTGACATAAGTCTAAAAAAAATATCTCCCCATGAATGGTAAGGATTTGGATAGATAAGGAAGATATAATCAAGAAAAAGATTAATAAATCAAGGGACAAAACCGAGGAGATCCTAAAGGATAAGATCAAAGAATTTCTAAGGGCTAACTATCTAGTCACATTTCATATTTGAGCTCAATAATTCCTAATCGGTAGCGAATATCACAAAATCTACACTCAATAAGTCGTAAAGATATCAGCCAGCTGATCATTAGTTCCTACAAAGTTCACGCCGATATTCCCTTTCTGAACACGATCTCGAATATAATGATGTTTTACCTCTATATGCTTAGTTCGAGAGTGGTGTACGGGATTCTTAATGATACAAACGGCACTAGTACTATCACGAAAAATAGGAATTTGGTCGTACCTTAAACTGTCTCAAGGTCTGTTTCATCCAAAGGATCTGCTGAGAACAACTTCCTAAGGCCATATATTCTGCTTCGATTGTGGACAGGGCGACAACATTTTGTTTCAGACTGGAGCAAGTTACAAGGGAATTCCCTAGTAATTGGCAAGTACCACAAGTGCTTTCCCTATCTTCTCTAGAATCGGCATAATCAGCGTCCGAGTATTCCATTAATGGGAATTTCTTGGAATTTGGATACCACATTCCAAAATTGATTGTTCCTTTCAAATATCTAAGTATTCATTGACTGCTGTCAAGTGAGATTCCTTAGGACTTGCCTAATATCAAGAACATAGACCAGTAGCAAACATAATATCGGGTCTGCTTGCCGTAAGGTATATCAAATTTCCGATCATACTTCTATACTTAATTTGGCCATAGGGCGTACCTTGTTCATGACTGTCAATTTTGGCGGTCTGATGCAGTGGGAAATACCTTGGAATCAGCCCTTCCGAATTTGTCAAGTAGTTCTTTCGTGTACTTTGTTTGAGATACGTATGTTCCCGTGTCCAATTGCTTGATTTGCAATCCAAGGAAGTATGTGAGTTCTCCCATTAGGCTCATCTCAAATTCCTGTTGCATAGACTTAGAAAAATTCTCGCAAAGAGTGTTGTCAGTGCTGCCAAATATGATATCATCAACGTATATCTGCACAAGTAGTCCTTCATATTTTATAAACAGTGTTATCTATTTTTCCTGTTGTAAATTCCATAACCTACTCAATCTTTCATGCCATGCCCTAGGAGCCTGTTTTAAATCATATAAAGCTTTGTTTAACTTGAAGACGTGATTTGAAAATTCTTCTTTTTCAAAACCGGAGGTTGCACGACATAAACTTCCTCATTTATAAAACCATTTGAAAATGCACTTTTCACGTCCATTTGAAAAAGCTTGAATCTTTTAAAGGATGCATATGCAAGTAAAATACGTATTGACTCAAGCCTAGCTACGGGTGCAAAGGTTTCTTGAAAATCTATACTTTCTTCTTGGGAATAACCTTTGGCAACTAACTTGGCCTTATTTCGTCTCACATTACCGTTTTCATCCAGCTTGTTGCAAAACACCCACTTTGTGCCTTCATTAGGTCTTTCCACAAGAGTCCACAATTGGCTCTTTTCAAATTGTGCTAGCTCTTCTTCCATGGCAATCACCCACGATTCGCCGTCAAGAACTTCATTCACTGTCTTAGGTTCCATGGTTGACAACAGCACGTCATGTGATTCCTCAGCAGTATCATTTCGTGCAGTTGCTCTCGTTTTGATCTCTGAAGTGATATTCCCTATGACCTGTTCAGTGGGATGGCTTGAGGCGTGTTTGAATTTTCTGCGCTGTTGTTCGTCTGAAGCCTCAGGTTCCTCTGACTTAGTATCTAGTTCCAATGGAATTCCGTTCACCTCTTTGTCAGTAACCTGTATACCTGCAGGAGACACAACTATACCTTCCTCAGTAGCATCTGCATTACGAAATTCATCAAATGTAACATGCACAGATTCTTGAACAGTCTTCCTCCTATTATTAAACACTCTAAAAGCTTTGGAATGAAGGCTGTATCCTAGGAATATTCCTTCATCTACTTTGGAATCGAATTTTTCTCTCTTATCCCTATCATTTAAAAACAAACATTTGCAACCAAATACATGAAAATATCCTATGTTAGGGGTTTTATCATTCCAAATTTCATAAGGAGTTTTGTTAATAATTGGTCTAAGGAAAATCCTATTCGAAACATAACAAGCCGTACTAACAGCTTTCAGCCCAAAAATGTTTTGGAGTATTATATTCGCTCAACATAGTCCTAGCAATTTCTTGTGATACTATTTTTCCTCTCGACCACTTCGTTCTGTTGAGGCGTAATAGGGGCTGAAAAATTAAGACTATAACCGTTTTCATCACAAAAAGATGCAAGGGATTTACTATCAAATTCTAGACCATTATCACTTCTAATCTTACGGACCTTTATCTCTTTCTCATTTTCTAGCTTCTTAATCAGTGGCCCAAAGTTATCTAAAGCCTCACTTTTGTGCGCAAGAAATAAAACCCATGTGTACAAGTATAGTTGTCCACGATAACAAAGGCACCGGACCAAAAAGGTCAAGATGTAGAACATCCAGTGGTCTGGACGTGGATATCAGATTCTTAGGTCTGAAGGACGACCTGGTCTGTTTCCCCATTTGGCACGCTTTGCAATTTCTGTCCTTGGTGGCTTTCATATCAGGGATACCTCTCACCAATTCATTGCATGATATGTGAGACATCAGTTCCATGTTGGCATGTCCGAAACAACTGTGCAATAACCATGTGATATCCTGCGTAACTGCTAGACACTTGACGTTTTGGTTAGCAATATCATCAAGAGTGATGCAGTAAATGTTACCATGTCTAGTTTCTCTAAACACAACCTCATCAGCCTTTTTAACAAAGCACTTATCTTTAGCAAAGGCTACGGTATTCTATCGTCACACAGTTGGCTAATGTTTATCAAATTATGTTTAAGTTCCTAACAAACCATACATTATCTCTAGTGATATTTAAATTGTTACCGACAATACCAACTCCAATGATTTTTGCTTTTGCACCGTTAGCGTACGAAACATATCCTCCATCAACCGCCTTTAACGACACTAAATTTCATATATCACATGTCATGTGGCGAGAGCACCCGCTGTCGAGATACCACCTGTTTTTCTTGGTTGAATTCCTCCTCCTTACCTGTAGAAAGAAGTACTCTTATGAGGTACCCAATTTCTGTTGGGTCGTAACATGTTAGCGGGGAAATAACTTCTGTTAACATATGAGATATCATTCCGCATAGGGGGTGAGCTCCTGTTACAATCAGATACATTAGTGACATTTACATGTGACTTCTTAGGTCTCTAGGCTTACTTAGCTTTATCAATTGTCTTTAAATGACAGTTGTATGCATAATGACCATTTCTACTACAACGGAAACATTTAAGCTTAGACACAGAATGTTTAGCATGCTTTACTTCAATGGAATAACCTATACGTGACCTACCAATATTCTTAGGGGTACTTAACAACATATCTAGGTTCTGCTTACCCTCAAGGAGTCAATCAACTTTCTGCTTTTCTCTATCTAAGGAATTCCTGAGTTCTACGATATCTCTAGGTAAGTCACTGTTTTTCTGTTTTAGTTTCTCACAGTCACATGGAATTCCCTCTTTCTCAGCAGTAACTAACTCTACTTTCAAACGTGAGATCTATAGGTCAGCCTCATGTTTTCCCTTAGCTAAATCATCTCGTTGTTTTATCAGTTTCAAATTCAAGGAATTCAGCGACTTAATCTTCCTTTCTGCATTTTGAAGTAATTCACACAATTGTTCTTACTTTCCTCTATATCAAAAACAGATGAGTCACTTTCACAATCATTGTTATATAAACTGTTTACGATATGAATTTTCTCAATGGAGAAAGAGATACCTGATCCTCATCAGCCAAGTAAGCGTGATCCTCGTTCTCACTTTGTTCTAGCCCAGAGTCATTTGATTCCGTCACCATAGCCTTCTGCTTCCTTGGTTTCTCATTGTTGTTTGTTGGGCATTCACGTGCATAATGGCCTAGTTTGTTGCATCGTAAACATTTCTGAACTTTCTTCCCAGACGTGGAGATTACCTTGTTTTTGTTCTGGAATTTGTTAAGGTTCCTTTTGAATTTCTTTTTCTGTTGGAATCTTTGAAATATTTTTGTAAGCATGGCTAAGTCGTTCATCAAGCCTCCTTCTTCGTCGTCAGCATCAGATTCTTCTTGGTGACGACTCTCAATATACAACTCGCTCAAAACTGATATGTGCTTCGCTCATAATTTTCGCTCAATATGTCGCTCAAAGCAGCTCCATGAAAGCTCTCTCGAAAGTCGTAAGTTGTAGCTCGGAAATCTACTTATATTTATAGGCATTGGCTCATCTTGAATTGGTAAAAATATCCCTTGAATATCTCGTCAAATATCTCCTCGAAGATCTCCCTAAATATAGTGTATATTTAGTTCGATCTTCTCATCTCATTTGTCGATCTCTTATCTCCTATTTATGGTAGCTGGTTGAATGATTCTCTTTTGATATTCAGATCTTCTAATCTTGGTCGTGGCTTGACTACTTCTCTTTTGATCTTCAAATCTTCTATTTATAGTAAGCGCACTTCCTAAATTCGTTCAAGCAGCTCAACGCATTTTCCACCTGATTTAGACTCGTTCCAGCACTTAAATACGTCCTGCATATCATTAATTAAAGCCACTAAAAAAGGTTCAACGGTTTTTAGGCATGAAAGATAAAATCGAATGTTGACCAATTCACAGAAAACAATGTTGGCTGGAATGTTAGCTCGACATTGTCAATGTTGAGCTAGTCAACATTAACATGTCCCATGCAACTACGACATATGAACCTAGCTTTGATTGTTTTGTTGTGATATATGTGCTATTTATTTGATTATTTGGGTGGTACAAATTATTTGGGATTAATAATTGTACCTCAGGCGCGAGTCGCCATATACGTTGTTTTGATTATTTGTTGAGATTGACCTTATATGATTTGAGTTGAACTATTCGTTAGCTCAAAGAGTTATGTGTATGTCATTGGGCATGAATTACTGTTTTGAATATGAGTGTGATATTCCTTGCATATTGTGCTTCGTTTCATTTACATCGAGTCATTTACGTCGCTTGGGACAACTGGAAATGGGTATGTGAGGAATTTCATATAGTCGCTTTGGACAAGACTGATATTGTGAGGTACATTATGTTCTTTCATGAGACGATACTACGATACGCGAGGGAATCTCGTAGTGGAGAAGACCGCCTTGATGGGATGGTCCACTCGAGCCCTTTCCCTTTTTTGGCGGTACCGCGCCCTTATTGGCCTGACGTGACGATGTCTTTTCTGGACGGATGAAAAAGACCGTGCAGCCTGGACGGGTGAAAAAGACCGTGCAGCATTTCTGGGTGGGTGAAAAAGACCGTGCAGAATTGATATTTATAGGCCTCATTGATATTGATTGAGCTCTTCGGTATCGTAGTATTCAGTCTCAGAGCCCATATTGAGTGAATCATTATGAGGGTATGACTGCATAGTTACGAGAGTATGAGTGGAATGTAGCATAGTATGTTGCATTATATCACTAGAGGAATTCATATCGCAGGTCGATATAGTTCCGATCATATTTTACACAAGTTTGTATTATTATGGCATTCGCTTACTGAGCAATTAACTCACGTCGTTCATGTGTTGTAGGTGAGCCCGATGATGTTGTATGATACTCGCTTTCGAGGCTAGCTGTCGAAGCTCCCGCAGACTTTTGAGATGGCGTGTAAATAGATTACGACCTGTGGACGAGCGAGTTCATTGGTTTTGGGTTTGTATAGTTTTATATTTGTTGTTGGAGTGTGTTTGGTCATACTTTTGGACACCGTTATGTAGCTGTATATACGTTATAATGTAGATGTATATATGTTATAATGGTCGAGTTGAGCTGCGTAGTTTGTTAGTTGAATGTTGTGGGTGAACTATTTTTTTTTTAAGGTAATGTTATTTTACTACGAGTTTGCGGGTCTATTGGTTGGTGAGTGGGTTTGAGTGGTCGAGTACAGGAGTTATCGACAATTTCAAACAGAGCTCTTGCATTTTATTTCTCGAAGTCGTATATTAATAGCCCTTAGAGTTATATGGTAGTGTAGTGGCCTGGGGCGCCACAGATATGCTCCAAGTTACTCATGAAGGAACCCAACGAGTTGTGCAAGAAAGACTGGCTCTGCTCACTCATCAGTACGAACTGTTCTCAATGGAATCTGACGAGAATATATGCCAGATTCATGGGAATCATCAACCAAATGTTCTCTCTCGGAAAGAAAGTTCCCGACAGTGAACAAGTCAGAAAGATACTGAGATCACTGCCACGAGAATGGAATGCCAAGGTTACTGCCATCTACGAAGCAAAGGATCTGGAAGCACTTAGCATCTCCGAACTGATTGGGTCTCTTATCTCTAATGAGATGACTCAAACGTCAATGAATGAGAAGTCGCAGAACAAAAATCAGAAGTCCATCGCATTCAAATCCAACCAAGAAGAATCTTAGTACTTCGTAGTTTTCAGGATCGTGTCCATTTGTAGTTTTTCTAGGCTTGTTTTTACTATCTTCGGATAGTTGTTTTGCATCCATTGCTATAGTGGAATTTTGCCTTGAGGCACGCAACAAGTTTTATAACTTGCTGCACAGATTTACACCTTGTGTTCATTAGCTTTCGTAACTAAGTAATTACAATATTCCGCTGTGCACCTGAATGTTAGGCTGAGTGTTACCCCGACATTTTACCCAACATCTAGTCTATACGTAGTGTTTTACATCCATTTCGTACCGGGACCACTTCAGGACAGTCGCTTACCTGTCGTCTCTAACCTTGTTATTATATCGAGATTGTGAGCCGTAATATCAACTACAAAATAAGCCTATAAGCATATAATTACTCCCATAAAATATTACAGTAGCATTATGCGGTTCCTAAATAATAATAGCAAATGAGTCAGTTAAATAATAAACTTAGAGGGTTCCTTAATTCTTATATGTTGTATATATGTATATATGTATGTATATCACGGATTACTCTTCCGAGAAACGTGGTTTACAGCTATAAAAAGACAATCGATTTAACTGAAATGGTTTAAGTATTCTAAGAATAAAGAAACTCTAATGAATAACAAGTATGAGCAAGCCTTAAAACCTTAAATCAACGAATACAAAACAGATAGTTACATAGAGTACTTTCATATGTGCTAGTATGCAATAATTACCACAGAAACTTTTATCTAGATGATCTGTACGTGTGGCTTAGATATGAGAGTGAGGTTTGAAGTTACATAGACGTGCTGAAAAGAGGGCCAAGAGCAAAATGATGGGAACGAATCTTGATAATTAAAGGGAACCAAGGCGGTTAATTTATTCCTTGCTCTTTACGTTAACTAATACTTATCATATTGGAAAATAAAAATTTAAATGGACCATGAAAGGAATCAGAAAAGGTGAAAAAAGAATTAAATTAGAACCAAAACCAATATATATGTTTTGTAGTTTTGTTTAGCTAAGAAACGAAAAATAAAATAAAAATTGCTACGAACTATAAAGAAATAGTAACTAAAAAAGAAAAAAAAATGTCCAAGCAATAAATTAGAATATATAAGTGCGAACCAAAAAGAAAAGGAAAACCAAAACGGACAAATTGCTAAGGACAAAAAACATATAAAAAACGAAGCAAGTATAATTAAAAAAACAAGAAAGCAAAACGAAGCAAGTATAATTAAAAAAACAAGAAAGTCGTAGCTGACGAGAATTGAACACCTGACCACTGAAGTAAAAGATAGTTCCCACACCACCATGCTACATGACATTTTACAGTATTTGTAAAACGACAATTTATTTCAATGTATTAACCAGTGTTTAAAAACGTGTGGCATCGCGCGCTTTAACGCGCGCGTATGCGTTAATTTTTATCGAAACACGACGTCGCGCAAATAAAATAGCGTACAGTACAGTTTTCGATCAGAGAGGAAGAAGTATTGCACGTGTCATGTTTTGTGATTTAACTATTTTAATTTTCTATTTTTTTTTCTAGCTTTTAAATTACTTCCCACCAAATATAAAAAGCGATTGTTCAATGTAATCTATCTGATTAAAATAAATAAAAATTTATCTAGTTTATTCTTTGTTTAACAACGATCAAAATGACATGCATATCTTATATTTTTCAGTATCCATAAGAATTATTTTTTAGATACTACATTTTTTAAGTTTATGGTTAAAATTGTATTAGTGTTATCTTATTTTTTAATGTTGGATAACATATGTGAGTGAAATTAGATTAAAAATTCTATTAAATCTTATGTACATAAATTGTTTAATATATTTTTATGTATGTTTTTATTATCATTGTTCCCAAATTTCATATAAAGTATAATGAATAATGTGGTTATAATTAATAATTTGTTATAAATTATGTTTATTAACGTAATTGTGGCTTGTCCGAAATACTCACGCAATACGTTACGCTATTTACGCTACGCGCTATCGGAACTGAAACGTGACGCATTGCGCTATGCGCGTTTTAAAACACTGGTACTAACACTATGTACTACATATATAATACTAAAATTTTCGAAAATTTTCGGGGGGGGCCATGGCCCCCTCTGGCCCTATGCTAGATCCGCCCCTGGATACTCTGTGTCTGCATCTCTCCACAGAGGTCCATGTGCAGTAGTTTCCGGGATCGAGACGTGAATGATACTTGCTTGAGTTTGTGCGACACTCGCTTCATTTGCGATTTAACTCCACATTCCTAATTCAGTTCAGCTCTTATTCATGTAAGATTGATGCCTAAATTTGCACAAGAACTCGTTTTTAATTGCTTCCATCTGTTTAAGAATTTCTGTTGTGCGTAGTGGTAGTTATCTGCGAATTTGAGGTAGTTATTGTCCTCCGATTGTTTCGAATCTGGTTCTACTGAAAGCTAAGGTCCTTATCTTTTCTCAGCCGCAGAAACCAGCTCGATCCGATACCTGTACAGTTTTTTATGAATTTTCGAACATTCAGCTACTACCAGGAAAATTTCTGTCGCGCAGTCTCTGAATTCTTCGATTTTGAAATGGTTATACTGATCGTATTGTCATGGGAACAATTTCTGTGGAAAGCTAACTTCTTAGGCTTTCCGTACCCACTGGAATCACACCAATCCGATATTTCTACAATTAGTTATGAATTTTCAAAGTTTCAGCTATAAATTCGGGATTTTCCCTACACTTTGAACTATTTTCGAGTTCATTGCTTTGCTCCCGCTGCAACGAACCCTCTAACAACTCGATACATACTTTACGATGTGATTTAAGTATTTTTGGGCAGACCTAAAGAATAGTGGTCGTGTTATTTGACAAGCTGAATTGATGCTCTTTCCGTAGTGATATCGTTGGTAGACCATTGACAAGCTTTTTAGCAGAAAGCTTGTAAGAGCCTTGACATGTAGATGATACATACATTGATGCCATAAGTTGTTCATTTGAATTGTCGTCTGAGAGATAAAGCATACAACGGTTGAAGGTCGTATGGTTGTTAGAATTCCCGTAAGAAGATCTTTATTCTACATGTTTAGAATTCTGTTCTTCTAGAAATACCACTTGAAACCTCTATTGCAGAATTTTTCTATGCTGATCAGGTTATGTTTGAGACCTATGTATGCCGCACTTTTATTGTCAGATTCTCTAGAATGATATCTCCAAGGCCTAGAATTGGAACCGAGTCGTTGTTCCCGAACCTTTATCGCGAAAAATTTCCTATGCTGAATAACTTAAAATTTTTCATAAAATTTTTCTTGTCCTCGTGTAAAGAATTTTCTTTTAAAGTTAAATCCGGACAAGATTTAAACTTTCTTTTGAAATCGAGGAATTTTTTAGATAAGCGCATATTTTTGCTTCATAAATTTTTCTTTCTGTTGCTAAGGAAGAGTTTAAATTGGTTATATTCCTAATAATAGCAGATAGAAAGTAGAACTTTCAGAATGATCGTTATTTTCTTCCTCGAATTTAGGGAGATCTTCTAAGGGATATAATGAATTATAGTCCACTAGACAAGGGAATCTCTCACGTTTCGTAACTATTATTCAAGTCAGTGATTAAAGAGGATTCCAGTCCTAGTTTTGGCATCTCTTTTAGACTCTTCTAAGGAATTCATTTCTGATGCATTTAAAGCCATAAGAAGGTAGTTCTAAGCCCATGCACTTGATATTCATATGATTGTTTTATGTTAACTTTTTCAAGTTACATGGATTAATAAAGCCTAATCCTTCAACATGATTATAAAATTCTATATCATGTGGCTGATTTAGACAAATCGTTTGATCTGCCTGACCTCTTGTTGTCAGAAGATCATTTAAGGTCCTAATCCTAGAGTAAAGCTTCTTACGTTCATCAGATATTTCCTTATATCTGTTTCTTAATTCACTCTGACTATCGCTAAGAATTTTACTAAGAACGTTAATCTTGGTCTCAGACGTGGCTATCCTAGATTCAAAACTTGCTTAAGTCTCCTTAGCATTGGATAAGAGAATCTCTAAGTGAGTTCCTTATTGGCATTTGGAGGTTCTTTTTGCAAAGTGCTAGTCGCTCCTTCCGCTCACTTTTCATGTTAGCATATTTAACTTGTAGAGATTCTAACATGCTTAATAATGTAGAGTTAGGCTCTACCTCCTGAGACAAGGTTGATGCTTCTTCATCGTCGGTCCGCTCAGATGAGCTAGCTGCTGAGGCATCTTTAAGACGTACCATGAGAGCTAAGTTATCCGTTTCAGAATCTATAATATCTTTCAGCAAGTGGTCTTGTTTTACCATTAGAGCAACTCCAACTTTGTTTTATTTAGTCAATTGGAGTTTCTTGGAGGTAGTTTGAAGCCTTCCGTTTTTGACAGACTATATTCCGTGGCATAGTGCCTTGTTTTTCCATAGTTGAAGCATTTTTGTGGCTCTTTGGCATTCTTGAGTAGGCTGCCCGTGCTCCAGTAGGTACCACTCTAAAGTGACCTGAGTGGGCTGACCGAGCGATAGGATGGTGCTTGGGTGCGTGCCATTCTAAAGCGACCTGAGTTGGCTCCCGAGCGGTGGGACGTTAGTGGTTTGGGTGTATGCTCTAGTACGTACCACTCTAAAGCGACCTGAGTGGGCCGAGCGAGCGAAAGGCGAGGTGAAGGTTCTAGTACGTGCCACTCTAAAGAGACCTGAGTGGGCAGACCGAACGTGAATCTCAACTCGGGGAAATGGGCGACTCTAAAGAGACCTGAGAAGCCCTCCCATTCTAAAGCGACCTGAGTGGGATACCCGAGGGTGTAATGTAGAGTCACGGGGAGTCGTGGAATGTGATGAGTCGTGATCAGGGTCGAGCGTGCATTTGTGAGGTATATGGGATGGGATCGAGCGCACGCTGCATTCACGCATATTTCACCTACTGAGCAACTAGCTCATGGTTTTACGTGTTGTAGGTACCGAGCCCAACGCTGATGCGCGCCGCGGCTAAGGCGGGCTGACGGCGGTGCTCCACGGACTTTTGAGGGCGGGGCTGTACATGGATGCGACCTGTGGAGCGATTAGGGTTTTGAGCGTTTTGATATTTTGGGTGCTACGGCCCGTGTATAGTGATGACGATGTAGACGAATATGATTGTAATGTGACGATGTAGATGACGTTAGGTATAATGTACTTTATTTAAGAAAAAGTTTTTGTCAGACGGGTCTTCCACGACTTACGTTGCGAAAATCCGCCACAAATCAGTATTAGAAAGCGAGGGTCGCCACAAATAGGGCATGGTATTCCAAGTCGACTGAAGTCGTCTATTGAAAACCCAAGAGTGAACGCCATATCATTGGGTTGGCTCGTCGTCGATTCTGAAATGGGTTGCGACGTTTCGAGACTTCCATCCAATCCTTGAGTGGAACCAAAGGATCCACCTCTATGGACGTTGTGACGGTTCAGAGTGAACCTGTGAAGTCGGTTGTTGGTCTGATGAGTCTTGAATAGTGACCACCTGGGTGTAGACGTGGAATTTCGTGTAAACCTCCATAAGATGGCTGATGAGTACCGAGAACCATCGAGAGTGCGGTGTATTCTTCGACTTCCTATTCCCCTTTTGTCGGACTTGATCGGCCAGATCATTCTGGGATCTCTCTCAGATAGGACCAATGTGGGTGAGCATGAAGAGATGTTCCATTCGCTTGTGCTCTTCCCAGTGATAAATGCATCTCATCTTGAACTCGTCTCTGCCCTCTTGATCTCAACGACCTCCAGATCCTCTTTTAATTTTCTTCAAGGTACGAGCATTATATCCGCACGTTCTCCGATGGGGATTCGACTCGAATGGCCCCTTCTGTTAGTGTTCGAGGGGTGCTCACTCAATGTGCGATCATCTGGGAGCTCTGGGGGTTCATAATTGTAGTCCATGACTTGTTGGAGTTCTTCGTCTCGATGAGGACCAAGTCGACCGAAGCGCCTAACACCGGAATCAACAATTGCAAAATAGAATTTTCTAGTTTCATATGTCGAAACATATTTGAATGCCCAGTTCCTCTCCTTGCAAATAAAATGGAAATACCTACTTGGCTACTGATGTGGAATATTTTATAGCCACTAGCCTGCTGACCTGGAATGTCGCCAAGTACAACTTCTCTCATATTCTATCGAAAAAAGAGTCGCATGTCAAATTAGTTCCGACAAATTTCTTATTTAGTGAACAGTCGTACAATTACCGATCCAGAATTAAAAATATCTTGTGATCCAAATATAATTTTTCCTAACTATCTAAAATTGGAAAAAGAATCTATGTATCCTAAAGCAAATTGACAGTGAAACATAATGGACGTTGAGTAGAAATTGAATGTGGAAATAATCATTAGAAAGCCAAGGATCATTATATAATTATTAGCATTTGATTTTGCTCCCACCCCCTATCTCCCTATATAAATGAGCTATATATTTAGAAGCCCCCAAGAAGACATTTAAAACGAGAGAGATGGCTCGAATTTCTTCCACATTCTGTTGTTTGGTTCTCCTAGCTGTTTTAGCTTCAGGTGTGCTTAATAATAAGCCCTTTTCATTGAAACCCTTTTCCTAATCTTCATGTTATAAAAATTATTGCTTTTATTGTAATACAGCTGCGAAAGCGGATAAACTGTGTCCATGGCTAATTCCGGGAGTTCCCTGCGAGGGTTCCAACATGGGACTGAAATGTCTCCCGCGCTGTTACGTAGCATGCCACACAATGTCTGTGGTAGGGCAGTGCATAGACTACGGCAGTGGCGTCCGTACATGTACTTGTGGACTGATCTCCCCCAATTGCACTAAGCAGCATTGCCATGATATAGCTGTTCCCTTAAAGTCGTTTATAGGAATAGCGAGTTAAGAGTTTTCACTTATGATGATATATACTCAGTGTCCTTTGTTAACTTTGTTGATTGGAGATATACAGTTAAAAGTATTTTCATATGCGATTCGCTCTTAATTCCACTGGGAGGAGAATAATCGATCATTTTAGGTCATCGTGTGAAACCCTTGCTGTTTGTTTTAATTCCTTTCGATGGCATTTGATATATGAAGGTGGTTTGCCACTCGACAGCAAACAATTCTGTACGTAACAGTGAATTACAGGACATATCAAATTGAGTGACGATATCGAGCGAACCACTTGTAGATATATGATCGAATAGTTACTAATTATGAAACGATCTTATAAACCCTAATTCATAATTAATTTTTCTGAAATCACATAATATTTTTCTTCATATTTTCATGGAAGGCCACGTGCAATCTCTCCAAAAACGAGAAATAATTTCAACAATGGATCACATGAACAATTATGATAAAAATATTATGATTTGGATCAAGAAAAAACTATTGTAACATGTTTTTAGTTATATCATTATGAACATCTATGAATAACTTACTTGGCAGGCGTTATTGTGAGCAATATTCTTGACGTTTTTGGTAATGACACCCATGTCAGCGTCTGTTCTTGCATTTGTAAACAGATGCTAGATTTTTTTGTAACTAATGCTATTTCAAAATATCAATATCGAGAATAAAAAGAAAATACCTCATGTGCATTGAGGGTCTGATAATACGTCAACTTGCTTGTTGAGCTGTAGTACTTTGTCATCTAACACTCTTAAACCTTCTTCCATGGACGTCATCTTGACATTTATGAAATTAATGTCAAAAAAGCTTCCTCCGTTCTTTTCAACACAGCCAATTTTTCCTGAATTTCCTCCAATGCTTTTTGAAATGACACTTTCATAGTAGATACTTCCTCTGACTGAAGTTGAATTTTCATTCAAACGCCTGCATTTTCTGCACAACTGTACGTAGAAAGTTAAGCGATTATGCAGGAAAAATTATCAAATCGAATACATAATGTTAGTAATGATTGGTAGAGACATATAAAACATACAAATAAATCAGAATAAATCTAACAAACCCAAAAATCCTTCCGCCTATGGAACGTCTTCATCAAGCATGTACTGATTGGCAAATGATTTGGTAACGCCAGGGATACATTCACGCAAGTATCTAAAAAAGACGTACGATTTATTTTCCAAGACAATGTGAAACAATAGATATCACTAATTGAAATAATAAACATAATACTATTACCTGAAATGGATGTACAAAACCTCCTAAACTTAAGTTTGGGCATTTCTTCACTTGCTCAACGGTTGATTCATCATTGAACTGTGAGAGATCCCTCTTAGGTGACGTTAGGACTTCATTGAATGCTAGGGTTCCCCATTAGTAAGCATTAAATTTCTCAAAATCTTCCACCAAATACATTATCGCAGGATCGACGTAAGCGGTATCTCTATTACTTCTTAATTGAATGCGCATATATCTTTATAAGCGGAAAATATCACCTCTCTTCCTGGCTTCACAGATCCTCTGGGCAGCTTCGTTTCCAATACTGCCTGTATTAAGACAATGTACGGCCGCAAATTGATACTTAGAACAATAACAACATAATCTTTAACAATATCACATGATACATTCAGAAACCCTAATTGGTACTTAAAACAATAACAACATATCATTTAACCAAATCACATGATACATTCAAAAATACACCCAAAAATTTTCGGTTTTCACATATATCATGTTTCACAGCCATAAATAAGACATAGCACTAACCTCAACGAACTTGGTACCCATGGCAAATGACGACAAATATTAATAGATTCAAGCCAACAGAGAGGAATAATCTTGTTGAATTCTCAATTGCGCAACACCAAACTGTTCTTACAAAATTCCGACAACAATATACTCACTGATTGTTTCGCTAGTTTTTTTCTTTGCGAGGTAGGGGTTTAGAGTAGCGGGATTGGAAATTTAATTCAGTAATCATATATATATATAAAAGTTCGTAGTGGACATTCAATGTGGGCTGATATGAGGATTTATTTACGAAAATTGCCACTCCCCTTTAAACAATCCTATGTGCCATGTCTAAAGGTTTTTATGGGATTAAAAAAATAGTAAAAATAATTATTGTTTTAGCCGTATATGTGACTTGAATTACATGGTGCCATTCTATATATAAGCTATAAGAATATGAACAGTAATAAGAATATGAACAGACTTGCAAAATAATCAAGTCGACCGACACTCTTGGCTTCTTTGCTTTTCAGAGAGACAGAGATCGATAACTCTTCGTATGGGACGGAGGGGCTTACTTCGAAGAGGATGACGGGATTTCGACGATGTGGCGAAGCTGCGTGCCAGTCAAAGGCGAGGGGCGTGAGTTACGACAAGAAGAAGAAGAGGAAGAGGCCGGAGCCAGAGGTGGGCTCGGTGGCAGCGATCCTTTCTCCACGTCGCGCATCGTAAGTGCATTGCATGTTCAGAGGCCCGTGTTCGTGCCTACCGTTAGTGAATTACAACAGTTTGATTGACGGTTTCTGTAGGGAATGTCGATTAGATGAAGCCCATAGGACGTTATATCGTATACTGGATAGAGGACTGTGGGCAAACGTAGTTACGCGTACTACTTTGGTGAATGGGTATTGTAGGGTTAGTGAAGCTCGGAGTGCCGAGAAGGTGTTCGATGAAATGGCTGAGAGGTGCGTGAGTGCCAATGCTCTCAGCTACAGGTTAGTGCCGTTTGTATTGGAGCAAAAGAAGAGAGTAGAAACGTACGAAACAGTGTTCTTCAGTCGAAAGATGGTTCTCATCACTTTGTTAGTCCGTGTGTGTGCTGAAAATGGCTTAGAACTTCGTCATAGGAAAGAAAATACGAACTGAGATTGTTGGTTTTTGGTTATTACATGATCGACGATGATAAGTAGGGCTTGGCTTATATTTACTATTTATGGGGACATTTGCAGAGAAGCAGCAACAGATTTGTGATGTCCAGCGTCTCCCTCCTACAGGGTTAGTGGCGGCAGGTGGCTTCTGTAGAGGGTGGAGAGAGGCGACGAGGAAGGTGTGGCTTGCTGCTGATGAATTGAGAATCGAGATTGGCGATGAGAATCGAAAGGTCTTGCTTCGATCTTTAATCTTATTTGTCCTTGAATAATTATTCTTTGGGGTTTATACATCTGTTGATGAAACTTATGATTTGATGTGAAATTGATTAGATCTAGCTGTGCAATCATCCAGCTGGACTCATTTCAAGCTCTATGGAATCACCCATCTGGCCCTAAAACAAGTATGTTATGGTCTCTTTGCTTTGTTTTATTTTTGGTATGTGAAATCGGTTAAAAGGAACTATCATTCAGTAGTCCTCTTAATAAATGTATTCGATGTGACTCAGTTGAATTGAGTTCCTTAGAATAGGCGGCACAGTTGCATGTTCGTAACTACCCTTAACCTGATATGGAACACACTCTTTTCACTTGATTTTGCTGAGTATAACACAGATTCGTCTCATGAGATGCTCAAGGCTGTAAGGGGACTTACGACTGCGTGGGGTTTGCCTAACGCTTGAGATTTTTTCCCTATTCTCAAATGGTTCAATCCTTAGGGGATTCATAAGGGTGCAGATGGGCATACGAGGAAGATTTTTGAGATTTTCGATGGTATAATCAATCGAAGGCTGCAGTCGAGAAAAAGATCCAGCCTTGAAATCAGACGCGACGAATCAATGTAACTATTTCATCGTCTTCTAAATCAATATAATTTCTTCTTTGAACAGTCCAAGAATCAATGTAACTATTTCTTTCTTTACCTGGCGAACACAAACGTGCCTCAGAAAAACATTAGTAATTATGGGGCTACCTTAACGTCACAGCGTATTTATTTGGGAGTCCGACAAAACCCTCTGTTGAGCACATCATCACCGTTGTATACCTGGCATGCCTTTCCTATTAGTTATCGTTCTGGTTGCTTTTGTTTTTTTCTTCAGGAATGGAATATTCATATGCAGGTCGATGGAGATGAGTTATCTGCGCAAATGGGAGCTCAACGGATCATCATCGCCATTGCCCTCGCTTTATGAGCGGTAATTAATTTACGGATAATTGCAAATTTGGTCCCTCAGTTATAAGGTCAATATTAGTTTCAGTCCCTCGAAAACATACGTCATCAATATATGTCCCTCAGTTTTTAACCGTTAATCAACTTCAGTCCTTTCCGTCAAGTTTGACCGGGTTGATTGTCAAAACTAACGGAATTGACCGTTAGTGCCGTTAAATATTTTTTAAAAATAAGAAAATTGCTTAAATATTAAAAAACCGAAAATAAAACTTGAAAAAATATAATAAAAGTAAAAATGAAAAAAGAGACAAAAATTAAAAAAAAAAATTAAAATAAGAAACAAAATATAAATTCTAAAAAAACTAAAAGCTAATTAAAATAAAACAGAAACTAAAATTCTAAAAAAGAGATACATTTTAAATAAAATGGAAAATAAAAATAAGATTAAAACTTTAATTAAAATAAAAAATTTAAATAGAAAAAGTAGAAAAAAAAACAAAAACAAAATGAAAAGAAAAAGAGACTAAAATTCAAAACTTGAAAATATAATTAATGTAAAAATAAAATAAGAAAAAAATATTAAGAAAGGAAGAAATTCTGAGGAGGAACCGTGATTTCTTCTAAAAAGGAAGCAGGGGATCAGGGACACGCCCAACAAAAGTGCGCTTGATCACTCCGCAGAGGAGATGACTGTTGAAAAATTATTCGGATAGCGAATCGTGGAAGAAGCTGATCTTTATTTTTGTTAATCGAAATTTATTTTCATTTTTTTTAATTTTAGTTACAGATCTGGTTTTTCTAAATTAATTTTATATATTTTAATAAAATTTTTATTTTTTTATGATTTCTTTTTTTTTTAAAGATATCTCTCTTTTATAGAATTTTACTTTCTTTTTATTTTACTTATCTTTAAATTTTTTAAAATTTATATTTTGTTTCTTATTTTATTTTTACTTTAACTATTTTTTCAAATTTTAAATTCTAATCTCTTTTTTTTTTTTTTACTTTTTTTTAAACTCTTATTTTCGTTTATTTTTAATATTTTAAGCAATTTTCTTTTTTTTTTAAAAAAAATATTTAACGGCACTAACGCTCAATTCTGTTAGTTTTGACGGTCAACCAGGTCAAACATGACGGAAAGGACTGAAGTTGATTAACTGTTAAAACTAAGGGATATAGATTGATGCATGTGTTTTCGAAAGAGTGAAACTAATGTAGGCCTATAATCGAGGGACTAAATTTGCAATTATCCCTTAAATTTACATAGCATTTAGGGTTCTTGCTCTTGAGGTTTTCCTCCATTATCGTCTTTTTTTTTCGTTCCTCAGAATAACTTCAACAATTATGCGACTACCTTAGCTTCACATTGTAACTTTATTTGAGAGTCCGACAAACCTACACTGATCACATCATCGCCGTCGTATACCAGACACGCCTTTCCTATTTGTTATCGTTTTGGCTGCTTTTGTTTTTTTTCTTCGATATTCATATGCAAGTCGATGGAGATGAGTTATCTGCTGCAAATGGGAGCTCAACGGATCATCATCGTCCCTCGCTTTATGAGCGGTAATTAAATTTACATGGCATTCAGGGTTCTTGGGCTTGAAGTTTTCCTCCATTATCGTCTTTCTTGTCCTCTTCTGAACATATTTGCTTTGGGCCCGCGACCCGATTCGACCCGATGCCGTCATATACCCGGCGCACCTTTCCTATTTGTTATCATTTTTCTCGAGTTATTAATCGCAGAGCTTTGGCTGCTTTTTTTTTTCCTTCATGAATGGGATATTCATATGCAGGTCGACGAAGATGAGTTCTCTGCTGCAAATGGGAGCTCAACGGATCATCATCGTCATCGTCCCTTGCTTTATGAGAGGTAATTAAATTTTACATAGCATTTAGGGTTCTTGGTCTTGAGGTTTTCTTCCATTATCGTCTTTCTTTGTCCTCCTCTGAACATATTTGCTTTGGGCCCGCAACCCGATTCGACTCGATACATACATATATATATATATATATATATATATATATTTCTAATATATATTTATATCGCACTACGCTTTGCTTCTAACATTTTTAAGGTTGAATCAATTTCAGCTTTTCATACCGATTCAAGAGCCGCATCTCCGCCTCTGAATGTTGAATGGGGGCTTACACGCTCTGGATCGTTGAAGGATATTTGCTTTGGGCCCGCCCGATTCGACCCGATACATATATATAATTTTCTAATATATACTTATATCGCACTATGCTTTGCTTCTAACATTTACAACGTGAATCAATTTCAGCTTTTCATACCGATTCAAGAGCCGCATCTCCTCCTCTGAATGTTGAATGGGGGCTTATGTGCACCTCATGTGTTGAGGGATCCTAGGTATGAGAGCTTCAATTTATTTACTGTGCCTATCATGTCTTTGGAACATATTTATAACGCCTCATGTGTTGTTTTCTTTCTTCTTTTTCTTCCATTTGCGAACCTTAATCTGCTTTATATGTAGGGATAAGAATAATGGGAAGGAGATATCAGACAGTGAAGGAGATCCTGGAGGTGCTGTGTTTAATGCATTGGACGCAATGTTGAAGAGTAGCCTGGATCGCTTGGCAAAAATGAGGTTTAGTCCTACCCATTAATGTACATTGATATTATATCATTCTGTTCCGACTTCGTTTGATCCACGACACGGTATTTCCTATGTTTGGTCAGTAACATTTCTGTTAATATTGCACCAACATTTTCTATTTATATTGCAACATTTTTAGATATGAGGTTTGTTTGCCGTCGCTCTGTTGGTTTGTATTTGTTTATTTTGATTTTTTTAACTTTTTAGAATTGGTGTGATCAGTGGACATAATTGCATGAATCATGGATGAGGTTGTCGCTTAAAATCATGGACCATGTCATTTACCTGATTTCGTCCGCCTTCTGTTTGTTAATTTAACCCAGAAAGTTTCTGCTGCTGAGTACCGTAATATTATGTGTGCGTCCGTAGTTGTCGTTTGGCGTCTCACATTGTCGGATATCCACGTAGAGGCCCAAAAAGAGATCTCAAATTTGCCATCAAATCATTCTGGGATGGAAAGAGCACTGTAGAAGGTTTAGAGAGAGTTGCAGTTGACCTTAGAGCATCTATTTGGAAGCAGATGTCAGATGCTGGAATAAAATATATTCCGAGCAACATATTCTCTTACTATGATCAGGTTCTTGACACAACTGCGAAGCTTGGTGCAATTCCTCCAAGATATAATTGGATGGGTGGAGATATTGGTTTCTCCACTTACTTCCCCATGGCTAGAGGAAATACTGTAATACTGTTCCAGCTATGGAGATGACCAAATGGTTTGATACCAATTAGTAAGTGAGGGGTCAGATTTTGTTTATAAGTCTCTTCTCTTTGTTTTGTCTGGGCTTCTTATAATTGTAATCATGTTTCTTTTTTCTTAATGCAGCCACTACATTGTACCAGAATTTATTCCTCTGTTTTTTAATAAAGCTATTGGCTCTGAGATTTTTTGGGTGTTACATGCGTTTTTGTGTTATGTTGTAGATTGTGTGATGATGCATTGATGATTCGGTGTTTCTTGGCACAGCTTGGGGTAGATATTGTTCCTGTAGTTGTTGGCCCTGTGACGTACTTACTATTATCGAAACCTGCAAAAGGCGTCGAAAAAACCCGAGAAAAAGCTTAGACGGATTCTTCTTAAGTTACAGTATTTTTCATTCACCGTCTCCATAAACGTTGAAGAACCGTCTTGAAGAAGAATGGAATCTGTTCTCATGGTCATTCGTATTCCCTAGCATTTTTCGCTCTCTTTTTTTTGTTGTTGATTAGTTTTATTTTTGGCTTCAACTCATTGCCCTGTCACTGAATTTTTCGTGTCGGAGTACTTTGCATTTTCTAAGTTCGGAAGTGGACAATAGTTGTCATGGCGACTGGAAGTGCACAATAGTTGTCGTAATTTTCTGATTATCTGAAAAAGTTTTTTATGTTTAGTAATTCCGAAAGAAAATGAACAGAGGGAACGAAAATAATTTTCTGCTCAAACGTTGAATAAATAAAGCTACAAGGTGCCACATTGGTCTCGAGAAAGACGGCAATTGTTACAAGTCCTCTTACATCATTAACGCAAGATCAGGTTTGCCATTGAGATTATCCTATTTTCTTTCGTTTAATTAGTTAGCTGTTCGATGATGAGTGTCTTAATGCGATTAAACAATGTTCGTTATTTCTTCTTTCTTTTATTCACGGGCATTTTGATGTGTATTCGGATTAAGTTTTCTTCCATATGTTTGGATAATGGTATTGAAAGAGAGGGGCGTGAGAGCTGAGTAAACAATGCTGAAATAACGTTACTAAAGGAGGAATCTTGCGACGATTTCAGATTTGCATCAGAAGAAGTGGAGGATCGTGGGGGAAGAGAAGCAGTTATTCGATGTTATCAGATGGAGTTATGGTGCCTCTTCTTAAGTTACAGTACTTATTCATTCTCCATCTCTAGAAACGACGAGGAACCGTCTTGAAGAAGAATGGAATCTGTTCTCAAGGTCGTTTCGTATTCCACAACCTTTTCCGCTCTTTTTTTGTTGGTTCCTTTTGTTTTTGGCTACAACTCATTGTCCTTTCACTGCCTTTTTCGTGTGGGAGTACTTTGGATTTCTAAGTTCAGGCCATACCAGAAATAAATAATCGAGGACATATTGCGAGGAAATGATTGCTTGGTGGTCATGGCGGCTGGAAGTGGAAAATAGTTGTGGTAATCTTCTGATTATTGGAAAAAGTTTCTTATGTTTAGTAATTCCGAAAAGAAAATGAAGAGAGGGAACGAAAATAATTTTCAGCTGGAACGTTGATGAATAAAGCTTCCAGGTGCCACATTGGCCTCAAGAAAGACGGTATTGTTACAAGCCCTCTTACATCATTAATGCAAGATCAGGTTTGCCTTTGAGACTATCCTATTTTCTTTCGTTCAATTAGTAAGCTGCTTGATGATGAGTGTCTTAATGTGATTAAATAATGTTTGTTATTTCCTCTCTTTCTTTTATTCATGGGCATTTTGACGTGTATTCGGAATCTTCATGCTGATGTTTTCTTCCATCTGTTTAGGTAATGGCATTGAAAGAGAGGGGCGTGAGAGCCGAGTAAACAACGCTGAAATAACATTACTAAAGGAGGAATCTTGTGACGATTTCAAAGTTGCATCAGAAGAAGTGGAGGATCATGGGGGGAAGCAAAGTACTTTGGATTTCTAAGTTAGGACCGTACCAGAAAGAAATAATCGAGGACATATTGCGTGGAAATGATTGCTTCGTGGTCATGGTTATTGGAAGTGGACAATAGTTGTGGTAATTTTCTGATTATCGAAAACGCTTTCTTCAGTTTAGTAATTCCGAAAAGAAAATGAACAGAGGGACCGAAATACTTTTTCTGCTGAAACGCTGAATGAATAAAGCTACTAGGTGCCACATTGGTCTCGAGAAAGACGGCAATTGTTACAAGCCCTCTTATATCGTTAATGCAAGATCAGGTTTGCCTTTGAGACTATCCTGTTTTCTTTCGTTCAATTGGTTAGCATTTGATGTGTATTTGGAATAAGTTATCTTCCATATGTTTAGGTAATGGCATTGAAAGAGAGGGGCATGAGAGCCGAGTAAACAACGCTGAAATAACGTTACTAAAGGAGGAATCTTGCGATGATTTCAGAGTTGCATCAGAAGAAGTGGAGGATCGTGGGGGCGGGGGGAGCAAAGTAGTTATTCGATGTTATTAGATGGATTTATGATCCCCAATATGATCTGGGGTTCATTGTTAGTCTCTGATTAATTAATGTTTGAGCTTTACTTATAAAGTTGAATATTGCTGGTGATGATTGTGTGTTTATTTTGGGAGAATATATTATAATACTAATTTCTGTCCATAATAAATGTTAATTTGATGGATTACATATATAAAATGGACAAGTAGACATATTAGGGATAATAGTGGAAATATTTGGCATGACATTGCAGTAGAAGCTTTTGAATTATTCTCGAGCAATAACAGAGTGGTATCTCTTAGGTTGAAAGTGCTACATCTTATTGGCAGTCATGAACCTTTTCCTGGGACCATTAGTTCCAGACGTTGGCCTCTAACAACATAATTGTTAATGCTTGGGTCGTAAAGGTTCGAACTTAGCACATTTCTCCTTTACTGATGCGTATGTATTGGAACAATTATTCTGATTTATTTGTTTGGTTTGTATTGGAACATCCTTTTCTTTTTTTTGGTGACTTATAATAGACGTTTTGAAACTAAAATTTATATTGGAAGTTTATTTAAGGTTTGTTATGTTTTTTGCATGACCGTTACTGAAGCAGTAGTGTAATATAACAAACAGGTAGTCGTACAAAATTTCAAATGAGTCTGAATCATTCAAGAATGACGCAGCAGTGAATTATGGCAGAACCCAGCAGTCGTGCATTGATATGCAACATGTTAAGGCCGTAAGTGAAAAGAATAAAGCAGTAGTGCGTTATTTTGTGTATATGTTTACCTGGTCTATATAACTATTATGTCTTCACCTTGAAGGTGTACGTCATGAGGGCGAGAAGATCAAACGTTTGGTCCAAGACGTAGTGCATAATCATTTTTGCTTTGAAGTAGTGAACATTTTAGCGGGTGCATGTTTACAATCGCTTACCTTTTGGCGGGTGCAAGTAGTATGAATTGCTACCTTATATGTATTTACCAGTTCTACGTTTATGAATGTGCTTTGCGTTGGGCTATTGAGTTAAACGTATGTTTCAGTTGATGTTACTTTAACCGAATGAGTTGATCTTTTCTATAATTCATCTTGAATTACTGCACGTGATGAGGGCGACAAAGATCAAACGTTTGGTCCAGTCTTTGACATTCACTCGCTATTCTGGAAATTGACCCGTGATTATATTGCTTGCTATGTTCACAGCCTTTATGCAAATGCAACGCCTCTATTTTTTATGAGAGCTTATCTAAGTTTTTTTTTCCATTTTTTCTATTTGGGAAAATAGTTGAAATATTTGGCATGACATTGCAGCAGAAGCTTCTGAATTTTTCTCGAGCAAAAACAGAGTGGTCTCTCTTAGATGCTATAAGCATTCATTTGTTGTCAGCCATTTCTATTTTATTTTTTCTGAATTTAGGTTGCAAGTGCGACATATTATTGGCAGTCATGAACCTTTTCTTGGGACCGTTAGTCCGAGACGTTGGCCTCTAACATAATTGTTAATGCTTGGGTCTTAAAGGTTAGAAGTTAGTACGTTTCTCCTTTTTGCAGGTGCAAAAAGTATGTATTGGAACACTTATTTTGATTTATTTATTTGCTTTGTTTTGGTACATCCTTTTTTATGACTTTTATAATAGACGTTTTAAAATAAAAAATTTATATTGGAAGTTTATTTAGGGTTTGTTGTATTTTTGCACGACCGTTATTGAAGCAGTAGTGTATATAACAAAAAGGCGGTCGTACAAAATTCCAAATGGGTCTTAATCATTTAAGAATGACGCAGTAGTGCATTATGACAGAACCCAGTATTCGTGCATTGATATGCAATATTTTAAGGCCGTAAGTGGAAGGAATAAAGCAGTAGTGCATTATTTTGTGTATGTATTTACCTGTTCTATATAACTATTTCGCATTCGCCTTGAAGTAGTGCCCATCATGAGGGCGAAGAAGATCCAGGACGTAGTGCATAGTGCATAATCATTTTCGCTTTGAAATAGTGCACATTTTGGCTTGTGCAAGTAGTATGTCTTTGAATATTATTTGTTTATAGTCGCTCACTTTTTATCGGGTGCAAGTAGTGTGTTAGCTTTATATGTGTTTGCATGTTCGACGATTATGAATGTCCTTGCGTTGGGCTACTGAGTTGAACGCATATTTCATTTGATGTTACTTTAACTAAACGAGTTAATCTTTTCATTATAAACATTACACGTATGCCTTGAAGTAGTGCACGTGATGAGAGCGACGACGATCAACCTATGGTCCAGTCTTTGACATTCATTCACTAATATGGAATTTGACTCGTGATCATATTGCTTGCTATGTTCACCACCTTTAAGCCCATGCAGGCTATTTTTTATGAGAGTTATCTATGTTTTTTTTCCATTTGTTCTATTTGGGAAAATAGTGAAAAATATTTGTGATGACATTGCAGCAGAAGCTTCTGAATTTTTCTCGGGCAAAAACAGAGTGGTCCATCTTAGACATTATAAGTATCGATTTTTTGTCATCATATTTGCTGTAGCCATTTCTAATGGGAAACATCGACCAGATCAAGACGCCTCATCGACTGAATGACCACATCGACATCTGGCTTAAGTGAAGATAATGAATCAATCGAAGCACCAACTATCTTTCCGTGCAAATCATCCCATAATGCTTGTAGAAAAACTCTTTCGTGTTTTCGCACCAACTTGCCACCTTCAAAGACGGAGGCATCAGCACAACAATTCGCTAATTCAACCTTGCGTATCGGCACGTTCGTTCATTCAACTTCAACAACAGGGAAATTGCCCTTCAAAAAGTTAGGTCCTAACACTGACCCTTGGCTTGCCTCAGATTCCTCGATGATTTCAATGGGCTGTTAGAATAGCGAAGAGGCGTTAAAAAAGAAACAAAAATTAATAATGATGATCATATGTGAATAAAGAGTGCAATAAGAAATACCGCCAGCGGAGCCATCTCGAGCGCATTTCCAACAACAGTATGGCCATCCAAACCATTGTTGACAAGGGCAGTATCTTTAGCCTTCAAAAAAAATTATATATGTATGTATATATATATATATAGTAGTAGTAGTAATAGTAATATATTAGATATATGATAATAAATAAAGCAATAATAATACTATATATTTAAAACAAAAAAAAATAACATAAAGAGGTATATAGTAACGTGACAGCAGAGGGAAGGAAGCAAGATATATATGCATATATAATTGAGAAAGGCTACCTGATCTTGCGAGGAGACGTGTTTAATTCCAACATCTTCAGTCGATAGTCCTTCTTATTTCTTTTCGAGCGGCGATCGCTGTTACTACTGGCTGTTTCTTCGGAGGAGCTTGGACCGCCACACCCAAGACACCGACTGAAGTGCCCGCAACTCCAACAAAATTAAGGTTATTATCTGGAAGACTACGTGGCACTGCATCTCCCGTTGTCTTGTCCTCAACGTTTTGTCTCACCTCAGCATGGGCTGTCTCTTCGCCAGCCAACTTGATGGCATTCTCGGTAAAGTAATCCCTAAGGATTTCAGACCACCAAGTTTTGTACGAAGAAGTGTAGTACCTCCTCATACATAGAGGCATACTAGGGGACCACACTCGGGAACCCGTTTTAGCCTGGATGCATGCTCGCCAATAATAGAGGCCTTCACTAAGAGAACTTTCACGAATATCACACTTCAATGTCCCAAGTATGTCTTGAAGGAATCCAAATTATCGACTAAAACGGTGCGGACTATAACGCTCAATAATAAAGTGATCTCCTCGCGCAAATGAACCCAGCTCGAACTAATAGCCATGAAGTAGTTTTGCTCAAATTCTTCAACGATGCCATTATCTGTGAAAAGGAAGTCTCTTTTAGGAGTCAGAATGTTGGAGGTCCAATGACTTACTTCTCCTTTATGGATCCTCCTAGGAGCTGCGGTCGGACTGAAGTACCTCGCGCCATTTTCACCAGAGAAGCATGTCATCGTAGAACCCTTCAGACTTTGGTAAACTTTGAAATTAGTCCTAAAATAGCATGCCAACCAAGCATAAAGGAAATGGACGGGGAAGGCAACATGCATTTCGTTATAGACACTAGCTAGTAGAGGATGCGCTAGGCCGACCTTCCGTCCCGATGCCATGAAGGATGCCATTTTGAAGACGCTTGGGCAAATGAAGCCGACATCCTCTATAGGAAGGACGAATGCACATAGCCAACGGGACAAGAAGGCAGCCAAGTAGACTTCCTCCTGCATGTTTCCTCTAAGGCCCAATTCAGTGAATAACTTCTTAGCTCCAGAGGACCACGGTCGGCATGGGCCGAGGACTCCAAGGGGGTTGTATGTAGAATGGCTTTGGCTACGAACATTCTACCTCTCCTTCATAGGCGGAGCCAATGGGCCAGTGGGGTCCATGGACCCCCACTGAAAAAAAATTATTAATAATTTATGGTAAAAAAATTAATATTGGGAGTAAATTTGAAAAAATTTATACTGCAAGGACCCCACTGAAAAATTTCAAAAATATTAGGTATGTGGTTCAATTATAATGGACCCCACTTATTCCATCGGCTGGCTCCGCCACTGCTCTCCTTACGAGGAGGAGGTCGATCGTACCTTCTCGCTTCCCTAGACTAAAACTCCACCCACTTTGATGTAAGTCACCCGTAGAAGCTGTCCATCAGATTCCGAAGCATAAAGTAAGCGTGGAATAGATACTTACAGGAACGAGGAATGTATCGATCGTCGGCCTCGTCCACGCCATCCAGCTCCTTTGTAGAAGGGACTACCTCATCATACAAAACGCCGCCCATTGGAAGACCAGAAAACTGTACAATCCCCACAGAGATATTGACAGCTCTCCATGAGAAGTAAGAAGGGTATTGGTTGTCGAGCACCACGCCTCGCAGACCGCTTTCATGATAGTGGAATTAATATCGTATGTGAAGAGCGAGGCATATAACGGATCGTGAACTTGAATGTCTCTCATCATTTTCTCACATCGGCAGAGAACGTCTTCAGTCCACTCCCAATATCCTTCGATATACTTTAACTCGCCTGGAAATCGAAGAACTGTCATTTCCCCATTTAACGTCTGACTCCCCTTCGATGATAGCACGTCCCAATGAAGGAAAGGGAAATAACCCGCTTGATGGTGGACGAAGAGGGTCGATGGGTGTTAAGTGGTGACTCGACTTCAGTATCCAAGCCTTTCGATTCCTTTTCAGATCAGCCGTCTTTGACCAATCTAGAATGCGTGGCAGGCTCATCGTCTTCTGAGCTTGGGCAAACGACCCGGTGAGAGAAGGGTAGACTACGAGCACGACGCCGTCTTCAACGGATTGCCCCTCGTCCTCAAGTATGGCTAACTGTTATAGGCCGGAAGGAGACAAGACGTCTTTAAAGAAAACCATTGCTAAGCCCAGGAAAAAAATGGCGTTACTACCGTCTGGAAGAATGCAAAATTCAGTGGCGATAATGCAGAACGGCAAGAAGTGGAGGATGGTCAATCAGATTAAACAAGCAGTCAACGATACGCCAAACGAAAGAAATCAAAATAAAATAAGGAAGCCTACCTAGAAAGTGAACGATGCCTTTGCTGTTGAAGGTGTTGGTGGTGTAAGGAGCTAAGTTGAAGATATACACGTATATATTAGGACATGTGCATCGAGTATTCAATATTTATTTTTAGGGAAGATAGGGCTTGCCAAGATGCGATGCGAACAAAGAGTTATTTTCCCAAAATTCGCTTAACCCTTATATTATACTATAACCTTCCATAGTTTACATACATGGTAAGGAATTCCTAGGGTGCATGTGCACGAGAACTTTCGTACCAAGTTACGGTGTGCCAATTTAATAATACGAGACATTGGCAAAGGCAAAGAAATACCAATTTATTGGTACTTTCGTACCAAGAACTTTCTATCAGTTAATATCTCAAAAAAGTATACTTCAAATTTTATTTCCCTCAAATTCATCAACAAGACTTGAATTGGGGGCATTTGTAGACAATTAAAAATATACCTTGTTCAACCGACTTTATCGAGAAAGATTACTTTTTTTTAGGCCAAGAATTGTCTATTTATATTATTGGGATTTAATAAATTAATTCCAAGAAATAAAGTAAAGTCATTTATTAAATTACTATTAATTGAGATATATAAAATAATCTCAAAATAGTTAATTTAATTAATAAATTATTACCATAAGTGATGAAAATATATTACTATACAAAAAATATACATAAGGAAAGCATCGTAGAGATTTTTTAAATAAGTAAAGGAAATCATCAAATATGGATGTGGAGAATATCATTAAATATTGAGAGAATCAAGCAAAACAGGGAATAAAACAAATCAAATCAGGATGAAACCATATTTGGATAAAATCAACCTAAATATGGACGAAATCATCCCAAAGGATTATATTTTCCATTATTGAGAATTCTCTACGCCTATAAATAAGGGGCTCCAGAATTCAGAAATCACAAGTCAGGGGACAACGACGAAGCGAAACCTCGAGAGACGATATAAGACTTTTAAAGCATTCAATTCTCTCAACGAAGTTCATCGTGTTCAAATTGTAGTCCAAAGACGAGACTCAAGTACGAAGCTTCGTCAGACGATAGAAGTCTTTCTAAAAAGCATTCATTTCTTTCGAAGTTGCTCGTGTTCAGATCGAAAGCGGGATGGTACGAAGCTTCGTCAGACGATATAAGTCTTTCTAAAAGCATTCAATTCTTTCGAAGTTGCTCGTGTTCGGATCGAAAGGCGGGATAGTGCGAAGCTTCGTATAAGTCTTTCTAAAAGCATTCAATTCTTTCGAAGTTGTTCGTTTTCGGATCGAAAGGCGGGATAGTGCGAAGCTTCGTCAGATCGATATAAGTCTTTTCAAAAGCATTCAATTCTTTCGAAGTTGTTCATGTCCGAAGAAAAGTTCGAAATGACTAAAATGCTAAGTTCGTGATCAAGTTCAAGCCCACGACCAAAGCATCTTTGATAAGCATCAGGTCCGAGACAGCTTCGTGATTCAGTCCAAAGTCCCACGAAGAAACATTCACTAAGATTCGTGATCAAGCCCAAAAGCCCACGAAGCAACGCCCATACAAAGAAAAAAACGTTCTCCAAGTTCATGTATTAAGTTCGTGATCAAGCCCAAAGGCCCACGACGGAACTTAACGAATGCCCAAATCAAGGAAGATCAAGATCAAGAATTTTCCCAAGTCTTTCAAAAGTCATGCAAGTGAAGAATCAGAGGAATAAATAGAGATGGAGCCCGTTAAATTTTATCAATTCTCATGTACTATATTGCGAATTATTTGATATTCAAATAAAAGAAAATACACAATCATTTCTACTTCAAAAATTGGAAAGTTTTTTCGCTGATGATCTCTACAAAAAGTATCAATAACACTTCATGTCAATGCGTTCGATCCTTCAAACACTGATAGTTGAAGATGATGATGAACGTTAGTGAAAAGGATAAATAACCATTTATACTTGGATGATCGTTTTGAAAAATCATGACTTCAGGCTTACCTTTTCCAAAAGAAAAAAGAAAAAACATGATAAATTCGAAAACAAAGGGCTCTAACAGAACTTTACTTCAACTAATCTTCGAGATCTATATATAAAATTTTCTTGAAATTTTGATGTCCTCGAATTAATGGATGTAGACCATAATAACCAAGTGGGGGCGTGAGCGTGAGCCACTCAACAACTTGCTAGAATTTTCAGAATTTTATTTAATTATCAATTTCATTTGCTAAAATTTATAGCATTTGGCGATTAATTTTAAACGAACCATTTTATATAAGCCAATACTTTTGATGAAGCATGTTCACATCTTAATTAAAGTGGATTTTCAATTGTGAATTTACCAAACACTATTAAACACATATATATTTTGAAAAAGTCCATTTTTAAAAGTGATTTTTTTGTCTAGAAAGTGCTTCCAAACACTCTAATAAATTTATGTTAAAGCTTATTAACAAACACTAATATACATGCACTCCATGCATTTAAATATTTAATAAATGAAAGATAACTTTAAAAGATATAAAAGGTAAAATAAATTGTAGGGGTGTAAGTAGAATAAATAAAATTTAGATGTGATATAAGAATTATTCAATTAAATAATTAATAATGGAATCAATTTGTAAATAAATCCTTTTTTGTTTTGACCGACCCACTAGAAACGGAAGTCATTCAGGAGCGAAAGCTGACTCTTTCAAAGGATAAGTTCGATAAGTACGCACTCGGGACTCAGCTAATAAAAGCAATTCCTCAAGGGCAGCTCTTAGGGAGGCTGTTACGCCTGCTGTTTGTTACACATTTACATTTATGGCCGATGAGATGGGTAAACTCAGAAAAGGCCCTGCAAGTTCATCTGAATAAGACGACTACTCAGCTCAGAGAGTCGTCAGTTGATAGCCACTCATCACCCTAAATATAAAATAGATATTATTGTACCAATTTACATTTACTTCTCAAATTTTAAATTTTACGGAATTATCAAATTATACAATAAAATGTTATTTTGCTATATCTACTAGCAATAAACACGGAGCAATCTCCATTTAATTCGGTGTACTAATGCAGGATTACAGATTTACTATTCATTGTAGTATCTATTCCAATTATATCTTTAAAAGTCAATTTTTTTCTTTTAAATATTCAAAAAAAATCGAAAATAAAAATTAACTTAATATTCCGTAATTCAAAATAACTCTAACTACATAGAATAATATTGTATGTATATATCAGTGGACTTGAATATTAGCAATTATCAAAGGCGATGGTCCCCCAAATTTTGAAACGGCGAATAGTGAAAGCTACGTAGGTTTGGACATACGTTCGATTTCAGTGGCCATCGAACATAAAATATTTATATATATATATATATATATATATGAATATTTGTGATAATAATCTCTTTTCAAGAGCAACTGTTGATCCGCCTTCATACGTAGCCCATCTTTTCATCATTCAAAATTATTGAGCTGCTTTATGATCTCCAAATACACATCAAGACGACGTTGATTTTATTTTAATTATACGCTTTTTGTATCCATTTAACTCATAATATTTGTCTTTGGGGACGTACGGGTATTTCCGCTGATGCAAATAGCATGTATGTGTAGTTATCATCCTATGCCACGCACGTTAATGATAAGAAATCATATATATATATATATATATATATATATATATATATATATATATTTGCTATGGTGCCAACCTACCGTGAGCACCATAAGCAAATCTCTCAATTGTTTGATTTTTATCGATTCTCAACGACGCCAACACCTCCGTATACCCTCTCATATCCATTGCAAACCTAAATCGCTATCTCAAACACGTTATTTTTTAGAAAATCATCACCTCGATATGTCGTCCATAGTGAATAAGAAATAATGAATTTTCTTAAAAATTAACGTGTTTGAGATAGCGATTTAGGTTAGCAATGGAATGAGAGGGTCTACGGAGGTGTTGGCGTCGTTGAGAATCGATAAAAATCAAACAATTGAGATATTTGCTTATGGTGCTCACGGTGGTTGCTCACGGTAGGTGGACACCATAGCAAACCTATATATATATATATATATATATATATATATATATATATTATATATATAGTTTAAATTTCTGAGACTATTGGAGTTAAATATGTTAAAAAGAAATAACAGCACTGGACATATTTATTAAATGATAACTACACCCAAAGCTTAAATCAAGAGGCCTGTGTACAAATCATGCAAGTTTAGATAGAAAGATTTCGCTAAAGTGAGTAATTATTGTATACTGCATATATTCAAATTTACCTAAAGTAATGATTTAACTCGGTTAACTCGAAACCTGCAACACGAGAGACAAAACTTGTTAAATTTCATAAAAAAAAAAGGAAAAATTAAACTTACTTGATTTTCTTTATCAAACAACTTGTCTATGAAATATCATTACTGTCCAAAATTTCCAGACGGAACCATACTTTCAACTTCGTTACAGCTCAAGTAATGCCAAGAGAGGCTACACGGGCCTTACATTTCCTCAGAGCCTCAGTGAATGCAATAAAACACTATCCTCAATTATTGTTATGATTTTATTTTTTTTATTCTTGGTAAGAAACCACAACATCCACAAATTGTTTATGTTATTGTACCTTTTTACCTTGTTTAAAATGTGCTTTAGTTTCAAATAATTGAATTAAGCATAAAATACTATAAACGAAAGTCTCATATTTTTCCATAGAGAACATATATATGCATATATATTTCACAAGGGATTATATACAGCAGGTCCATTATGGAGAGCTGACAGGATAATGACGATATATCATGGGAACAATGTAATATATGAAAACGAGATGCCGAGAAAAGTGTAAATGCATGCATTTATAACTTTGATACATTGCATGGCAATATGGGTCTGGGAAGAGGATTCATTGTCCATTGCCTGCAAGCATTCATTGGCTTTTTGGCAAACTATATATATATATGAAGCAATTCCTTGGACTTTTACATAACAAATCAGAAGAATTAATCTTACTACATGTGAAGTAGTAATATATATATATATATATATATATTTAATATGCACCCTTCATTGGGCTTGATCATATGTATTAGCATGATCTCATTCTCATATATGTTACATACTATATGCCGGTCGAAAATTTCTTATTTCTTAGGGTTGAGGAGAGTAAACGGAAACCTATTAAAGCTAGTAATTTCTTTGTTTTTTTTTTTTAAATGATCCAAACATTGTTCAATTCCCATCACAAATAATAGTACCGACTTATGAGTAATCGAAGCTGTAAATAAAATTAATATGTAGGATAGGTTTCTGTAAAATGGCCGTGTGTGGTAGTAGTGTAATCATCTCTCTCTTTAACTTACAGTTTGTCGTCTTTCTAACATGGTTTTGTTTGGATATCAAGAAGTCACGTGAACCTTTCATTCATTAACCTTTCTCTGTCATGTCATTGTGCTGCTTCTATATCCTTCTGTCCATATTATATATGCATGCCGACTTATATTTGCAGCTTTATTTACGACTCTCTTGCTCTCAATTTCATATCACTACAACCATAAATCTACTCTCCTCAAACATTCAGATTGTAAGAATAACGGCGAAACTGAACTTTTTTTTTTTGGCCTTGCTTTTAAGCTCCGAAAATGGACCTAAACTCTACTCCTTCGCCTTATCCAATACGCCAAATTTATGACATAGATCACGGCGATCGCCAAATAAATTTAATCCCTTTTGGTAGTTCTTCTTCGTCTTCCTTTTTTGGTTCTACGTACGATCATACAACGATATATGATCATTATCTCATCAATCGAGGTTTATCTAGACAAGAACACTATCCATCGGTATGTCTCTTTGGGAACTTATTTTCTTGGGCATTATTTTGCATAAATTAAGTTAGAAGATCGTTATATATCTTCACTTGTTTCGATCACAGGACCCATATGGTGACGTCAAACTGAGCCTTGGTATGAAGAAATTCGAAGATCAAGACCAAGAAAGACTAGTTTTAGAGAATGAAGACATAAGTAGTACTACTTCGAATCCTAGGATGATACGCAGGATCAAGAATAACACTCCCGCCCCTAATAATTGTGCTTCGATTAAGGTCGTAAGAAGTGGTTATAATAAATTCGAGGATCAAAAGTTGCGTAGGCGCCGATCATATTCTCCTCCTTATTCTTCCGAGTTTTTCGAAACAAGCAAGGAAAGTCCCGCACACGACGAAGACGATCACATGATGATGATGATGAGCCAAGTTAGGGTTTGTACTGATTGCAAAACGACCAAAACACCTCTTTGGAGAAGTGGTCCTAAAGGCCCCAAGGCAAGTAAAACCCTTCATCTTTTTTGATATAGTTTTATTACTCCACATCAATAATAGTATTCTATTGTCCGAACATCTCAAGTTGCATTTAAGGCGAATCGATTGGTAACATGTGATCGATCATATGCTGATAATAATCCATTCTATCTCATAGGGTTAATTATTTAGGGTGTGTCATTATAGGGATAGTGAATTAGAGGGTATAGAGATAAAACTTCAAATTAAGCGATTAGCGGACGTTATTATGCGTGGTAAAGATTTTGTCTCAAAATTGCTTAGTTATGCAAGTTAGCGCTCGTATATGCCGATGTACTAGAATTTGGGGCGAAATTTAGGACTCCGGTGTATAATTTCCATAAATTTCTTAATTTTGAAAGTTATTTTCGTATAGTGTCACCCCGAGATTCGTTGTCCCTATAATGCCACCTCCCTACAGATTGAAAGTCTATAATAGAATGTAACCCTATTTTGATACTATGATTCAACCCTTTAAAGTTATGCTAATGATCAAATTTTCGTATTGATAATTTTCTTTTCATTTGTCCTCTTGGAAATGATTGCGAATAACAGTCGCTCTGCAATGCATGCGGCATAAGGCAACGGAAGGCGAGGAAGGCCATGGCGGCGGCGGCCGACGCCAACGAAGTTTCCTTTTCCTCCGCTAAGCAGACGAAGCCAACAAAGGCGAGAATACAGCGCAAAGAGAAGGCGGCGAAATGTAACTATAAAAAAGGCGCTTATTCGTCGCATTTAAAGAAACGATTCAAGCCCACGGCAGATGGGCCTTCTCCTTCGACTACGCCTATCGATAATAGCCATAAGAAGGTCGGGCAAGTAGAAGATTTCCTGACGAATTTGAGCAATAACTTGGCGTTGCATCGAGTTTTTTTTTCCGAGGACGAAAAGGACGCTGCGATATTGCTTATGGCGATTTCATCGGGACTAGTTCATGGATGATCGTATTTAATTATTAGAATTTTGGTACGATATTATGATGGATGGTTAATGATATAGGTTTTTACATTGAGAGTTTGTCCTTTATGTTGAAATTCAGACCAACTCCAAGACAGCAACATCAACAAGAAGCTCAAGCAGAGAAGACAAGCTGAAACTCAGACATATAAGTCTGTTTGATCAACTGAATATACTGAATAAGCGTTTTCTCATTGGAATATGCTTTTATTAGTTAGTCGGCCTTATTATTAGTTAAGTCGGCTTTTTAAGGCCTTTTAATTGAAACGCTGAGGCTAGGAGCGACTTAGTAAGTTTAACGGTCGAATTGTTAGTTGGGCTGTTAATAAACCATGCGCGCAATGTATTTTAATTAATGAATGAGAATTTCTTTTTATCTTCATCAAGCTTCTCCCTTTGAAAGAACATGTGTATATCTTCATCGTATCTTCATGCAAGTCATATCTTTTCCATATTTGTCGTTCGTGACTTTGCAATTATCATCACTTTCTTGATTTAATATGCCCCCGCAAGATGAACGGTATACACCGATAACGGACATCTTGGACAGAAAATGCTGTAGGACTGGTCCTGTTAATGGTTTGGTGAACGCATCTGCAACCTGGAGATTGGAGCGAATAGGGAGTAACTTAATTGATCCACGACTAAAATGATGTCGGATGAAATGGCAGTCAATGTCAATGTTTGCTGTGCTCATGAAACGTGGGATTTGAGGCGAGTCGGATAGCAGATTGGTTATCACAATAGATACTTGGAGTAGGCAGATCATTGATGCCTAATTCACGAAGAAGCTGAGACAACCATAATACTTCACTAGTTAGGGATGCTAATGCACGATACTCGGCTTCAGTAGATGATCGAGACACGGTGTTTTGACGTTTGGCCTTCCAAGTGATGAGAGAATTACCTAAAAAGGTACAGAACCCTGTTGTTGATTTGCGAGTATCAACGCATGAGCCCCAATCCGAGTCGGAAAATCCTTTGAGATGGAGATCGGAATTAGCAGAAAAGAAAAGCCCTTGTCCAGAAGTGCCTTCAATATATCGTAGTAAATGATGAACGGCGGCTAAGTGTGGTTGTCGTGGAGTAGCAACAAATTGGCTAAGCTTGTGAACGGCATAGGCTATGTCAGGCCTTGTATACGTGAGATAAACCAGACTCCCAACAAGCTTACGGTAATGAGAGGGAGTCGCCAAAGTGTCACCATCTAACTCTGTGAGCTTGACTGAAGGACTGAGCGGTGTGGTGGCTGGTTTGGATCCAAGATAACCAACATCGTGAAGCAACTTAAGGGCATATTGCCGCTGAGATAAGTAAATACCGGAGGCATTGCGTGCGATTTCAAGGCCTAGAAAATACCGTAGAACGCCCAAGTCCTTGAGCTTAAAATGCTCACTTAGTAGAGTCTTAGTAGAAGCAATTAATTCCTGTGTGGGAGATGCAATAATAATGTCATCAACATAAACAATTAAAGCAATAAAAGATGTCCCTTTCCCTTTAACGAAAAGAGAATGGTCAGACTCAGCTTGCGAGAATCCATGAGAGATCAAGACTTGAGAAAATTTAGTGTTCCACTGACGGGAGGCTTGTTTCAAGCCATAAATTGATCTATTCAGCTTTAAAACGAGTCCACCCGAGTCTTTGGTCTGAAACGTAGATCGAAATCCCTGTGGTAAATCCATGTACACTTCCTCGACCAAGTCGCCATTTAAAAACGCATTACTGATATCAAATTGCGAAAGATGCCAATGCTTGACTGCAGCTAAAGAAAGAAGTACTTTTACCGTATTAGGCTTCACAACCGGTGCAAAAGTATCGATGTAATCAACGCCCTCTTGTTGATTGTATCCCTTGGCAACCAACCGAGCTTTGTACCGTTCAACAAGGCCATCAGAATTATATTTGATTTTGTAAACCCAACGATTGCCGATTATATTCTTACCTTTCGGCAGAGGAACCACAGTCCAAGTGTTATTATCGATCAAGGCTTTGAGCTCGTCATCCATTGCTGCCTGCCATTGAGGTTGGGTGGCTGCCTCATGATAGAACTTTGGTTCCTTGATTGATGTAATGGAAAATATATAATTTTTGTAGGAGCAAGACAACCTGTCATAAGAGGTGTAATCTGATATTGGGTAAAGACATTGCGTTGAGTGATGTAAATGATGAACAAAATCCTTTAAATATGAAGGTTGTTTAGAAGGCCTGGTTGACTTCGTATGGTTTGAGGAACTTTGGGTGACTGAGACGAAGGAATATCAGGATCCCCTTCTGATCGAGGCTGATGTTCTTCAGACACAGAATTATCAATCACTTCGTGGAGCAGAGGTGGACCTATTTCCATTGGGTGTTGATCAGATACAACCGTATTATCACTGCTTATCTTAGGCAAGACAATGTCACTGAACATATCAACAGCTGAATCATCTGAGCTCATTTGATGAAAAGGAAATATATCTTCAAAAAATCGAACATCTCTAGATATAAAAACTTGTCGAGTCTCAAGATCCAGTACCTTATAGCCCTTTACTCCCATAGGATAGCCGAGAAACACGCACAACTTAGCTCTCATGTCAAACTTCGTCCGATGAGCTATTAAATTCGAGGCATAACATTGGCAACCAAAAACACGTAATGCTAAATATTCATAAGGTTTATGAAATAATAATTCATAAGGTGTCTTGTTATCTAAAGCAGATGACGGAGTCCGATTAATAAGAAATGCTGCTGTCAAGATACATTCATTCCAATACATGAGTGGAACTTTCGACTGAAAAAGTAACGCGCGAGCAACATTCAAAAGGTGTTGATGCTTTCGTTCAACAACGGCATTTTGTTGAGGCGTGTAAACACAAGACTGTTGATGTAAGATTCCCCTCTTATGCAATATGTCCTGAAGGTTGAATTCTCTTGCATTATCAGACCTCAAGATTTTTACTCGACAGTTGAATTGCGTCTCAACCAGATTAAAAAAGAACTCTATCACACTTCGCGTATCAGATTTGTGTTTCAGCATAAAAACCCACGTAAATCTGGAAAAATCATCCACGAGTGTTAAGAAAAACCTGTCTCCCGTGTGTGAGACAACCTTAAAGGGCCCCCAGATGTCAGCATGCAAGAGATCAAACATTCCAGAAGAAATATTGTTACCTGAAGAGAAGGGCAGACGTTTTTGTTTAGCAAGTGGACAAATATGACAAGGCTTATCAACATGAGGTTTATTGCAACGTAAAACATGCCTTAATGAGTGTACAACTTTATTTGAGGGAAGGCCTAGCCTACTATGCCAAATAACTGGATCAACTGTAGTAGATAATGAAGCAACAGAAATTAAAGAACTTAGAGGTTGCAGTTCTTGAGGATCCAATAAATATAGTCCTTCAACGTTTTCACCCTTGCCAATCTCCGATTGTAGACGAGTATCCTGTATCGAAAAGCCATCAGACTGAAATAAAATCTGAAGAGCAAGATCTGTAGTAGCCGTGCTGACAGAGATTAAATTAAAGCTGAAATTCGGCATGAATAAAACATCATTAAGAAGGAGATCGTCGTGCAATTTTACGGTGCCTGTAACATTTACTGAAATCATATCTTCATTAGGCAGAATAACAAAAGTTTTGTGCGTCTCTCTCAGACCATATATCATGCTCTTATCAGAACATATGTGTCTAGTGGCTCCAGAATCTAATATCCATGCCATTCTTGAAGGAAACCGAGGAAGTTTTGTTATGAAACATGTACCTTGATGTATCTGCTGCCCCGTAGTTTCTACAATGGCTGGGTTAGGCTGAGATAAGAGTAACTTCAACTGTAGGATCTGTTGTGGGTTTAATTGTCTGATGAAAGATTCTCCCGCCGAATCACGAGCATCGATTTCTGAAGAGGCACGAGAATTGTCAGGTGAAATTTCTGCTGTGACATGATTGACACAGAATCCTTTAGATCGCTGTCCTTGCTTGAATCCCGGTGGAAAACCATGAATTCTATAACAAGTTTCAATGGTGTGGCCTTGCCTTCCACAATGGGTGCAGACAGGTTTGTTTTGATCTGTCTTTGGACCTGCAAACTTTTTATTAGAATCAATATTAGAAGAAGAGAAGTTCTTTACTGCCATGGCCATCTGGTTTGAGTTATTTTCAGCAAGTGGTCCTGAGAAACTCCTGATCATTCTTTGTCTTTCTTCTTGGGCAAGTAATGCATAAACTTTGTTAATTGGAGGCAACGGATCCATGGGAAGTATTTGAGAGCGGATTGAAGAATAAGACTCGTTAAGACCCATCAAAAATCCTAAAACATAATCTCTTTCATACTCATTCTTCATCTCGGTTAGGCCATCGCAGGTGCAGGTACAACTGCATACTTTGCGGAAATTGGCTAATTCATCCCAAATTGCCTTCAGCTTTGTATAATAAGCTCCCACGGTCAACTGATTTTGTGAGGTTTCAAGGAGTTCCCTTCTCAACTGGTACAACTTTGGTCCATTAGCTTGTCTGAAACGTTCTCCAAGCTCCTTCCACATATCGAAAGCATCTTCAATATAAATGATGCTGCTTGCAATCTCCTTGGTGACAGAATTGATGATCCAAGACGTAACAATACTGTTATTCTGTAACCATGTTTCATATTCTGTTGCGTCAGTACCATCTGCTTTCTTGGCCGGTTTCTTAATTGATCCATCGATGTAGCCTCTCTTGCTCTTGGCACGAATGGCTATTAACATAGATCTACTCCTTCGATCAAAACCAAGAATTGCATTCACATATTTAATTTGGTATCAGAGCCAAGTTCTTGAGCCAAGATAGATCAAGATTCGTGTAATCCATCGAAGATCTTCGCTTCACACTGCATCAAGTTCAATGGCAGAATCAGAACCACCATCATCATCAAACACAACAAATACAACGGCTGTAACACTGCTGAATGATCCTTTTTATCTCAACAACAATGACTCAGTTGGGCATCAATTGGTCCATGAGCGTCTGAATGGAGAGAATTATGCAACATGGAGTAGAGCCATGATGATCTCACTGGTTGGTAGAAATAAAGAAGGATTCATAAATGGCACCATTAAGCCTCCATCTGCTACAGATCAGAATCAAGTGACTTCTTGGAAGAAAAACAATAATATCATAATCTCCTGGATTCTTAACGCAGTATCGAAAGAGATCTCTGCTAGCATCCTCTACAATTCAACAGCTAGAGAGGTGTGGGTTGATCTTGAAGAAAGGTTTGGGCAATCAAATAGACCAAGGATTTTCCAGATTAAGAAAGACCTAATGAATCTTGCCCAAGAATCAACATCCATTGGAGTCTACTTCACCAAGCTGAAGACTTTATGGGACGAATTGATCAACTACATGCCATCTTATCAGTGCATATGCGAAGGAGTGAATGTCTTCAAGAGCTACCTTGATGAGGAATATGTCCTCACGTTCTTGATGGTTCTAAATGACTCTTACTCTCAGACTAGGGGACAAATCCTACTTATGGATCCCTTGCCTCCCATTAACAAGGTGTTTTCCTTATTGACACAGGAAGAAAGACAAAGGTCCAAGACTTCAGGCTCTGTGAAGACCATTGAAGATCACACCAGCAATATGGCATTATTGACTACCAATCAACATCAAGAATTGACAAGAGGCAGCTACTATCAGGAGTTACCAAGAAAGTTTACTCAGAATCAGAAAAGAGAGACTGCAAACCAGTATGCACCCACTGTAATAAAAGGGGACATACAGTTGATACGTGCTACCATGTGCATGGATTCCCACCTGGGTTCAGACAAAACACGAGGTACAAAGGACAGAGGGTGAATCACTTCTTAGTTGATGAGGCAACTGATAGGACTGGGCAGCATGAACTTCAGACAAAACTGGCCCAGAAAAAGGTTAGGGTTCTTTGGTTCACCTGCAGCTTACCCCCTTTCAGCTACAGAGCTTACAGACCCTCTTAAGCCAGACAAGGCCCAGTGTCCCAGCAGATAGTGCAACACCAGTGTAGGATATCAATTTAATTGTGCATTGATTTAATTAGCTGTCTTCGTAAATTGGGGCTTGTATTGTAATAGTCCTTAGTTTAGGACTTAGTTTGTTATTTATACCAAGTGTGTTTGGTATAAATAAATGTACAAACATTGTGATCAGTAGAGAATTTTTTAGAATTGATCCGAAAGGCTTGCAAATCCAATCCTAGAGAGAGAAAATCAGAAATCATTCTCTCACTATAAAGTTTCTCTCTCGTGCGCTCAATGAAAGGTTTTCGTCATTCTTCAAATCATATAATTCTAGTCGATTAACTTAGGATTCAAGTCTAGGATCGTTGAGTTGATAAATCAGGACCTTACAATTGGTATTAGAGCATATTCGTTCTGTTTTGCATCGATTTTTGTTAGAATTTGGATTGAAATTCAAGTTCGGGTATTGTTCCATCGAAGAACAGTTTGGCGCGAATTATAATTTCGATCCAAATAGCTCAAATTCCGTGCTTAATTGGTGTGAATTTGATGTTTCTGTGCTTGATTTACTGGTAAACATTGATTTGGATTAGTTTCGTAGCCTTTTGAACTTCAATTTAGCAGAATCGATCAGATTTGGTTGATCACTGTTCACGCGATAATTGTTTAGAACACATTCGGATTTTGATCAAATTCGACATGCTTTGCTTCATAATGTGTTTAATTGTGTGTTCGTGCGTATTCCTTAGCTGATTACGAGCAATTACCTGTAATTTTAGAGTCTAATTCATCGCTTTTGCTTGACTCAGTGTTAATTGTATTCTGTAATTTTTTTCGATTATCTCAATTTTTCTCGCTAGGTACTTCGATCAGATTAATTTCTCGGTCGAAAACTCGGCGCGAAAAGTTTTCTCGATCAGAACACAAAGTCAGACTTAAACTCGTCTTTATGAAGAACGATTTTAGTTGAAAAATTTCTCGAGCATTACTAAGCGAAAAACTTTTTCGATGAAGACCAATTTTGACCTTTGCGCGGGTAAAACTTTCCGTCGAAAACCTTTTTTCGGTCAGACTTTCTAAGTTTGACTAAACGAAATAATTGGTGTCCGAGAAACTTTTTAAGTCAACGAATTTATTTTGACTTAGCGAGAAACTTATTTAACGTACTGTTTCTTTGTGATTAAACTAAATTCACGATTGAGAGATTTTTCTCGACCGAAAGATTTCGAACATATTTTTCGCTCGTAAAATTTTTCGCTGACAAAAATTTCTTGCACAAGAGCAGTGATAAATACATTTTATTTCGACACAATTATTTTCGATCAACTTTAAACATTGAATTGAAAATAATTCTCGACTGCTTGAGAATCAAACGCTACTGACTAATTTGCTACTTGTGAAGCACATAACATCAGTCCAAATCATCAAAACAACCAATGAAGATCCTTCATTCAACTCATCAAACAAAAATGGATGCCTACTCACTTGGAAATGACAACCGTCCCCCGATCCTAAAGAGAGGCGAATATACAGTGTAGAAAGCCGATTTCTGAATTTTATTCAGCTAAAAGATCAAGCAGATGACCTTCTCAGTTCACTTGAGCAAGGCCCAACTCAGTTCTGGGTAAATGTGCCTGGTGACAACACCGCTAACTCTCCGATCTCTGCCTCTAGACGACTTAAAGAGCCCAGAGAGTATACTGCAGAGGAAAGAGTGAGAGCAAAGGCTGATCTTATAGCCAAGAACACCTTAATGCAGGGCATCCCAAACGACATCTATCAGCAGATAGACATCATCCCAACAGCTAAGGGAATGTGGGATGAGCTGCATAAGATGATGTAACGAACAGAAGTCGGCATCAAGTCCAAAAAGGCAAATATTCTCACGTCCTATGATTCCTTCCGAGCTAAACCCGAGGAATGCTTACATGATCTTTACCAGAGATATCTCACCCTGCTAAATGAGATGAGGAAAATTGAAATCACGAAGACGAACATGGAAACAAACATCAGATTTCTTTCTTCTCTGCCCTCAGAACGGAAGAAAATATCCGCTCAAATCCGACAAAATAAAGACCTTGAGGAGCTGGATATACATGCCATGTACGACAATCTCTCACAGCACGAGGAAGATATTAGCGAGATTCAGAAGGAGCAGAAGGGCAAACTTGTCGATGAATCAGTTGCCCTAGTCTCAGAGAAGAGAGGCTCAAAACCACGAAAAGAAAAGACCATTAAGCTTCCTACCCGCTCAGAGTCTGAAGATGAAACAGATTCAGACTTGGAGCCTAACATGAAAGCGCTGGGAAAGCAGTTGGCGTTATTCGGAAAGATGATGAGCAAACGATACTTCAAAAAGAAGTCCTCATCATCAGCCAATCGACTTCGGACCTCGAGCTCAAAGAATACATGCACCTGAGACTTCCGAAGTCAAATCCTCCAAAGAACCAACCAAATGCATTACCTGCGGGAAACCTGGTCATTACGCGAGCGAATATACTCTTCCAAAGAAGAGAGACGCTAAGTACTACTCCAAGAAGCTTTAACTCATGAAGCAGAAGGAAGCTGGAGTAGCCTTAATGTGAGAACAAGGCCACTGGCTCGAGGACACATCTAGCTCGGAGGAGGAGCATTTAGCCCTAATGGTCCGCCTGGACGAGCATTCTGATGTCGAAACCTCATAACAGACGGACGGAGATCAAGCTCCGAACCTTCTGAGGAGGTAGTTTCCCCTTCCACATTATTGACCATGTTAAAATCGTATCAATTAGCATACACTAACATGAAACGTGAGCAGAAAAGCGTAAAGGAAGTAGGGAAGAAACTAGCTAAGTCTCAGGAGAAAATTACTAGTCTCGAATCAGAACTTAAGAGCTCTAGTGCAAAAATAGAAAAACTTTCTAAGAGCCTACATTCTAGAGAGACTACAAAACCTCAAATAGAGCAGCATGATTTAAAAATTAAAGAATTAGAAGACAGACTAGAAAATAACTACAATTGCCTAGTTAGAAATCTCAATGATAAAGCTAACCTCAATTATAGGTTAAGAGAAGCGACTACTAGGATCACCAACCTAGAAACCAAATTAGATAGATCTAATACTAAGGTTTGTGAACTTAGGAAAAATCTAGATGCCTGTGAAGCCGCCAAATTGACGGTTGAAAATAATTTTGCTCTATTAGGAGAAGAGCGTAAAAAGTTATACGCTAAAATTAAAAAAATTAGATGATCTTATAGTAAAGAAGGGACAATCAGAGCAGACTATATTTTTGAATCAGACCAAGGATTTAGAGTTTTATGATTATAAGTATGGCTTAGGTTTTGAGAATCCATGTCATGTAAAGAAAGTTGACTGTAAACAACTATACGATGTCAAATACCTGGGTCTAGGACTAACCACTCTCATGGCTTTCACTGGGGAAAATGAAACTTATGAATTAGAAGAAGCCAAGAGAAAAGCCAAAACTAAGGCTGAAATTTCCCTTTTGCTATGACGAACTGAATCAAAGCAACGACACTGGGAATCTTCCCAAGGGTTGGAGCCTTGAATCAGTTCAAATTCCTGAAGATCATTCTAAAAATACGGAAGCTCTAACTCATCATTCTGAAAATTCTCTCTATATACCCCCTATTATTAGGAAAATAGAAGGGTTAAGAGTTTCTTTAGAAAAAGAAAGGGAGAATTTGAAGATGAAAAGAAAAAATTCCTAAAAGAGTTTCTCACGCATCTCCCTCAACCGAAAATATCATTCTGAAAAGCGTGAAGAAAGAAAAAGTGGCTTCAAAAGATCTGAAAAATAAGAATAATACTTTAAAATATTCTAAATCTAATCTTGTCTCTACTACGTCTACAGGGAGCGTAGTAACAGGGCCTAAGGAGTCGAAGTCAAGAGTGTCTAGAATAAAAATAGAGAAGGAGCTCGTAGATTTGAATGCATTTAAGAAAATATCTCCTTCTGTACAAATAAAAGACACTCGTAGAAATAAAAGAGTTGTTTCTTCTGTTCAAATAATTGCTTCTACATGTTCACTTCAGCCTACAACCTTTAGAAGCACCAATTTCGAAACGAATTCTACTTCATCGATAAAAATTAATCATTCTAAGACAAATGCCAGACTTGTAGGAAACAAGATCCAGCCATAAAGAAAGCATATGGCGCTATTCATACTGGTTCTCGCCTAAGGTATCCCGTTAAGATCGAATCACCAAAGCACCATAGGAGACTATCCAATGAAATGATCTTTTCCACGCTCAAGCCTACTAAAGCATTTGTACGAGCTGAAATTAATCTTCCCTGCAAGGTTCAACCCAAATGGGTTCCTAAATCATTGCTTAAAAGACGAAAGCCAAAACGGCCTTACCGTCTACAAAGGGCAAACCCAACTCAATTCCTTCACGAGTAACTTGGGTTGTTAAAGCTCCTACTAACACTAGTTTAGGAACCATATCCGAACCAAAGATAAAAGCGGCTAATCTGAGAGGACCCATTTATAAGTGGGTACCTAAAACTCTTTAAATTTGTTTGCAGATCCAATATGTGTGGTACCTTGACCCTGGTTGCTCCACACACATGACGGGAATACAAGAGATGCTGAGCAACTACAAAGACCGACCGAATGGAAAAGTCAGATTCAGGAACAATGACTCAGTCCCCATTCTAGGACTTGGGGACATCATTCTAGAAAAACTGACAATCAAGGATGTCTCTTACGTCGAAGGCCCCCGCCATAACTTGTTCAGCATAGGCCAATTCTGTGACAAAGGATTCCAGGTAGTCTTTCATGCTGATCGGTGCAAAATATTGGACAGTCAGAACACAGAACTCCTCCAAGGACTTCGGAAATCTAACCTTTATACGATTAATCTGACGTCCGTGCCGACTACGACTGTTGTTTGTCTCATCTCTCAAACTATAATTCAGAGGAACAGCTTATGGCATCAACGTGTGTCTCATCTAAACATCAAAGCTCTTCAACGACTATCCATGAAAAAGTTGGTTCACGGTCTACCAACCATTATTCTACAAAAAGAGCATCAATGTTCGGCATGTCAACTAGGAAAAATGAAGCGAGCTTCTCATCACGTCAAACTAGTTGCCTCTACTTCACGTCCTTTGGAATTACTACATATGGACCTCTGTGGACCCATGCAGACACAGAGTATTAGTGGGCGCAAGTACGTGCTAGTTATCGTTGATGACTACACTCGTGGACGAAGTTCCTCCGAACTAAGGATGAGACATGGGACTTGATAATTAATTTTGTGAACGCTACTCAGAATGTGCTGCAACAAACGATTCAAGTCATCAGAACGGACAATGTCACTGAGTTCAAGAACAACCTCAGTGAGTTTTATCAAAAATATGGGATTAGTCAGCAATTCTCAGCCGCAAAAACGCCTCAACGGAACGGTTTGAAAGTAAGAATAGAACGCTAGTGGAAGCCGCACGAATGATGCTGATTCATTCCGGCCTCCCTCACTTCGTTTGGATTGAAGCAGTAAATACCGTCTGTTTTACTCAGAACAGGACGGCGGTTCACAAGCGCTTTGATAAGACTCCGTACGAAATAATAAACCAGCGAGTACCCAATATTTCTTTCTTCAAAGTCTTCGGGTGCAAGTGCTTTGTGGCGAACAATAGAGAACAACGTGCTAAGTTCGACCCTAAAGCATTCCAACCGTTCAATCAGAGAAAGCTACAATGTCACTTTCCACGAAGTGGCAGAAATGGCTCCTACACACCGCAGTTTAGGACTCCCACCTAACCAGATGGCTTCTGAATACAATAGTTCAGAACCCGTATTCACTGGTGTGTTGGCACAAAACCAACAAGAGATGGCAACGACTAAGGATTCAATGTCAGAAGAAGCTCTAAGACTGGCAATGGAGGACTTGGACTCTCTCTCTGAGCACGTATATCGGCCAGGCACTATTAACGATACACCTTAGCGGAATCCCCACTCGACGAGGCCGATGTCCCAAGCTCTTCAAATGTCCCCACCTCACCCGACTCAGAATTACCACAGATCACTGAAGAACCCATCATAGTCAATGAGGAAGTCTCATCAGAAACGCCCAATCTTAATGAAGAAACAGACTTACCTCAACCTAATGAACAACCTGAAATTCTTGGAAATATCAGTCCACGAATGGCAGATGCATCCACTTCAGCTCTGCCATATGAGCGAAAGTGAACACGAGCACATCCGGTTGATCAGATTATTGGTGATCTTTCGAGTGGAGTAAGGACAAGACATCAGCACAGTCTCTTCAGCTGCTTCTTAAGCCAAAATGAGCCAACTAAGGTAGCAGACGTGCTTAAAGACCCGAATTGGGTGATAGCTATGAAAGATGAGATCAACCAATTCGAGCGTCTTCAAGTATGAACTTTAGTACCCCGTCCGCATGGGAAATCCATCATCGGAATGAAATGGGTATTTAAGAATAAAAAAAATGAAGATGGGGAAGTGATTCGGAACAAAGCAAGGTTGGTTGCGAAGGGATACAATCAACAGGAAGGCATTGACTCCGATGAAACCTATGGTCCTATTGCCCGAATCGAAGCCATCCGCCTATTCTTGGCTTATGCGGCTCACAAAGACTTCACGGTCTATCAAATGGATGTTAAGACCGCCTTCCTCAATGGCGTATTAAAGGAGAAAGTCTACGTCGCTCAGCCAGAAGGTTTTGTTAATCAAGAACACCCCGGTCACGTCTATCGATTGGGCAAAGCTCTCTACGGACTGAAACAAGCCTCGCATGCTTGGTATGATGTCCTGAGCAATTCCTCGTGAAATCTGGATTCATCCGTGGGACAATCGATACGACCCTCTTCATAAAATGGCAAGACAAGGAGTTGATGATCGTCCCAGTTTATGTAGACGACATCATCTTCGGATCAACAAATCCACGGCTATGCAAGATATTTGGAGATCTAATGAAGAGCAAATTTGAAATGAGTCACATGGGAGAGATGCAATTCTTCTTGGGACTCCAAGTCAGGCAGCTCAATGGTGACATCTTCACAAGTCAGACTAAATACATCAAGGACATTCTGAAGAAGTTCCATCAAGATCAGAGCAAGCCTCTCAGCACTCCCATGTCACCTAGCTACAAGTTGGATGCCGCTCCCACAGGAAAAGCGGTCGACATCACACGCTATCACAGCATCATCGGCTCTCTTCTTTATCTCACTTCAAGCCGACCGGATACATATTTTCCACTTGCTTGTGTGCCCATTTCCAAGCCGACGCTAAAGAATCTCATATGCTTGCGGTTAAGTGAATTATGCGCTACCTCAAAGGCACCTCCACCCTATGATTGTGGTATTCTAAGGGTACAAATTTCAAATTAATTGGCTATACTGACGCCGGTTATGCAGGTTGCCGAATGGACAGGAAAAGCACATGCGGTGGCGCTCAATTTCTAGGCAAAAAGCTGGTCTGCTGGTCATCCAAGAAATAGAATTGCGTCTCAACATCGACGACTGAAGCTGAATATGTCGTGGCTGCCAGCTGTTGCTCGCAAATACTATGGATGCGGACTCAACTTCACGACTATGGGTACAATTTAAATAATAACCCATTTATAGCGATAGCCAAAGTGCCATTGCAATTACGCAATTCCGTTCATCACTCACGCACAAAACACATGGATATTAGATATCATTTTATAAAAGATCACGTAGAAAAAGGCACGATTGACATGTATTTCGTGAAAAAGGAATATCAACTAGCTGACATTTTCACCAAGGCTTTGGATGAAAAACGGTTCCAATTCCTTGTCGAAAAATTAGGCATGTTGAACTTCCGTAATCTGTGTTTTACGTGCTCCTATGTGCTTACACATGTTCTATACTATGTGTTTTCCATACTGACACATGTTCTATGCTATGTGTTTTTCATACTTTAATGCTATATCTTTCGTGGAAAATTTCTTTATATTAAAAATAAAATCTAATAAAAATTCAAAAATACTATACATATAAGTAAAATATTAGGGGACTGAAGTACCTTTAGAATGCTCGATCTAAGTCACGTATAATTTCCCTGACATGCGACTGATTAATTGCTTAATTTTGTCAATCTTAAGTCGCACTCATGTGTCTAAAGTTCTTTCGTATCCACTAGACACAAAGCCACTTTATATGAGTGAGATTTCTAGCCTTTTTATTTCTTTCCACGGATCTATTTTCGAGAGAGTCAGACAGTCATTGCTTGTCTTAACTAGTGATTCATGGTCTCATACTCACCTTGTGTTAGACGTTAGGAAGATGATTAGGGCACTTAGAAAATTCCTCACTCGGCCAATTATATACTTTTCAATCCTTTAACATAGCATTTAGTCATCCATTTTGAGCCTTCTCCAAATTTCTTTTCTTCTTTTTGAAAACCCTCTGAGCCTTCAACTGACAACCTAAATTTTCGGCGGGATGTTCAATCGAGAAAAGGAGGGGGAGAAACGCGAGATGAAAAAGAAAAAGATGCAAAAGAAGGTGGAAAACGCACACGAGGAATGCTCAACGCACAAAGAAAAACAGATCAAAAGAACCTGCCTCTCAAAATCTTTAAAAAAAGGGCATGGATCTTGCTGTGAAACTTCTCCATCGATAATCTCGTACACTCGTCAAAACGGCTGGAAAGAGGAGCACCACGAAGTGAACTTCTCCAAGGATAATCCGGCCTTATATCGAGACAACGAGAAGAGGAGCACGGCCTTGGGTTCGAATTCCATAACTGTGAACTTCTTCAAATCTATAATCACTGAAACATCTTTAGGAATTAAGAGAAAATGAGCACGGTATCGGTCCGAGAACCAACAAGAAGAACTTCGCCTTAGATAATCTCTCAGCCTCGTAGAGAATTGGAGCTTCAGCTTGAGCAAGTGCAGAAAATACAAAAGATAAGAGGATGAAAAGACAAAAAGACGAAAGAGAAAAATGCCGAAGTAAAGGAAAACGACGAAGGAATCGAAGATGACGTAAAGCTCACTTTTCCCAAAAAGTTATCTTTCCTTCTTAGTCATAACCAAATTAAAGCCTTCAAAGTCCCTTTAATTCCAAAATGACGATCTCTCGCTCGGTGAAATGATTAAAAAAGCATCGATCACAAGTAAATTAACTTAATAGGACTTGTGTTGACTTGAGAGATATAAATATAAAATCCCTAGTCAAAATAAATGAGTGCTAGAGCGAACCTAGTGAGAGTTGTCGAAATGGATCCTACTTTGAACCTAAGACTTTAGTTTGCTAACGGGATTTGACGGTATCAAATCTTTCAAGTGTCTTGTGAATTTTTAGGCGTGACAATGATGGAAGCAAAATAATCTGACCCCATACTATTAATAAAATTAAAATATATATATATAATGAAAAATTATTATACATATAAAAATTTTTTGCTCGCACATTCTGATATGTAATATGACTTTGCATTTGAACTGAATTGATTAAATGCGATATCTTGTTCTAATTCGCACATTTTAATATGCCATCTTAACTTGCATCTATGCGGAATAGATTAATGCGAATTTCATGCTCATACCCTCACGGAATATTTTGAATACATTATTAGGGGACCATGTATCTAGGAGAAACTGTCTAAATTGCGTTCTACATGTTTGGTATTTGAAATTGATTCTATACACATTCACGCCAAATCAATTTTTAGTGCACAATTTGAGGGGAGCATTTACAAAAACTTTTTGCCTTGAGCTCCAAACTATTTTGATGATCTTTCTGTAAGTGTTACAGAATAAATAAGGAAGACTTCACGAATTGATCTCGACTTGGAGTACACGGCATTGGTTCGAATTTTGGAAGGTTAAATATTTGGATCGTAACGTGTTTTGTGATTTTGAACTTAACCAACTTATATTGAAATGTTTCAGGGGGAGCCTAACATAGAAAAATCTTCCAAAGTTAACTCTAATATTCTCGACATTTTTTTTTGCTCTAAGTATTACAGATTTACAAAATTTGAAGATGGAGCCATATGTCACTGTTCTGAAATTACAGGGAGTTAATTACATATACTTTCATACATAGGGGAGCAATTATGTGGTTTTACTTAAAATCATCTGAAAATTTCGGAAAACTTACTATCGCAAAAGTTGGGCGAAATATCGCAGTTTCTCGAGCGAAAATCGATTTGGGACTAAATGTTAATTTTCGCTCCATTGTCGAGCGAAAATCAAATAGGGACCCAATGAAAATTTTCGATCTGAGTTTCTCGAGCGAAAAACTCAACATTGGGCCTAAAGAATTTGCGAACTTATAAAGTCCAATAAGCCCAATTTGACAAAGTAACTTTTGCAGTCGAAATCCCTAAATACACGCGTAAACCCTTAATCGAAAAATTCATCAGTCGAAAATTTTCTCTCGCGAAAAACTCTTGCCAAAAGACGAAAACAATCCTTTTAAAAATCCTTTATTTTTCCACTGATTTTCGTCTTTTAAGGTAGATTCGACACCCTTTAGGCATTTACGTGTGTTTAAACTCTATTTGCGTCTACATTTTGCAATATTTAATGATAGATTTCATTTGTCTGTAACTGTGAAGCCTCGAAGGCTACTGTTCTGCGATTTAAACCTGTTCCTGTGTTTCAAATTGGTTTAGAATTGCGAAGTAACATAGATTTTAGGATTACAGTGACACTGATGATGTGGTTTTCGATTCTCTTAGTTTTAAAGCAAAAATCTAAGTCTCGGAAAACTGGGTTTTGAAATGTTTGAAGGCGTCGAAGAACTTTCTCGATCGCAAACAATTTCAATTCGATTGAGTCACTGTTTGAGGCGTAAAATTTTTTCGATCGCTAAAATTTAACTTAGTCGTTAAAAACAAATGACGCAGATCGGAAAATGCTTACAATCGAGAATCTAATTTTGATTTTATACGAGTGAAATATTACTAAGCGAAATAGATAAATTAGATGCAATTAACTCTCGAGCGAAAAACTTAACACCGAAAACAGTAAATTTCGATTTCAATTTATTCGCGGTCGTAAATTCTAGCAGCGAGAAAATTAATTTTTGACGATAAAATTTCTCGATCGTAAAAGAACTTAGCGATGATTTTAATAATCGAAAATTTACTCGGCAAGCACCTAGTTTCTCATTGTCAATTTTCTCGATCGATTTGCAGCGAAAATAAATTTTAAAATCGAAAAACTTTCTCGCTCGACAGCTTTCACAACGAATTTTTTTTTATTCACGAGCGAAAAAATTCTCGATAATAAATTTACACGGAAATCAATTTTCTCGATCGTAAATTTACACGAAAATTTTTCTCGATCGCAAAATTTATCGGCTACAGTACCACGTCTCAATTTCAAACACTGAGAAAATTTCTCTAAGTCTTTGTCACTGTAGCGAACTTCAACGAATAAAATCTTCGATCGAAAAATAGAACGGAGATTTGATATTGAAAGTTCGCACTTAGGAAATCAATTTGAGAATTTCAATTCTCGCGCGATAAAAAGCACGGAGTGAATAGGGTATCAACACTTAGTAAATTTTCGACCAAACTTACATAAACCTTATATGCCTATGTCGATAATTTCATTATCTCTCATTTCGTATAACCTATGTGCAGCTTCATGATTTCAAATGTGAATTTGTCAAACATACAACAATATGAATCATTACTATGGTTTGATAAATTCAAATTTCGACTCAAATTAATTTTTTGTCTAATGATTTATTTTCTAAATTGTCAGATGGCAAACTTTTCAGCATCCACATCTATGACCACAATCTGTACGTCAGCGTATCAGACACTAATTATCAGCTCGACACGACCACCTTTCTGTGCCCTGACGAGATAATAGTGTCAATCCTCCAAGGCCATCCCCTCTGGCATGCTCTCACGGTGATGGCCTATGTACCGATGGTCTACCTTCAACAATTTTGGGGGATGATCAAAAGCCTCGTAGTTTACGGCACATACCGATTCACCACGGTGATTGGGACGAGGCACATCAGCTTTAGCAAAGATGATCTGGGCCGCACCTTGAACTTACTGTTCAGCCACAACTACGACCATCTGCCCTCGGATGTAGAGATGGTGCGTGACTTCCTGCACATGGGATACCGTCCACCGCTCACTAAGCTTGCCCAAGTCCTGGCATCCCTCATCCATGGAAGACTTTGTTCGGGATTATCAACAAATGCGTCACCAAAGCACGCAGGCTTCGACAAAGGAAACGGCCACCTCCTCAGAATCTTCCACGGGATTATGTTCTCGCGAAATTACAATTTTGCTCAACTGATTTGGAATGACTTAGCTGAACAGATCAGACAATGAGAGAACAATAGATCGAAGAATGTGCCGTACGCCCGGTGGTTCTCCGTGATTATTAGACAATTCATGAAGATGTACGAGCAGAGCATCCCTCGTCTACCTCCTGGAGGGAATTACCAACCACCGCGGCTAAAATTCTTCCACAACCCCAAGCTGACGAATTTAGACCAGCCGACCATGGCTATTCCGTTTGAGCTGCTGCGGCTTGCTGACCCCTCGGGAGCCGAATATCAAAGATTCTGTCGGGACAATCATCTCACCGAACAGATGATCAGAGGGCCTCCGACAAACTTCCATGTGAGCCCTCTCCACCAACAGCAACCACCTAGCCCCGAGGCCGTACTGATAGATCAGGTGGCTGAAGAGCTAGAATAGGAACCTCCAACTCAGGACGTACAACTTCCAGATGAAGATGCCACATTGATTGATGCAGTGGCAGAAGAGTTGGAACTAGAGGCTCCACCACAACCTCTAGGTGCTGAAGTGCCCATAGTAGTCGGCGTGTTCCGAGTATCGGTTGAGGAGATCCTACAACAGGCAACACAGCCTGGAGCTGAAGCGGGGCACAGCTCACCTCCACTGGCTACGACGCCAGAGATCGAGGCTCTAATTTCCACTATTCAACCCAACGAGCCTCAGGTGATGGAACAAGCCGAAGAGGATGTTGCACGAGAACCCTCCCCTCACCCGGCTACCTCATCCGACACTGAGTCCGCTGAGGAGATTCAACTCATGAGAAGGACTCCAAGGCGTTTAAGCATACAACTCGAGTCCCTCTTCACCACCGTCACCACCACATCAGACAGCGCCTATCGTCACTCCAAGCGCTGAGGCCAAAGTCCAACTGCCAATCATCACTGGCCCAGCCCCTACCGTGTCTGATATGCAGGTTCACTCTGAACCTGCCACAACACCCATAGAGGAGAATCTCCAAGATTCAACTAAAGGATTGGGTGGAAGTCTCGAACAGTCACAACTTCAAGTGACTACGAGCCAACCTGAGGAGCCGGTGTCTGCTCAAGGGTTGACAACAGGCAACTTCAGTTGACCTGGTCCATCATCGATGGAGGCGTCCATCCCATATGTGACTGAAGACCATCTTCAGGCCTCTCTCTCCGCAGCACTATGTTCTTTTGAAGACAAAATAATGGAGAGCATGCGGAATGCTATCGAGATGTCTCGCCAAGATCGTGGGAAAGCACCCGTCTCGAGCCGTCTTCTTCACAACATATCCTCACCCACTCAACCCACACAACCCTTCTCAGTCGCCACACACATCCTCTCACATAACCTCATAAACCTAGCCACCATACCCATCAGCGACCTTCACTCCATATTAGTCGCCCGCCTACTCGAGTTGACTACTCGAACGCCGGAAGAAGAGGCCTCTTTCGCCGTCTCGTGGACCGTCCTGATCCTACCGAATCATGCCGAGGACAAGATTCCCACTCCAAATATCGACATGACGACCCAGATGATCAAGGTCGTCCTGAGGGGGAGAAAAGTCGTAGGATCATGACTAGAGGTCACAGACAAAGCTCGGGTGCCGCACAGACAAGCGCTGGAGCCGCTGAAACCTCGCAACCCATTACCCAAACGACCACCACCATGCACCGTACCACTCATATAACCCATACAACCCAAACCGACCCACCAGCTTTTACCCTAAGGACGCCTGCGCCAACACCACGAATCTCACAAGCCCCTTGCTTCCGGAAGACTCTCAAGGCTTCCAGAGCTGATTGCGCAACGGGCGGTTTCCCCCACAAGATAGATGCCAGGAACCATCCGAATCGACACGCCATAGGAGAACATCAGAATAGTAATCCCCTTCCTTGAAGCCGACAAGGTCAATAAGCCAAATGAGTTCGAGCTACGAGGGATCTCCCACTGGGATCAGCAAAAGAGAATGACATCTCTGGATGCTGACCCACCTTGGACCTGACATGAGATTAGGGATGACTAAAGCACAAGTCAAGAGCCACTATAAGAGTCTATCTCCCATTTGTCAGCTCATCAGCGTCTTCTGTACCAAAGGAGGACTTCCAACACCATACCACGCAATCGAGCGGATAGACAGGACTCGAGAAGAATTGAGCGAGAGCGACCTACCGTATCCCCTGTCGAAGAGGTGTACAACCTACCAGCTATATGTGGAGAAATACAAGGGTTCTCAAGGCTTTATCAAGAAAGAAGGACTCTAGGGACTCTACTGGTACATGATGCGACAAGTCAAGTACTTCGCCGCGCACGACCTTCAGATGGCTCTGGAGGCAACATGAAGAAGGTCAACATTACCGCACCGCTCAACAAGGGCCCTGAGATCGAAGCGCATCCCAACAACGTGCACATCAGCTCAGTCCTAGACATCACCTACCACAATTCAATTGCCAAAAAGACAAGGCTGATGCTGAAGACTGAAGTACAAAAGTTTTGTGATGGGACGTTCAAGGTCATCAGGCAAAACATAGAGAAACGGTTGGAAGAGATAAACAGAGAGACGATGCTGAGGATCCACAAGTCCGTGAGTGAACAGTCGCTCATAATGGAACTACTTGATATCGAGGAGCGACTGGAGCTGAGGAACACTCTCAGGAATTTCGAGCATACGCTGGGCTTGCGTAGATTGTATTATGCCCGATGAGGACAGACAATAGGGAAGAGGAATCAAGCACAAAGGAGGAGAATGTAGGATATCAATTTAATTGTGCATTAATTTAATTAGCTTTCTTCGTAGATTGGGGCTTGTATTGTAATAGTCCTTAGTTTAGGACTTAGTTTGTTATTTATACCAAGTGTGTTTGGTATAAATAGATGTACAAACATTGTGATCAATAGAGAATTTTTTTAGAATTGATCTGAAAGGCTTGGAAATCCAATCCTAGATAGAGAAAATCAGAAATCATTCTCTCACTACAAAGTTTCTCTCTCACGCGCTCAAAAGAAAGGTTTTCGATCGTTCTTCAAATCATATAATTCTAGTCGATTACCTTAGGATTCAAGTCTAGGATCGTTGAGTTGATAAATCATGACCTAGCAACCAGCAAAGCCAAATGAGAGTGGCCCAGGTATATATGTCTGCCTTTTAATCTTCCTGATCTTACCAATGCAAGAATTTGGTTAGTAGATTCAGGGGCCACAAGGCATGTACGTGGGAACAAAAACATACTAGAAAACTTACAAAAGCTTAAGGAATCAAAGGTAATTCTGCCAGACAACACAGTCATCAATATCAATCAGGCTGGATCCTTTAGACTTAGGAGTTTTATTACACTAACGGATATCCTAGATGTTCCAGAATTCCATTTCAATCTCATTTCTGTAAGTTTCTTGGCCAAGAAAGCGAATTACCAATTTGTTTTTGGAGCTAATGAGTTCTTGATACAGGATCCTTCACTACATGTGATTGGCAATGGTAGCCAAGCATCAGGACTTTATATCATGCGAGCTGAACCTGTCTTAGTTTCTGTCAATAGCAGAACTACTTTTCTTAACAGTGTGTCTGGAGACCTTTGGCATAACATGCTAGGTCATCCTTCTAATAAGGTCTTGGAAATGTTAAAGTCTTCTTTAAGTAACATTAATGACATTTCGGGCCTGCAATGTAAGGTCTGCCCTGTTCCAAAACAGAAAAGTCTACCATTTCCTAACGATAATAAAACATCTTGATCTTCATTTGATCTTATTCATTGTGATGTGTGGGGGCCCTTTCATATGCCCTCCCACTCAAGCCATAGGTACTTTCTCACAATTGTAGATGATCATACAAGATTCACGTTGCTCTTCATGCTCAAACTAAAATCAAATGTACTGCCAGCCATCATTTTCTTCCTCAATTATGTAGAAACTCATTTCTGTCACAAAGTTAAGGTGTTGAGATCAGATAATGCCAAGGAGTTCAACTTGCTTGACCTGTTTAAAAACAAAGGCATCATGCATCATTTGTCATGTGTACAAACACCACAACAAAACTCAATTGTGGAAAAAAAGAATCAACATTTGTTAAATGTTGCTTAGTCTTTGTACTTCCAATCCAATATACCAATTGAGTTTTGGTCGGGGTGTGTCTTAACAGCTGGATATCTCATCAATAGAACCCCATCAGTACATCTAGGAAACAAGAGTCCTTATGAGTTGCTATATCACAAAGCCTTTAACTATAATCGAGTTTTTGGGTGTCTTTGTTTTGCTTCTACATTGGCAGTTGGCAGGAGAAAATTCGATGCTCGAGCAAGGGAATGTCTCTTTCTGGGGTACCCAAATGGAGTAAAAGGCTACAAAGTAATGGATGTGGAAACAGGGAAGTTCTGGTGTCAAGGGATGTAAGATTTAGAGAAATTGTTTTTCCTTTTGGAAATAGAGGAACTGCTGTAGACCAGGACCCCTTTAGCTCTTGTGTCCTGCCTAGGCCATATGATATAAGCCCCATGAATGAAAATTTCACCACCACAATAGATGAGGCAGAGCACGAACAACCAACCATAGACCAAGAAAACACTATTGTCAAAGATCATCATCAAGACTTAGCTGCTGATATCAACAGTGAGGATGATCTGCATGGACAGGAAGCATGCAGAAAGTCTGCAAGGCAGCCAAAAAGACCAGCTTACTTGGGAAGATTACCATTGTAATCAAGTGGTTGGCTGGAAAAACCTTTATCCATTGACAGCTCACCTAACATACAAAAATTTTTCAAAGCAGTATCAAACTTTCTTATGTGATGTTTCTTTAGAAAGGGAGCCCAGGAACTTTGCACAGGCATGGACATCCCAGAAATGGCTCAATGCCATGAATGAGGAATTTGAGGCCCTCAAGGACAACAACAACACCTGGACAGTAGTCCCCTACCAGCAGGCAAAAGTAGCATAGGCTGTAAATGGGTCTACAAAATAAAGGTGAATTCAGATGGGAAGATAGAGAAGTATAAGGCAAGATTGGTAGCCAAAGGATATGATCAAACTGAGGGCGCTGATTACTTGGATACTTTTGCCCCTGTTGCTAAACCAAACACGATCAAGATCATCCTCACTCTTGCTGCAAAGCTCGGCTGGCACCTTTAACATATGGATGTCAATAATGCTTTTTTAAATGGTGATCTGACTGAGGAGGTTTATATGGACTTACCTCAGGGTTTCTACAGAAATCACCAAACAAGAGCTAATAAGATGGTTTGTAGGTTACACAAGTCAATCTATGGAATGAAACAATCTTCCAGAGAATGGAACAAGAAGCTCACTAGTGCTGTTAAAACTTTCGGTTTTAAACAGACCCAATCAGATCACACCCTATTCCTAAAAGGAAAAGGTGCCCATTTGCTTATTTTATTAGTGTATGTGGATGACATTATCATTACAGGGCCATCAATTGAAGACATGCAGCGAGTTAAAGACTTTCTGAAAAATGCTTCAAAATCAAGGACTTGGGTGATTTGAGGTACTTTCTGGGAGTTGAGGTTGCCAGGAATGCCTCAGGGATTTATGTTATGCAAAGACAATACACCCTACAACTACTTGAAGATGCTGGTTATGCAGACTCCAAGCCTTTATCAACTCCAATCGGTCCTAATGCAATGCTCACAGCGCAAGAAGGAGATCTGCTACAAGAACCATTCCACTACAGAGGATTAGTGGGAAGACTGTTGTATCTGACCTTCACCAGGCCTGATGTTGCTTTTGCAGTCCACGGATTGAGTCAATTTATTGCAGCACCAAGAACAATGCACCTCATTGCTGTCCACCATTTGCTCAGGTATATAAAGAGCTCCCCAGGACAAGGTATCCTAATGAGCTCTGATCCAAACTTGCAGGTAAATGCTTTTTCGGATGCTGATTGGGGTGCCTGCACAGACACACAAAAGTTTGTAACTGGTTATTGCATTTTCTTGGGCTACACATTAGTGACTTGGAAGGCAAAGAAGCAAGCCACAGTATCGAGGTCTTCAACAGAAGCTGAATATAGAGCACTTGGATCAGTAGTTGCTGAGGTGCTTTGGATCAAAACTTTGCTGACAGAATTGGATCTTTCTGTTGATCAAGTGCCTGTGATTTGTTGTGACAATCAGTCTGCCCTAAAGTTGGCCTCCCAAATTTTCATGAGAGATTGAAGCATATAGAGATTGATTACCATTTTATACGCAATCATATTCTCAGTGGCATGATCAAACTCTTGCCTGTTAGATCAGAGGACCAATTGGTTGATATGTTCACCAAGCCATTAACTGGCCCGCTCTTACAACAGATCATGTCCAAGATGTCCGTCACAGACCTCTACCGTCCATTTTGCGAGGGGCTGTTGAAATTCAGACCAGCTCCAAGACAGGAACAGCAACAAGCTGCTCAAGCAGAGAAGACAAGCTGAAACCTCAGACATATAAGTCTGTTTGATCAGCTGAATATACTGAATAAACATTTTGCCATTGGAATATGCTTTTATTAGTTAGTCGGCCTTTTTATTAGTTCAGTCGGCTTTTTAAGGCCTTTTAATTGAAACGCTGAGGCTAGGAGCGACTTAGTAAGTTTAATGGTCGAACTGTTAGTTGGGCTGTATATAAACCCCGCGCGCGATGTATTTTAGTTAATGAATGAGAATTTCTTTTTTATCTTCTTCAAGCTTCTCCCTTTGATCAAAACCAAGAATTGCATTCACAGATTTAATACTTTATTAGCTAGTTTGTTCATCTCATTTGAATGAGATACTTTGTGTGGTCTTTCTTGTTTTCGTCTGTTGGTCGATGATTCATTAAGGTTGTCTTTTTGACGTTATCTCTACATCTTTGGACGAGATTATGACTTTGTATTAATTAACTAGATATGGTTTATCTTCATAGTTCTGTTGTTTAATATATAGAAATCATTTTGTTAGCTGAGATATGTACAACCTTTTAGCATGGGAATGCATATTTTTCACTTACGTTGTTTACTTCTCAGCTGAATTATCCATCATTGGCTTTTTCATGATAGTTTAGGTGTTTATTATCAAAGGGCAACTTGAGAGTCATACTGTTGAAACATATCACGTGTGAGGAGAAGAGTCCCACACCGAAATACAAAAAAATAATAATGGTATATAGCATGATGGGTCAACTCCTCCTAACACCACTTGGTTTTAGGAAGGAATCCCATCAAGCTTATACCGGAACCTCTCCTCATGTGTGACGCATGTGCGTGGGCCTCGATTACGGATTGTTGGTTCCGGTGTTGACGTCTGGTCGATGGCACTCGTAAAACTCGGACGGAGTTTCGGCTTTTTAGGCGAAGTCGAGGCACGTACATCGTCGCTTTCCGTAAGATGTTATTACCCCGTATTTCAGTGCCTCGGGTTGTCACAATATGCCCCGAAGATACAACGACTTCAGGAATTTCGAAATGTCGCACACCGTAACAAAATTATCGGGCGAATCTACTAAAGACTCGAGCCTTTCTTGCTTTTTAATTACAAAAGAATGAGTTGTCAACTATTTCTAAAGTGTTGGGAGTGAATTGAATGAATTTCCAATCTGTCAGGGGACTTATTTATACTGTCTGAAAAGCTGCAGGGGTCAATTCGTGAAAAGTTAGAACTTTTCAGTTGACCTCTTTTGACTGGGTTGATTTGCAAATAGACACAACCTTTGGCCAGGGGATCTGGGAACAGTCACAACTCCTGGACTAATACCCAATACCCCTTCAATAAGCCACATCACCACGGCCAGTCAGCGCCCAATCAGCGCCACGTTAGTCCGTGTGTCAGTGACACGTCATCAAGCCGCCACATCATCATTATTTTAATTTTTATATATTTTCTTAATTTTATTTGGGCTGACTTTACTAATTAATTTCTCATTCATCCAATATCGGTTTTGAGCAAATTAATATTCGTTAGATTCGTCTCGAAACGTAGATTCGTAATCTTTCAATGATTTCTCGTTTCGATGCCCGACGTCTTCTTGATTTAATAAAATTGTTTTAGCTCCTCTTTATTTGGGCTAATTACCCACACTTGGGCTCAAGGCCCATTTGGGCTCAAACCCAACAATTTCCTACATGAATGAAAATTAATGTAAATCCAATGCATGCTTACTCTTGCAAGAAAGTCCCGACGACCCATCACTGCATCAGGATAGGTAGCTTGTGGCTTTGAACCTTCCCTAGTGAAAAACTATCGGATTTACTCGCTGCTCAGTGAACGTGATGTCTTGAACTGGCGGCTTTTTGTGTAAACCAAGACAACAGTATACACACAGTGATGAATCTGATCTCTTTTCGATTCCCACATTGTGTCCGTTTCGGCTGTGGACCATATCTCCGATTCATAAGTGTTTCCATTGAAGCGGCCCCACTTCACACTTATATAGGTGACCGACTATTAGGACTTAATCCTGGAGTAGCCCGAAATACTCCACCACTTTGGTATAGTCATCATTAAAAGCATAAGTGCTTACCCTTACCACACGTCATCGGGACATTACTTGGGCAGCTGTCGAGAATAGATTATATTAGTTTCCAAGTATACTACTGAACTAATCACAGCTTAGTTTCTCATTGAACCAAGTTTGTGGGATCTCCACTCATCGAGGTTGAGTTACCACTGTTTTATTCTTTGCTGTGTGGATTTTTAGTCCCATTCCCCTTACTGCGTTTTCTAACTGATTTCTAGTTATGCTTTTTGTCAACGGATCCGCAATATTTTCCTTTGACTTTACATAGTCGGTGGAAATTATTCCGCTAGAGATAAGCTGTCATACGATGTTATGTCTCTGACGAATGTGCTGAGACTTACCATTATACATACAATTCTGTCCACTGCCGATAGCCGCCATGCTACCGCAGTGAATCATAATTGGCGGCACAGGTTTATTCCAATACGGAATATCCTCCAGAAAATTTCGAAGCCATTCTGCTTCTTCGCCGGCTTTATCTAGTGCGATGAACTCAGACTCTATCGTGGATCGAGCTATGCACGTTTGTTTGGAGGACTTCCAAGAAACTGCTGCTCCACCGATGGTAAATATATAACCACTCGTGGATTTGGAGTCTTTACTATCAGATATCCAATTCGCATCACAATATCCTTCTAGTACCGCGGGATATCTCGAGTATAGTATGCCATGTTTAATAATGTGCTTCAAATATCTTAGCACTCTTCTTAGTGCTACCCAATGGCTACTACCCGAGTTACTCGTAAACCTATTCAGTTTACTCATTGAGTACGCAATGTCAGGTCGAGTGCAGTTATATAGATACATCAAACTGCCAATCATCCGAGCGTATTCGAGTTGCGATACGGGCACTCCTCTATTTGTCTTAGCCAGAGGATCATCGAAGGCGTTAAATCTCTTTAACACGCTCTCAACATAGTGAGATGTTTAATCATAATTCCTTCGGACGTCTTAGAGACATTTACTCCCAAAATGACGTCAGCCAACCCCATATCCTTGATACCGAAATAATTTATCAGCATGTTCTTTGTATCATGATTATTTTGTGACTGCTTCCCATGATTAACATGTCTACGTAAAGACAGATAATCGCAAACTCATCGGGTGTGCCTTTTATATAAACACATTTTTATCACACTCATTAATCTTAAACCCATTCAACAACATCGTCATGTCGAACTTCTCGTGCACTGTTTGGGCGCTTGCTTAAGCCCGTAAAGTGACTTCACGAGTCTGCACACTTTATTTTCCTGCCCGGGTACAATAAACCCTTCGGGCTGCCTCATATATATTTCTTCCTCGAGTTCCCCATTTTGGAAGGCCGTTTTGACGACCATCTGGTGTATCTCGAGGTCATACAACGCTGCTATAGCGATCAAGACCCGTATGGATGTAATCCTTGTCACGGGTGAGTAAGTATCGAAGAAATCGTACCATTCCTTTTGGTTAAATCCTTTAGCTACTAAACGAGCTTTATATTTTTTGATTGATCCATCGGTCTTAAGTTTCCTTTTAAGGATCCATTTGCATCCTAAAGGCTTACACCCCTTTGGGAGGTCTACCAGCTCCCACGTATGGTTTTGCATAATGGACTCAATCTCGTTGTTCCAGCTTCTTTCCAGAACGGAGCTTCTGGACTAGACAATGCCTCTTGCAAAGTCCGTGGTTGATCATCTAACATATAAGTTAGGAAATCAGGCCCAAATGATTTGGCCACCTTTTTACGTTTACTTTGTCGTGGTTCCTCATTTTCTTGAGGTGAACTCTCCACGGCATCGTAAGTTCACTTATTATAGCTTATTTCTTTCTTTTCCTTATTTGAAAAAATATTCTCGAAGAATACTGCATTCCTCGATTCAAATATCATCCCTGTGTTCATTTCAGGGTTTTCTGATTTGTGCACTAGAAATCTATATGCACTACTGTTATTAGCATATCCGATGAAAATGCAATCAACAGTCTTGGGTCCTATCTTAACCTGTTTCGGTTTAGGTACTTCGACCTTTGCTAGGCACCCCCACATTTTCAGGTAATTATAGGACGGAGCCCTACCTTTCCATAGTTCGTATGGAGTCTTTTCTTTCTTTTTGTGTGGCACCATATTCAGAATGCGATTTGCCGAGAGGATTGCTTCCCCCCACAAGTTCTGAGGTTGCCCAGAACTGATCAACATAGCATTCATCATCTCCTTAAGAGACCTATTTTTGCGTTCAGCAACGCTGTTTGACTGAGGTGAATAAGGCGCGGTTGTTTGATGAATAATGTCGTGCTCTTGGCAAAATTCTTCGAACGGCGCCACGTATTCTCTTCCTCTATCACTTCGAATTATTTTTATTCGCGAGTTTAATTGATTCTCAAGTTCTCTCTTATATCTTTTGAAGGCATCAAGAGCCTCGTCTTGCCACTTAACAAATATACGTAGCAAAATCTCGTGCAATGATCGATAAAAGTAATAAAGTACTTTTTTCCACCTCTAGTCTGCACGAACTTCAGATCACCTATATCTGTATGGATTAGTTCTAGAGGCGCACTACTTCTCTCAACAGAGAAGAATGGTGCCTTGGCCATTTTTGCCTCGACACAGACTTCACAATTTTGTTGTGAGTCGACTTCCATTTGTGGAAGCAGGTTTAAACTTATTAACTTTTTTATTTTATTTAAACCTACGTGTCCTAATCTATGATGCCGTAAATTGGTACACTCAATACCCCTTCAATAAGCCACATCACCACGCCCAGTCAGCGCCAAATCAGCGCCACGTCAGTCCGCGTGTCAGTGACACGTCATCAAGCCGCCACATCATCATTTTTTTATTTTTATATATTTTTTAAAATTTTATTTGGGTTGGCTTGACTAATTAATTTCTCATTCACCCGATATCGGTTTTGAGCATATTAATATTCGGTAGATTCGTCTCGTAGATTCGTAATCTTTCAACGATTTCTCGTTTCGATGACCGACGTCTTCTCGATTTAATAAAATCATTTCAGCTCCTCTTTAAATGGGCTAATTACCCACACTTGGGCTCAAGGCCCATTTGGGCTCAAACCCAACACGGATAAATTACCGGAGGCCTAGCCCGAATTTCTACCACTGAAACTGAAGCAAACTAATAGTAACTAGCACAAACGAAAGTCTGCTTTGTTGCTTCAATACTACAACTCAATGTGTAATTTATTAACTTCCCGTGATTTATTCTTCTCTCCTCAAGACTCAACTCATTCTACTATTACAGAGATTGATTTAGGGTTTAGAAGATGGGGAACTATTTCGAGGATATGAATGTAATCTATTTGTATATGCGATTATCATGGCATTGGCATGACATGGCATGGCGGGCACTTGCGGCAAGAAAGTTGTTATTCTTGGAAGAATTTTCGAAGAATTTTCGAACTTCGTTAAAAATTCCGAAATAATTGATTTATCTTACAGCCCAGTTCTCCGTCCTCCGAAATCCGCCCACGAAGATGTTGGTTGATGGTAACGCATAGAAGAAAAGTTACATATTTATATACATTTTATTGGGAAATAATAATAAAAATTTTCTTTTTTTTTCAATACTATATTTAATAAAGTAATATAAAAAATGATTAAATTAATTAATTAACAAAGAGATGACTGAATTGCAAATAAGTGACAGACCAAATGTAGCAGTTTGTAGCCACCCCACACACCCTTTATGTAATAGAATAGAATAGTACCAATATACTTGGTAACATTAATTTTTCCCATGTTATGAGCCATAGGCTGCTTAATTAATTTTAAGTTTTGTCGTATATTCATTCTTGTTGGACTGTCACTATACTCCTTTCCGACAGCAAAAGCTTGTTCTATATGTGACATTGAACATATGTACTATCACATTGTACACAAATATAAGGACCATTGTCTCTGATACTTCAAATCCAAGAAAATGAAAAGGACAATTGTCTCAGATTTACAAATTACATGGTATTGGAGAGCCAAACGTGTTCGATTGTGCATTCTTTCTCCTGTTTGGATAACCATTTTATAGAACTCTATATCTATATATATATATAGAAACATGTCAATTTTGACCAGGGCATCAGGGTATTCAAATAGGATAAATTATTAGGGCTTGATGGCCTTACTTTTACGGTTAAGTTTGATGGCATCATTGTGTTACAAAAACGAGGTCATCAGCTAAAAGGTTAAAAACAATAGGGCTTTGCATACAAAGGTGGGGATACAATGTATGATAGCTATTTAAGTTAATTGATCTGCCATGCATAATTAATTCTTCGGTTCATTTTTTTTACTTAGTCCAGATAATATACACACAAACAAATTAATTGGTTTGCATATTTTGAAAATAATATATAATTATAAATTTTTCATTTATCAGACGGTTTAAATTACAATTATTCTTTATATTAGACCCATTGTGCTTAAATACTAGTTTTAATTATGAGTTATGATCGACTAAACTTCTGTAGAATGTAATCTTAATTTTTCAACATCTACTTATTTGTATATTTTCACAATTTTATAGATTTATTTAGTAACGTCGAGCCCCACGAGAGATGGATAATCAACGCACACTAGGGGGTGTTTGTTTTGGGTGATCCTCCAAAACATCACCGTAATCCTCTCGCCGCCTTATCATCACCATATTTGTTTAACCTAGGTGATGAGTCATCACGGTAAAGACGAATCACCTAGCTGATGAAAATAGGGCGACATTTTACCTTTTGGGTCACTCCGAAAAAGCTAAGTGATCTTACATCACGGTGATGAGGTGATCTTTCATGTATACATCATTACTCATTAGTTTAGAAAGTATACCTAATATATCCTTATTCAAATTTTAAATTATATTATTAAAGTATTTAAATCTTAAAATAATGTATTTAATAATAAATGATTATATTGCATAACTATACAAAAAACTTATTATTTATTCTTAAAAAATTTCAAACTCAATATCAAAATAATAATCATTATTATGTAAATATTATCTCAGTTTATATATAATATATATAGTCCACGAGATTTGCTATGGTGCCCACCTACTATGATCAACCACCGTGATCACCATAAGCAAATCTCTCATTTTTTTGCATTTCTTCGATTTCCAATGCCGCCAACACCTCCGTAGACCCTCTCATTCCATTGCTAGCCTAAATCGGTCTCTCCAAGATGTTAATTTTAAGAAAATCATCAGATCGTTACGTCGTCCACATGTGAAGAATAAATAATGAATTTTTAAAAAAATTAACGTGTTCTAGGCTACCAATGAATATGAGAGGGTCTACGGAGGTGCGGTATTGGGAATCGGAAAAATGCAAAAAAAAATGAAAGATTGTTTATGGTGCCCACGGTAGTTGCTCATGGTAGATGGGCACCATAGCAAATATCTATAGTCCACATAATCTATAGAATATGCGTAGGGTTAAATATGACATGCAATATCACCCCGTACATCACCTTGATTAAACAACTTCAATTCCAATATTACCTTGATATGCAAAATAAAATATCATCCCAAAACAAACACAGAAATGATATATCACCTTAATCCACATCACGGTAATATTCGCATTATGGTGATGTGATTATCACCGTGATGTTGTATCACCGGAAACAAACACCCCTAATAGCCTAAACAAGCTCCTAGAGTAACAAATATTGGATCAATTCTTATTTCATCGTTAAAAAAAAAAACGAAATACATTCTTGAGACGAGAATAATAACTTCACAAGCTAAGTCAATATGTCCCAAATTTAACTAACGCAATAATCAATGCCATTCGTTGTTATTGTTCAATTGAAATAAGAAACATTTTTTTCCATGCAGAAAAAAAGAGCCAGCTTTGTTATTTCACCATCTAATCCAACGTGACTTCTCCAAGTTGAAGGAAGACTGCTTCTAGCATTCTCCGTGGTCCTATTTCGATGGTCCAAACTCTCCAAACATGTCCTATTGATTAGACACGTGAGAAAAATATATATAAAAAATGGAAAAAAAAAAAAAAAAAAAAAAGAGAGAGAGAACAATAAACAGAAAAATAGATATCCTCTCATCACATTCTTATCCTTAAATGTACTAAGGTAGAAATAACTGGTTGATTTCAGCAAATGCTGGCGGATATATAGGTCAACTTTCCTTATCTTTTAATGTATATCTAAGTCTAAGATATAATTGATCATTTTTGTGGAGATAAAAGTCAATTTAAAGACCGCGGTAGATATCGTTATTGTCCGCTGTTCTTATTTGTTAGGCATCCTATGATTGTGATATGGTTATTTTATACTTTTTGGATATACATACAGTAACTCTTTACAAACTTTCAAGATAATAAAATATATTTCACAATTGGTGACATAAAAAGGATGGTGTCTCAATTTCACATAAATAAAATTAACTCATTTGTGAAATTCTAAAACCGACAATTTTTTAAATGGGATACAGACATTAAAAATCCTTGTATGGAATTATTTTAATCGTTTGACTGTTATCTAGTTTATTAAGTGGGAAGAGTTTCTAGTAACTGCTACAAAATTGATTGGGGTGTCAGGTCCTTAATTATAACCTCTAAAATTATTAAACTTAATATTATATTTCACCTATTAAAATTAACTTAAAATATAATATTACATAATGATTCTCTCGACAGTTGTCTTTTGATAGTTACAGTTCTCTCCTTCAACTGTCACATTTTTACAAAAGCGCATGAACGTCAACTGTGCTGAGAGAGAGAGAGAGAGAGAGAGAGAGAGAGAGAGAGAGAGAGAGAGAGAGAGAGAGAGAGAGAGAGAGAGAGAGAGAGAGAGAGAGAGACTTGCAAATTATTAATTTACAAAAAATTGAATCCGATGATGGATATAGTAAATGGTAATAAGAAGTAAAACCTTAACTACGAAACATCAATCGGTTCCCTTTCTCTAGCAGCTGAAAGAGTAAGCTCCAATTCTGGGATTGTCTTACCATAACTCGATATCATCGAATCTTCTTTAATCGAACACAGCTCAGACTTATAATAACACTCATAGTAAGAACTGAAGCTTCCCAGAAAATGTTCTTGCTCGCCACCACAGCATTCAATCTTGATTTCCTCTTCATCATTACATGAATTCAAGTCTATACTAAACCCTTGTCTTTTCCCTCCTTCAGTAGCTCTACTACTCACGACATTGCTGCTACTTCTTTCCTATTACAAGCCGATCATCGTACAATAAAGTGTAGTTCTAACTTGTAATGATCGAAACAAATAGAGAGACCAGATTATTTATACATACACAAACACTTATCATAATTCATACCATGTCAAAGAGGCTAGCACGACGTTTTTTCGAGTTATTAACAGTCGATTGCCTTACAAAATACTTCTGAGCATGGCTAGCAACTTGAGTAGGAGATCGACTAGTCACATAATTTCTTGAAATTCCCTTCCAATCTCCCTTCCCTAATTTCTCCAGCCCGACAAGAAATTTTCCATGTTCTTCTTCGGTCCATGGAACTCCTGCTAGTTAGTCATTCGTTGTAAGAAAACTATGATGCTTGGCAGCAGAAATCTTTAATGGCAATTCGCATGCCAATTAAGAGCATATTAGAAAAGAAAACCCTTTTTATTTTCAGCTCCTTACTAAGGATTTAAAAATGGAACCTTTTTTTCTCTCTGGTGGGACACTACGGCCCATAATTCCGTCGGAGAGACAACCACCGCCGGCGCCGGCCATGGACGACGGTGCTAGCTTATGGGAATATTCGTCGAAGGCGGCCATTGTTAGATATGAAGGTGGCGAAGATGATGGAGATGGAGCTGATGAGAGGAGGCAATTATCGAAGCTAAAGCTTTTCTTCGTTTGTAATGCTGCGGGTGAAAACGACGACGCATCGATTTGTACGCCGAAAAGCCTAACTCCGCCGCCGCCGGTTTTTGGTGGGTTATTGCAAGTTCTTGAGTTGTGGCCTATGGTTCCACAATGTGAGCATTTTCTTACCATATTTTCACTTTGAGCATTTTCTGTCTTTGATGTAATGTTTCATGATAGGTAGGTAGATAGGAGAGAAATAATAGGCTAGTTACTATTATTTAATTTATTCTATCGTCATTAATATACGCATCAACTGTATATATGTGATTTTGAATGGATGCTATGTTGTGATTGATATTTTTCATCATCCAAGTGGGAGAGTAAGAAGGATTATAGTGACATTATTGTAATGTGTATATTTTCTTGAGAATTAACATACAATTTAAATTTGAGCGACAAAAATTTGACTGCACCTCAAATTGAACTCACGCGAGACCCATAAATGATAACCTAAACATAATTGCCATTGTTAATACTATTCAATGATGCCAATTATTGCCTTTTTCAATTAAATGATGCGAAAAAAATATTTAATGAAATAGGGTTTTTGAAATGACAAACAAAATAAGGTAGTTCGTGCCTCGCGGTTAATACCAATGTCGCACCCATTAGGGGCGACCTCGCCACGATTAGGGGTTGATGCCCTCTTTAATTTTTTTTTACATTTTTTATTTGAGTCACCCATCAGGGGCGACATCCTCTTTTTCTAATTTTTATTTTTTATTTTGTTTTTTGTTTAACTTATTTTATATTTATAAATTGTATAATCCAACAAATCATAAAATTGTTGTCTCATGTGATTTACATAATAAAAATCAAAGTATCAATTTATTTTTTACTTCACGACGATTACAATAATATACATATCTTATATTTTTCGATTCGAAATTATTTTATTTTATAAATTAAAAAATACTAAAAAATATAAGAGATGCATATCATTTTAATCGTCGTGAAATAAACCATAAATTAGATGCGTTTATTAATTTTTATTATGTAAATTACATGAGCGTTGCCGCTCATCGTTATTTCGACGATTTTAAATGAGCGTCGCCGCTCATCGTTATTTCATGTGATTTAGAAATGATCGTCGCCACTCGCCCCACAGAGACGCTCATATAGAAATTGGATAAATGGTGGCGCTCATGTGATTTACATAATAAAAATTAATAAATAAAACTAATTTATTGTTTGTTTCACGACGATGAAAATGATATATCTTATATTTTTCGAATATCGGAAATATTTATTTTATTCTAATTTAAGTATTTTTTATTTATAAAAATAGAAATTCAAATATCGAAAAATATAAGATATGCATATCATGTTAATCGTCGTAAAACAAAATAAATTAGATGCATTTATTGATTTTTATTATGTAAATCACATAAAGAACGATAGTTTTATGATTTGGTGGATTATATAATTAATAAATATAAAATAAGTTAAAATATAAAAAAATTAAATATAAAACCGCCCCTAATGGGGGCGACTCGAATAAAAAAATAAAGATTATAAGGGGCATTGCCCCGGCGACAGTCGCCCTAATGGGTGCGACGTCGCGGGTATTAACTGCGAGCTAGCTACCTTATTTTGTTAATTATTACAAAAACGACCATATTTCATTAAATATTATTTTTTCGCATTATTTAGTTAAAAAAGTCCCAATTATAAATACAAACAAATCACAAAAGTAATTTGTATTCTTATTCAATAAAACCAACCCAAAAACATCATTTTTAATATCTTGATTACAATGACGGGATAATATCTAGGGTGTGAACTAAATGATTGATTATACTAGGATTATAGTAATTATCAAAATTAATGTTGGAGATAAGTCTTAAAAGGGCAATGTGAATGGACAGTATAAAAATAAAATAGATATCGGGAATTTACGTGGAACACCCCAAACTCGGGGTGAAAAACCACGAGCGAGGTAGAAATTTTATTACTTGGGTAAAAACAGGGGTTACAACATCTCAATCTATATAAGTAAAAAAAAAAAAAAAAAACATCTCAATCTATAAAGGAGAAACGCTATCTCTCTTTATAGTCGAAGCAAATACCGAGCAAACCCTATAATTTTTGTCTTTCTTTCATTCTCTTTCAACTATGGTGTTAATGTGTCTTTAGTTTGCCTCACTTGGTTGCTATTATAGATAAGCTCACTACTAACACAATATAATATTATTATATATTATATATTGCAACTAGCATCTTCGTTGCACATCGTCTGAACACATTGGTTGTTAAACCATGTGTCCTACCCGTTGGAGATGCTGTAATGAATAATAATTTTGAGAAATGCATATATATTATTATTATCTTTTATCATCGTAAACTCGTATTCACTTGTATTGCTTTTCCTAACTACGAAATCAATGTTGGGATATCTAATAAATTATAGTCGACCATTAGATGTATTTCACATCCAAGTGGACTTTTCTGCGTCCTCTCTCTGCCATACCTAAATTAAATTAACAAGATGAAAATTGAATATAATACACTATAATAATAAAGATAATGATCATGATAATTTATGTGGAAAGATAATTAGGCAGGCCAAAAAGATATTAGAAAAATAATTAGCTTACGATAGTTATTAAGGGAACTTAATAAAAAATATGAGCTCCCTCGAAAAATATAAAGTTAGATTGAGAATGGGGGACTTTTAGGGACCTCCAACAAATTTTAGCGCTATAACAAGCTTTAGGGTGATAACAACAAGAAATAAGGGTTTTAGGGACCTCCGACAGGCTTTGGGAACTAACACTATATTAGGGAAGTGTTTTGGGGACCTATTATGCTAAAGCAGGTCCGGTCGTCCCGAGAAAGCGTCATGAGGAAGCTTCGCTGAAGGTTCAAAAGCCGAAAAGACACATTAGGAAGAGCAATCGGTTGATCACACGTGGCTGTCAAAGAGAGGGCCGCACTACTGTCATATGAAAGCTTCCTGCAGAAGCTATTAAGATCTTGACAGAGCAGGAAAAGCTGTCAGAAGCATGCCTGATGTTCCTGACAGAAGCAGGGGACGTTTCATCTGCCTAACCTCAAAGGAGGAGCTCGAATCATAGGCAGAAAAACACCTATAAAGGAGGACTTCACTCATTTCACAAGCCAACAATCAGAGAACGATCACAATCACATTCTAACACATTACAACACTTAGAAAATACCATCTCTACACTAAACCAACATCTTTGACGTCCCCTTAGCTAATTTCTTATGTGTTCTTGAGAGAAAGGTGAGGAAAAAGTAGTTTTGAGTGTGTAATCTTCGGAAGTATAGTGAAAAACAGTTTCAGAGCGCCCGTGGACGTAGGATCTGCAAAGATCCGAACCACGTACATCTTGTGTCCTTTCTGTTACGTCCCAACACGTCCCAATACGTCACAATACGTCCCAAACAAGTCCCTTTCAGTTTCCTTACAAACAAGCACCTTACGCACGTCTTACATTTTGCGATTATCGCTTCTCCGCCTATATAAATTTCCGCATATAAATCTTGTTGATTGGGATAGCCCCATGTCAATAATGATAATAATAATAATAATAATAATAATAATCATCATAATCATAATAATGATGTCGACCATGAATGACAATGATAATAATGATTATGATGATGATAGTTTTGGAAAGGCGCTTATCAAACAGAAATACACGTGATAAATTGTAGTATGAGTAGGTGAGTAGTCATTCAACATCAACATGTTTAGTTTTTTTTCCTATTCAATTCGGGGTTTTTAATTAAATAATTAAAAAAACAAACCATTAACAAAATAAACATAAAATGAAAACCATTAATAAATAGATAAATTCGTATCAGTAGAATACGAGTTAGTAACTCGTAAAAACAAAGTACGAATTACTTGGCCCGCGTGAGCTGCTGTGGCATTTGAGTAACTCGTATGTTTGAAGTACGAGTTATATTTGTAACTCGTATGTGGATGTTACGAGTTATTAACGAATTCAATATTGACGCAACACTTTACGAGTTAAGTAATCGTCATGTGATATTTGCTGTCCAGTTGTAATTCTAACATATACACTTTATGTCTATAATATTCAATTATTATTTTATACAGTCCACAGAATGAGCTTAGGTTAGGACACGTGTAATCAATGGAGGATAGATTGAATAAAATACAATGATGTGATCGCCTGTGTATATCTAATCTATTAAATATTAGACTTTAGTGGAGGTTGTTAACGAGATGTAGGTATCACATATATATTATATATCTGCAAACTTCAATGATGTGTTATCCATTAAATTATTGAATATTTAAGTCGTAAAAAGTGTTAATAACTCGTAACATCCATGTACGAGTTACAATATAACTCGTACTTCAAACATACGAGTTACTCAAATGCCACATCAGCTCACGCGGGCCACCTTGGACAAGTAATTCGTACTTCGTTTTTACGAGTTACTAACTCGTATTCTACTGATACGAATTTCTCTATTTTATTAATGTTTTTCATTTTATGTTTATTTTGTTAATGGTTTGTTTTTTTTTACTTATTTAATTAAAAACCCCATTCAATTCTTGGAAGTTCTATGACAGATATATGAAATTATTTACGTTAAATTTTCAGGGACTGATATAATTTTTAATTTCCAACACAATAGTAAGATATTATCCACAAATTGACGCTTGGAGAAAAAATCACCAACAGACTTGCAACAAAACAAGAAAAAACATAAGCCGAAATAATAATAAAAAAATAAGTAAAAAGAAAAAAGAAAAACCATCTCCTTGATTTATCAATAGTGAAACTTTATATGCAACCTCGGCAACTAAGAACTTGGTCATTTATACAACGTCGTCCCCTTCCAACATCCGAAGCACCTACGAACACAACAAAAAGAAAAGGACGTGTAATAGAGCTATCAAGCTCGTTTAGAAACGGGTCGAATTGGTCCGTGCGCTTCGGGTCGGGTTGGCGGTAGTACGGGTGATTAGTGACTAACAACAGTACCTGAGACATACGAGGTCGAGCGTCAGGATCTTTTTGAAGGCACAAAGAAGCGCAACGCAACATATTTTCGACTTCCTTCTCCGAATATCGACCGACCAAAGACGGGTCAACAAGATTCGAATGATCGTTCTCTTCCATCATGGGACGCGCCTACACACAAATAAAAAAAAGATCTTAACGACAATAAGCCTCGCTGAGGTTCGTTTGGTACGAGGATTTCCATGCAGGAAAGGAAAAGCGTGATGGTCCAATGCGCTAGCGCTAACTCAGTTTTCCTTCATCTTTTCCATGCACGAACTTTGCATTACAAACGCACCCTTAGTTTCTTAAACGGTACTGAAAGAAAAGTCATCGTCTTTAAAAATCGTACCCACTCGAGCAGAAATTGCTCGCCCTTCGGTCGGTTAATATCGACGGCCTTACGCCCCGTGACAATCTCCAAGAGCACCACTCCGAAGGAGTACACGTCGGACTTCTCGCTGACTTGGCCGCTCTGGGCGTACTCCGGCGCCAAGTAACCGAACGTCCCGATCACTCTTGTTTCCACGTTCGAATCCGCGTCGACTTGCAACTTTGCCAGACCGAAATCTCCGACCTTTTTTTTCCGTCGCGAAAAAAGAAACAAAAATATTTCTTTTCGGTTTCTAAGAAGGAACGATATACTCGGATTCATGTGAAGCAACCGAGGAATTAAAAGAAAATACTAACCAACGGCTCGAAGTCGTGGGTTAGGAGGATGTTGTTGGGCCTCATATCACGATGGACTATGCGACCGACTCTACACTCTTCGTGAAGGTACCTTAGCCCGCGCGAAGCCCCAACCGCAATTTTCCGTCGCGCTTCCCACGATAACCTCTCACCATTGCGCCCTACGAAATTTAAATATTTGTTGGAAATATAATATGTAAAATTGAAAAAAAAAAAAACTAAACTTGAACGGGTCGTTCAGTGGCTAGGTATTCCAAATAAATATTTTTGTATTTAAACACTCTTTGTAATGATATATATAGGTGTAGCGATATTTACGGGTGTTTAAACATTTGGTAGGGGGAGGTGTAACGATTTTTCCTAAATTGGAATGCCTAGTGAAATAGAGGATTTCATACCTCGTTCAACATGGTAGCAGACCTCAATGACCACATAGATCTTGAGCACGAATTCTCACGACTAGGCATGTAAGAAAAATTACAAGTCTAAATCTAGATAATGAAGAAATCAGTCTATGTACGGCAGGCACGTTGGAAATAAAATTAAAAGAAAATGATACGCACTCAGTGCAAACTTAAGCTTTCAAGTGAACAAGTCGATACATCATTATGTTATCACTCGCTGCGAATTAAAAGGTAATATTTTTTTCGAAAGTTACCGTAAAGATACGAATCCAAGGAGCCGTTACACACGAACTCGTAGACCAACAACCTCTTCCCGCCCTCGACGCAGTACCCAATCAGCATCACGACGTTTCGGTGCTGGGCGCAGCTCAGCGCCCGCACCTCCGAGCAAAACTCGCGGTCGCCCTGCGAGCTCGCCGGCTTGTGCTGCTTCACCGCCACGACCCGCCCGTCGTCGAGCTCGCCCCGGTGGACCGACCCGTACCCCCCTTCTGCCAAGAAGTTGTCCCCCGAAAACCCGCCCGTGGCCCGTCGGAGCTCCGCATAGGAGAACGACCTCGGAGGTTGTCCGAACGCCGGCGGCTCGTGTCGGCAAACCGAGCACAGCGGCGGAGGTTTCGCCGTCCGCGGGTTTTCGTCCAAGGATATAATCTCCCTAACGTTCGTCGGAGGATCTCGATTTTTGACGGGCTCGGGATTTTCTTCGGTCCATCGTCGGGAGAGAGCGCTCGATGTTGAGAAAGAGCTGCGTTTGTCGCCTTCGCTATCAGAGTCGAATTCCTCGGATGATATCGGCGAGGGTTTCTTGGCGAATAATTCGGAAACGAACGCGGGATTTTGAAATATGTCGAGGGCCGACGTGGAGGACGTTCTCTCGGGACTAGTCGTGGGGGTCACGTTGGGGACTTTGAGACGCTCGGCGTACGATTTCGATGGGCGAAGAAGTGCGTCGTTTTGCGATTGGTTTAGGTTCAGGCGAAGGACTTTCGGCCCCGAGTTCTTGGCGATCACGACGTTGCAGTCGAGCTGCTCCATGCAGTAGCTTGCTTCATTTTTTATATGCCTGTCGCGGTAATCAAAGCTGTTAGAAATTGATGGTTTCGTCCTAAAATCAATTGGAAAAATATGTCAAATTGAGTCAACGTGGGAAAACTACCACTTTATAATCTTAACAGAAACGATCTGAATGAAAAAGAAAAATCGGACATAGCAAAGGATGAAAATTGAGACAGAAGCGAAAAGATCGTCGTACTTGTCCAAAATGATCCACTCTGTTTGAGTTCGCTTTGCTTCGGAAGCAACTACGCCATTTTCGGACCCGTAAACCAATTTCATCTTGATCTTTACCTGCGTTTGGTATTGGATTTCGGTGAGAGAAATTAAAAAAAAAAAAAATAGGAAATGCGTGAAGGTACAACGATCGAAGCGCAAAGTATCATTATTAGGCGCTATTAGCTTTTACGTCGTGTTTTCCACACGAGCCTAAATCGAAAACTGGGAAAAATTAAACAAATGATATAAGAAAAAGACAGCTTTTACATTGTATAAGTCGTGAGTTTCCCGCAACTGAGACATCATCTGTTCACACAGCTCTGTAATATAATCCTTCTGCTCGGAAATAGTTCCGGCCAATCTCAGGTGGGCCGCGGCGCAATCGTTGCGAAAAATAGGTAGATTCCACAGCTTTTTGCCTGATACATGAAAATCACTGAAAAATATAAATCAAGTAAATAATCATAAAATAAAAATGAAATTAATAGAAAAAATGGTATTACTCGAACTACGATGAGGAACGACGACGACGAGTAGTTTCACATGATCGCCTTTTCTGACGACGTTGGTAAGAGCCCATGTTAAAGCTGTTCTTGATATTTCCGTCGAAGCTTTAACTGCTACGATTATTACACGGCTGCTTTCTGAAGAGAAGCTCTCTCTTTTTCCCGCACTTTTTTGCCTTATCATACTCATTTGCAGGTACGATAATGTAGTACTAATCAAGCCCACCTTTTTTTATTTTGTTCTTTTTTTTTATGTAAAGATGACATCTTTTACATTGTCCATGAGCTCCAGCTTCAGTTTTCTTGTTCCTAAGGCACACGTGAAAGAAGAAGAAGAAGAAGAAGAAGAAGAAGAAGAAGAAGAAGAAGACGAAGTGTGCGAAGATTAATGCTCTTCCATTAAATGTAAGAAATCGAACATTGATGGGGTTGTAAGTAAGTAACTCGGAAGTCAGAAAACGGTCATAATCTCTGAAAACAATGTTCAACAAAATGAATTCGACTTATTTAGTAGACCAAAGAAGGGAAGGGAAAGAGAAACGTTAGCCAAGGTGAGAAACTGAAAGTGAGTTTTCAAGGAGAGAGTTCATGTGGGAAATGTGACCACGCAAAGACACGGAAATACTCTTTCTATAATGGAAGCTTATTAGTAATAAAATAATGCAAGAATTACGTAAAGCCTGCAGATTTCTTAATCATGTGGTGGTTTGTTTTTTGTATTATGTCATGATTTTCAACAGAATTGTTCAAATGCGTGCCAGCCAAGAGGAAAAAGGGCCGTTTCAATGAATTAATTAAGAACTGAAGTTGAAACAAAAGCTCGTAACGACACACAAGTATGAAAGTTCGTTCAATAATATTTTTTTAGAGGAGCCCACAAGTCGGATAAGAACAAATGGGATACGGTAATAAATGATAATGTTTGCTAGGAATATAAATCGGGCGACTATTCAATGATACTAACTATGGAGTCCAGCCTTCATGATATTTGTGGAATACATAAAAATAATATGATTGCAAAAATCGAAACAACATACTTGGCGATCCAAATTTTTAATATGGCCAATTAACGGGGTGAGAAGTTCGTTCATGCCGACTCTATAATTGGAATACAACTAACTACGTAAAAAATATAGATATTTATGATAAAGTGACGTGAGTGATTTCGAGAGTTCTCCGAAAGAATTTGAGAGTTCATGTTTGGGAAAGATAACTGAGATGGAATCAATCAATTAATAAAGGTCTTGTCTTGTGGTATATCTTATTAAAATCTACGCCAAGTGTATAATTATTCGTTCTCAATTATGTATTCCTTGGCTTTTACCATGTCTGTCTGTATATTACGAGTAACAGAGGAATCAAATCAATGGATTTAATTACGGAGAATATTTAATTATTTTGTTAGCTGCCCTACACTACAAAAGTTTGCTGACTTTTCTTTCCTTATAGGTTCCAATATTTTCAGAGTTAGGCTCACAAAGCTACCAATCACTGGCCAGTTGTGTATCGTGGATTATGTAGAAAAAGATGATTTTGTATATTATTGTTATAATTGAAAGGATTCTGATGACATGGATCACTAGTAGGTGATGAGGCCTGGGACTAATTATCAAGGTTGAGGCCTTAGGATGTTAAGGTAAGTAGTTGTGAGTTAGGTCGAGGAATAGAATCTTTCCCTCCAACAATTTCTTGAGTTATCTCATAAAATGTTATCTCATGACTATCTGTCTTAGGTAAGTTTGAGACATGTTTTAACTAATTCCTTGAGATTTAATCTTATCACGAGAATTTGGGGGAAAGTCTATAGCTGATTGAGTGGGATACTCCATGGTCACAAAAATAATGTAATCGGGTTTTTTTCTCCTTTCTTTTTTGTTTTAGTAACTAAATTTAGTGAAGTGGTACTGCAGAACAATGAAGTGGTACTGCAGAAATCGGATCCGTAACACTAGATTTTATACTAACAGGACCTGAATCCCATTTAAAAACCTAAAGAGGACCGGACACCTAATATACTCTTTTCTTTTTCTTGAAATAAGAGAAGTCGAAAATCATCGTACCCACCCATCTGCAACTTACTCGGAGTCGGAGTGCAACCACGTCTCGTTTTTTTCTACTTATTTTTCAATTTATACGCATAAAAATTATCGTAAATGCGCATGAATGATTACACAAAAACTTGCTTTAATTGCATCAAATTCAGACATTCTAACACCATCTCGAATAAACTTCGAACTAATATGACATTAAAGCTCATTCGAGAGATGGCCTTGTGAGCATTTCCCAGCTTTCCCACCACCACTTCTATCATCTTGTTTCCTTCCACGAACGATGTAATGAAATAAGCATATGTCAATAAGCTTTGTAAGCATACATATGTCCACGAAGCTTTCTAACTTCTTCGGAGGATTCGTCGAGTAAAAGGTCCACGTAAAGGCACATTCCCGCTCCACTGCGTTAAATGATAATAATTCCATCCATATATACGTACGTATATGCTGCAATGTCTAGAGAGTGTAGTTTCGTTTTCTTACCAAAGGGGCGTTAAAGGAAGCCATATAACATCCCATCTGAACTTTGCCAATCTGCAGAAGAAAGAAAGCATGGATCTTCATTATACTATTATACATCATAAAATCAATAGGGGTAACAGGAACAATAGCCTCATTTAATTCGACATTTGATATGGGGTAATAAATATTTCCTTCGAACGTGCTGATACAACACAAATTTGATACAGGAGTTTCTGATTATTTATGGTAATAATAGGGCTGAAAACATAGTTTATAGTCACAAATTCGATAAGCTTACCTTGACATGTGGTGCAACCAAAAGATTGCGAGCAGTGTAGCAGGGAAAAAAGCGAAGGAAAGCCAACGACGATGATGCCTTATGTTGTGCATTAAGCCAGCAATAGCCATTAAGCATACGACAATAGCAACGAAGTCTGCAAGGTTTAGATAATGAAAATAGAAGTTCAAGAAAAAAGAAATTCTGAATCTTGATAGATAAAAAATAAATAAATAACTAATCCTAGTGATGCCAAATTTCTAAAGATTGCGCAGCAGTAAGGTTCTCTGTTCCTTACAATATTACTCTTCTGGCTAACCATGAGATCCATAACGAAGGAAATGAAGTTACCATTTATTCTTTATATCATGGTAACAAACCATAGAAATTACATCAAAGAGGCGAAGAAGCTAACCTGCAGCTACGATGCTCCAAGAATCAACCTCGTACATAAAGTAAGCATGGTAACGCTGCACGGGGGGACGGGCAATTATCAGCGGTATTTTGGATCGAAAAACAGTTCATCGTACTTTTGGTCTCATTTCATCCATGTACGAATTGAATGAGAAAGAGCAATAAAAATGGGGAAAGATGCGAAAGTGCACACACAAACGCAGATTTTTCCATATTAACATGCGAAGAATGACAAATCTCAAAGTAGCAGTAGGGACAAAATGAATGATGAAGAACAGAAGAAGCACATACCAATTCCCATGGAAAGTAAGCCTGTTGATAGATTGAATAAAAGAGGAACATCACATAGCATAGAATCAGTCCACCGAAGACGCTCTACAGATCAGACAACAAATTCAAACCAGAAATTACTCACTCAAGAAACAAAAGGGATAATCAGATATGTCGAAAAGGGAAAGAGCTAATTAAGCAACGGACCGACCCTCCATAGAAGCGATTGCTGAGCTTGACTCTTCTCCAGGGAACGGACTAATTCTTCTTGCTCTGCAGAAAAATAAGCAACCCATCATTCTCCAGTTATTCGGAGAAACGATTGATCAAAATACGATTGAAATCGAGGAGATAAGACAACCTCCTGTATCGATCGGACGGTTGTCATCACGAGTAGGAATCGAATAACCGTCTCCTTCAGCGTCGTCGTTGAATTTCCTCCACGTTCTCGACAGCTTTTTCATCATTACATATGTAGTATACTAGGGAGCGTTCTCGAGAGCGTTGAATTTGCTCTTCACGGAAACAGAACAGAGCTCTAAATCTAATTGAATTGCTACGTGCCTAAAAGGCGCAACTGAATTGCAAGTGGACTTGCACTAGGGGAAAAAAAATAAAAATGAAGAATTCAGCTTCCAAAATATATCTAATTTAACGAGTTTAATATAATTTGTTATGTTATTAAACTCCAAATCATTGCACAAAAAACATAAAAATCTTTATAATTTATTTATGTATCTATTATTTAACATAATAATATATTTTTTTATTTTTGGTGGGCCTGCCCACCAGACCCGCGGGCTTCCCGCTCCCTGGTAGGCCTGAAAATTTCCAGCCCGGCCCAGCCAAAGTGGCGGAGTGGGCAGGCCCATTTGGCAGTTCTACTAAACACCGAGTATCTCTATTGAAAAATAAAGGTAAATTCCACTTCATAATCCTCTCTTTAAGGCTTTTCGTTGGTGTCTAAAGTTATTGTAAAGTCTGTTAGGAATACCTCGAATGCTATACGAGGATTAGATTGTATAGGGCATTAGATTATTTATCATTCAACCTTTTGTGTAATAAGATATTTTCGTGTGTTTAATGAAATGCATTGTTCGTTTATTGGATATAAGAGTTCTTTCCTTAGCATCCGGTAAAGCAATAAATGAACAAGTCTAAATGTGTCGAGTTGAGTCACTGTTCTCGATGGGTACGAGAGAGGAAGGCACCAGTGGACTCTTAATCTCGAACATTAAAAGTCCATAAGCATGACGCTCCAATTGGGTGCTGGATAACCGATCACGGCTTATTTGTCGATGACCTATCGTGTGCCGATATCCCGCTTGGAAGCGAAGGTCATGACTTGTGATACGAATTGAATCAAGGGATTGAATCGTTTCATGGACACTGACTCACGGGTCATACGGTCGAACATGGCTTATTACTCAAGGACTGTCAATGACCGACGACAACACTATAGTAGTCTATGTGAACCTTAGACCGAAAGGGGCTTTGACGGAGTTGACTTTGAAGTCTCGACTGTCACTGGTTCCCCTCGACCCGATTTGCTGTTGCATGGTCAGCGGGCCAGATGCGGTCTTGGTAACGATTTGTGATTGCCGGGCTTAGATCGCCGAGTACGGATTAACAGTCTCACAAGTAATCGAGATAAGTGTCCTATGAAGACGGCGACGGAACATTACGAAATCATTGGCCAATGTATTCAACTAACTCATGTTAGACATGGAGGGTAGTTTGGTAATTTGCCTCGTCTCCGTTTTATCATAGAATCGAGCTTAGTGAATTTGACATAGACCACGGCTCTAACTCGATTGGGACACAGTTGAAGGGTTTATACGTAGCACTATTATCTATAGTGGGGTTCTGGAATAAAGACTGGGTCAAAATTCGCACTCGAATCGGATTATGGTCCGGTACTGCGGGATTGGCTAGGTAACTACAGGACTCTTGGATTCCTTCCTTGCCGATTGAGTCGAACCTAGAGAGTCGGGCTTAAAAATGATCATCAAAGTGTACTGATAAGGATAGAAAGTGTTTTGGGCCTTAACGGGCCTTGGACCGTTGGGCCACCCCTTAATGGGCCCCGGGCCATTTATTGGATCGAAGTTGAACTTCTTATGAAACTAACTTTAAGACTTGGAGTTACCCAAGTGCTTAATGGGCTTGAGGATAAAATTGGATTTCACCTTAAGCTAATTTCGAAATATGCCTTTGAGGGTATTTTCAGAATTTGCATATTTGATATAAATAAATATGGAATAAAGTATTTGGAATATTATTTATTTAAATTTCGAAATTAATCTAGGATTAAGTTTCAAATTATATACCATATTTAAATATACTTAGTTTGACTTGGTATTTAAGTTAGTTTTCTAATAATAGCAAGTTTTCTGAAGTTTGGATTTGGAATTCAAAAGAGAGTAGGATTTGGCAAAAATCTCTCACACTTTAAGGACTTAGAAATCGAAATCCAAGCCTTTAAATAGGCTAAATTTCTTGCTCAATAGGTAGAGAAAAGAAGTGATTTTCGAAATCAACAAAAAGGCACAAAAACACACACCGAACGCACACACTTCTCTTCCACACGACGGCCCGGTTCTCTCTAGCCATCTTTAGAGAACTGATTCGGTGGTACACTGCGAGTTCGGCGTGACGATCTAGTTCCATCCATCACCATCGATGAAGTCTTGAAGAAAAGGACGAGGAGCTGCCACTCGCGTCAACTGGTAAATCTCTACGAGTTTGACCCTCCCTATTACGTGCCTACGTGTTCCTATTCCGATCCGAGCTACGAGGGCAATCAGGAACCCGGAAAATTTTATTCCGCACCGTACCCGGGGACGTGGCGTCTTCGGGAGACATCGGGTAACCCAACAGTGGTATCAGAGCGGGCGCTCGTGAACAGAATCATAGCGTGTTTAAATTGAAATGAGGCGCGTGGGAGACGATCGAAAGCAAACGGGGTTTGACCAGCGTGGGGCTGATTGATGCGTCGTTTTCCATCCCACGGCCACCAAGTCGTGCAGTGTGGCCGACGAGGCAGCCACCGACAAGACCGGAACACGGGCAGCCATGGGCGGCGGCACAATCCGGTCGCGGCTGCGCACTCGTACCATCGGGCTGCTCTGAGCAGGCCCGATCTGCCGTGACCTCTAGGTCCGGCACCGGCCATGGTGACTCCGACGCCGTTTCCAAGGTGGTCCGCCGCACCGAGCGGCAGCGACGGCAATAGATCAGTCGCGACAAAATTCTGCACGGGCTGAAATTGCACGGTGCGTGCGGCGCGTCGCCAATGCCGTCGGTGGTTCCAGATTCTGTCGGGGCTCCACGCCGGTGGCATGCTCCGTCGTGGCTCTCCGACGTGTTTTGATGGCTGAGCGATTTGAGTCGCGGCAGCTACGTTAGGGCTTCACGCTCAAAGCCTTAACGGGCATTTTAATGGGCTTGGCCCGTTTAAGGCCCATTTTCGTTTCTTTTTAAAATCATATAATTGTCAACGTGCTCGTTATGAATGTGATTTAAGGCGCACTTGCGGGTTTAGGAATTTGGTTTTCGGGTTATTTGTTAAGGGTTACGTCCCCCGGGTTGTATTTGTTTTATACGGGTTGTTCGGGACTTATGATCCCCATGTATTGTAATTTACGATTTTATTAGATTAGCTTAAATACAAACATGAGAGTCCATTTGATGGTTGACAATCCCCCGGCGGTGACAAGGTGGTGGACGTTCTGTGACTTTGAGGCAGTTCGAGTGACGAAGGACGTTTGATGACTTCAAGACCCGTGCGACCCGGGGTTTTTTGAATACGCATGTAATAGGGATAGACTAGAAATAACCCGCTTGTGTTGTCTTGTAGTTTATTTTCCTAGGGTTAATTTACTACCTACGTGCGTGTTGGTTTTCGAAGTGATATGCACGTTCAATGTGCTCCTATGTGAGATGGTTTATTCTCCCGTTTGTTAAATACTAAGTGGGTAAAGGAGTTGGATTCCTGTCTTCTATCATGCTCGAAATGTCTATCGTTGGGGAGTTTTGCGATTTGTTTTGAGTAAGTTGGCATCGTTTATCCCGCCCCAGTGTTAGCGCCTCGAGTGCATCTTGGATGCCGCTCGTCATACTAGTCCGCCCCCCGTGAAGCATATGGCATCAAAGGACGGTACATTCTGTGCGATTTGAGCATAAGTTGATAGATCACACTTATGCAGTTATACCCAATAAGCAGGGTTAGCCGTGAGGGTCAATGACCGAGACAAAGATAATTGAAACTCTTATTGGATAAGTTCACGTTTGACGTGACTTCGATAAGATTAGATGAGCCAAATATTGCGTTAAAGGCTGATGTGAATCTAGTTGAGGCGAGGACATCAACTCCACTATGAAACTTTCAACGAGGTTTTCGGAACTCTTCTCGGGAGGATAGTGTTTTCGAGAAAAATAGCGGGAGTCAAACGAAACGAAAAGTCCTTGTTTGCGCTTGAAGAATGATAAGATAAACGTAAATAGATCTTTATTTTCTACAGCTTTACATTTCTTTCTATTTACTGCGATGACGAACATTATTACTATGCTGCTTGAGAGAAATTGTTTGGTGGGACCAAACTACGTGGACTCGCTCCGTAACCTGAGGATAGTCCTAGGTATGGAGTCGTTAACTTATGTCCTTGATTCCCCCGTACCGCAAGCTCAAGGGGCTGATGCGAGTGACGAAGACCGGCTGCGTATGCCAAATGGCAGATTGATGAGCCAAAGGTCAAGGGCTATATTCTTCTTTCCATGCAGCGCACTCACTCGAAAATGGAAGTGGACGCCATTTTGTTTCATTTGAAGGAGCTTTTTGGTGAACATTCCAGGAGTGCTTGCTATTCCTTTACGGAGCAACTGTTTCATTGCAAAATGGCTGAGGGTAGTGACTTCGGAGAGCATGTGCTCAAAATGATCGACTGGATCGAAAGACTCGAGGCACTGGACTTTATCATGGATAATGAGCTCTAGAACGATCTGATACTTCAGTCGCTCCCACCTTCCTTCAATTCGTTCATTGTGAACTTTAATCAGAACAAGGCCGAGATGACGAATTTGTGATTGCCAGGCTTAGATCGTCGAGTACGGATTCACAGACTCGCAAGTAATCGAGATAAGTGTCCTATGAGGACGGCGACGGAATATTACGAAATCCTTGGCCAATGTATTCAACTAACTCATGTTAGACATGGAGAGTAGTTTGGTAATTTGCCTCGTCTCCGTTTTATTATAGTTACGAGTTTAGTGAGTTTGACATAGACCATGGCTCTAACTCGATTGGGACATAGCTAAGAGTTTATACGTAGCACTATTATCTATAGTGAGGTTCTGGAATAAAGACTGGGTAGACATTTGCACTCGAATCGGGTTACGTTCCGGTACTGCGGGATTGGCTAGGTAACTACAGGACTCTTGGATTCCTCCCTTGCCGATTGAGTCGAACCTAGAGAGTCGGGCTTAAAAAGGATCATCAAAGTGTACTAATAATGAGAGAGTGTTTGGGCCTTAACGGGCCTTGGACCGTTGGGCCACCCCTTAATGGGCCTCGGGCCACTTATTGGATCGAAGTTGGACTTCTTATGAAACTAACTTTAAGACTTGAGTTTGGCCAAGTGCTTAATGGGCTTGAGGATAAAATTGGATTGCACCTTAAGCTAATTTTGAAATATGCCTTTGAGAGTATTTTCGGATTTGGCATATTTGATATAAATAAATATGGAATACAATATTTGGAATATTATTTATTTAAATTTCAAAATTAATCTAGGATTAAGTTTCGAATTTTACACCATATTTAAATATACTTAGTTTGACTTGGTATTTAAGTTTAGCAAGTTTCCTTAAGTTTGGATTTGAAATTCAAAAGAGAGTAAGATTTGGCAAAAATCTCTCACACTTTAAGGACTTAGAAATCGAAATTCAAGCCTTTAAATAGGCTAAATTTCTTGCTCCATAGGTAGAGAAAAGAAGTGATTTTCGAAATCAACAAAAGGCACAAAAACACACACCGAACGCACACACTTCTCTCCCATGTGACGGCTCGGTTCTCTCTAGTCATCTTTAGAGAACTGAATTTGTGGTAAACTGCGAGGTCGGTGTGACGATCTAGTGCCATCCACCACCATCGACGAATTCTTGAAGAAAAGGACGAGGTGCTGCCACTCGCGTCAACTGGTAAATCTCTACGGGTTTGACCTGCCCTATTACGTGCCTACGTGTTACTATTCTGATCCGAGCTACGAGGGAAATCGAGAACCCGGAAAATCTCGTTATCAGTCATTCAAAATCACGACGTATACCTTGAAAATACTTTGGGCGTCCATTGAAAAATCTCAAATACAGGGGTACATGTTGAAGAAGTAAAGCCAAAACAACTTAAAGATATGACCAAACCAAAGGTGAAAAGTGATGACTAAATTCCCTCTTTGTCCATTATGATTGTCAATGGGGCGGGGATGAGAATTATTTTATCCCTTTTGGTGGGGGCATGGGTTATAGTCCCCGTCTCACGGGAAACCCCGCCTCGTTCCCTGCCACTAATATAAATAAAATTTTTTTATATCTAAAATTAATACTATAATAATTTTATACAAAATTATGTTATTATAATATAAAAATAATATTGAATAATACCTTTTTACCCAAATATGTTATTATAATATAAATAATATTAAATATTATTTATATATTATCTCCAATATATATATATATTATATAAATAGTATTTTTTTACAAAAAATAAATCGCCGGGACGGGGACGGAGATGAGGGTTCCATGTTTAGTTCACGGGGATGAGGACTGGGATTCCTATTGTCCACTAACACCCCGTCCCGCCCCGTTGACATTTCTACTGTCCAGTGAAGAAATCGCATGAGAATTATAAAGTGCTAAACCAACTCTTTCTTGGATATTGGTTGAGATGGGTTGAATCGTTTATGAAAGAGAATGAATTGTTTGGAATAATATGGTTCGTCCGGTCAAGGCAGAAACGGTAGGCTCAGGTGCCTTTCCACTTCAAGGTGCCTTTCCACTTATAAAGTGTTCATTTAGTTAGAAGAGCTCGATGTACAAGCTGGACTGCGCAAGGTACAAGCGGCCGATGATGAGGCAGTTGAATAGCAAGCTGAAGCTGTTAAAGATCAGTTTTACCGAGTGATCATTCTAGCATGTTCTAGACTTTGTATATTCTATATAAGTTCGACTTAGCGTAAGGTGTAAACGGAGCTATGAGAGGAAGTCATAAGCTTGTAATCTCGATAAATTTCTATCAATCAAAAATTTCGTATTAGCCGTGGACTTAGACTCAAAACATAGTCGAACCATGTATATGAGTGTTTTGTTCATATTTTCCTGGGTATTTGCATGCGTCTGATATCAAGATCGAATCTTTCGACTTGATCGTTACACACTCAGGAAAGAACACGAGAGGCGAACCTAAGTGCGCCCGAACCTCAACAGTACCAATTGGAACTTCGGTTACCAGTTGAAAACGTTTTATCCATAGGGCTACCAACCGAAATTGAAAATAAATTTTTATACCAAATAAAAAAGGGGACTTTTCATTTCAAGCCACGTCAGAACTTTCATTTAGGATTCAGGCCATGTCATGAAAAAAATTAGTTTAAAGGACCCGATTTCTGCAGTGCCACTTCATTGCTCTGAAATAACAATATGTTAAAAATCTGTAACACAAATGATCATCCGGTACCAGTTAATGATCATCCGATACCAGTTCATTTCTGCAGTACCACATCATTGTTCTGAAATAACAATATGTTGACAAGTTTGTAATATAGAACGATCATCGTATACCAGCTCATATAACTTTTATACAACTTTTTGTTAGGTCCTTATTTCTAAATTTTACAAAAATTGGGTCATTTAAACTAAATTTGTCTTACATGGCCTGAATCTTAAACTTCTGACGGGGCCTGAGTTCAAATATACCCAAAACCTTAAACATATGGGTAAGTGGAATTTCGCTAAAAAAGGTGACATCCGACTATAGGTGAAAGATGAGCTGAGCCGCCTCGTGAGCTCGACGAGCCGGCTCGACAAGCTCAGCTCGAGCTCGACAAAATTGAGCTCGAGTTCATTTATGTTGAGCTCGAGCTCATTTATGTTGAGCTCAAGCTTGAGCCCAGACATAAGAACTCGAAAGCTCATGAACAGGCTAGCGATCGTTTTTAAAATTTTATTTATTTTTAAGTAAAGTTCTTATTAATTTTTATTTTTTATTTATTGAAAAGCTCGAGCTCATCACAACTCAAATCAGCTCAAGCTCGAGCCCAAAAAATGTGGCTCATTTATTGCTATATATTTTAGTGTAATTTGGACGTAAAATATATCCAAGTTAGGAGGTGCGGAGTGCACGTTCGGAAAACATTTTATATCGAAACCCAAAACAAAGCCGGGGTCACAGGGGCTGCGCCACCTTGCGGGGTCCTAGGGGCAGCGCCCCTAGTGGCGGTCCCGAAGTGGCATGCATGCACCCAAAAGGTGTGCATGCTTCCCCCTCAAACCTCGCTGCACCTGAAATGGTGTGTTTAATACCTCAAAAGGTATGTGGCTTCTAAAGGTGATATATGTTCTCAACGGACACCATTTTTGAATGAATTATGTCTATTATGAATAGACACAACCGGTCGAAACTTGGTTATAAATAAGTGCAGATACATTCGACACAGACACATTGAATTCACAAGCAAAATAACGAAGATTCTCTAGTCTTATCCCGTGACGAAATATTGTCTTTGGAAAGTGAACTCCAAAAGCGATTCTACATAAATATCCGACAATTAAATCAGACATATACTACAAACAATCAAACACATACTCTTCTGATTTTTCAATGGCCGAAAGCGTGAGAGACATGACTTCAAAATTCTGCAAACCGATAAGTTCGAAGGTGTGGATTTTCGTGGATGGCAGAAGAAGCTGCACTTCCTCCTGACAACCCTGAAGGTGGTCTACGTGTTGAGTACGCCTATGCTGGAGTACGAAGAGAACGAAACACTTAAGGCTGTCCGAGGGAGGAACAAGTGGGAGAACGACGAGTACATATGTCGTGGTCATATCCTAAATGGCATGTCAGATTCATTATTTCATATATATCAGAATTTTGATTCTGCTAAAGCCTCATGGGATGATCTCGAAGCGAAGTATATGGCAAAAGACGCAAGTAAAAAATTCCTGGTTAGCAATTTTAATAATTATAAAATGGTCAATGCTCGACCAATCATGGAACAATACAATGAGGTACTGCGTATCCTTGCAATTCGCCCAACATCAACTTGTGATGGATGATGCAATAGCCGTGTCTTGCATAATAGACAACTTGCCACCATCATGGAAAGATTGTAAGCGCACTCTAAAGCAAAGAGGAATTGTCCCTACTACAATTAGGTAGTCATTTACGCATAGAGGAATCTCTAAGAGCGCAGGAGAATGACCAACCAAAGGGCAAAAGCAGTGCTGGGATATCTAGTGTCAACACGTTGGCTGATCGTACTAAAAACAACAAAAAACACAAAGTGAACGGTGATAACCGTGGCGGGTCTAATAAAAAGGCTAAAGCGGCTTGATGGAAATGTGGCAAACCTTATCATTTCGAAAAGAATTGTCGGGTTGGAAAAGGTGGTGGACAAACAAGGAACACCAATGGGGCAAACACCACGGGTGAAGGGTCGAAAAACCCTAACCCTACACAAGGTCAGAATTTAGACATATGTTATAATTCTGATATACATTATATATCTTTTAGTCCTGAAGCGTTTTACGTACAGGATAATAATGAAGAAGCATGGTGGATTGAGTCGGGTGCCACAACTCGTGCGTGTAAAGACCGGGGGCTGGTTTAAAGATTTTCAACCAGTTGAAGATGGGTCAGCTTTACATATGGGCAACTAGTCAAGTGCTCCAATAGTTGGTGTAGGAAGTGTTGTATTGGAATTTACTTCGGGAAAAGCTATTACTTTATGTAATGTGCTTTTTGTCCTAAGTTGCATAAGAATTTAGTGTCTAGTCCTGTCTTGAACAAATGTGGTTACAAGCAGGTGTTTGAGTCAGACAAGTTTGTATTGACAAAATCCGGAAACTTTATCGGTTTTGGCTATTATAATAATGGAATGTTTATGTTGAATTACAATAATTCTACATTCATGACATGTTCTGAAGTTAATGATTCGGTGCTTTGGCATGCTAGACTAGGACATGTTCACTATAGACGAATTTATGAAATGTCAAAGAAAGGATTAATACCTCCTTTCGATATTAATTCTGAAAATGTAAGACTTACATGCTGACTAAGATCGCGAGGCAACCTTTTCATAAGGTAATGTGCTCCTCGAAAAAATTAGAACTTATTCATAGAGACTTATGTGATTTGCATGTTACTCCTTCGTTAGGTAACAAAAGATACTTTGCTACATTTATTGATGATGCGTCTAGATTCTGTTATGTTTATTTCTCGCATAGCAATAAAGCATTAGAAAAATTTATAGTTTATAAGAATGAAGTTGGGTTGCAACAAAATGCCATGATCAAACGACTCAGAACGGATAGAGGTGGTGAATACTTTAATCCGACCTACTTTCAATTGGTAGGGATTATTCACGAGACTACGACTCCATATACACCACTGCAAAATGGTGTATCTGAGAGAAAGAATAGAATCCTGAAAGAGATGGTAAATTCCATGTTATCGTACTCTGGATTGAGTGATGGGTTCTGGGGTGAAGCTATGTTAACAGCTTGCCATTTGCTTAATATGGTTCAAATAAAGGAACAAATTGACTTCTTATGAGCTTGGTATAAAAAGAAACCAATTTTAAACTATCTTCCAGTTTGGGGTTGCCGGGCTGTTGCAAAACTTCCCAAACCCAATAAGAAAAGTTTAGATGAACGAGGTATAGATTGTATCTTTATTGGATATGATGAGGGTTCCAAGGCATAGGTTCAATGTAATTGAACCTAATGATTCCATTTGGTCAACTCCATAATTGAATTGAGAGATGCTATATTTGATGAGAATCGTATCTCAAGTATACCTAGGCCTAAGGATGTGATTTCAATCACAAGTGGTAAGGAGGAAAGTTCTGACTTGACTAGTAGTGAGTCACTTGAACTCCTGAAAAGGAAAAGGAAAAGAAAACTGAACTCGTATGGACCAGATTTTTAGTATACTTCGTTGAGGGTTATAGGGATGAGGTTTCGACCCAATACCTATATTGCTATAATGTTGAGGATGATCCAAAAATTTTGACGAAGCAATGAAGTCTCAGGATGTTGCCTTTTGGAAGGAAGCAATTAAGGATGAGATGGACTCTATCATGAGAAATAACACTTGGGTGTTATCCGATATACCACCAGGTTGCAAACCTTTCGGTTGCAAATGGATCTTCAAAGAAAGACGAGAGTCGATGAAATTATTGAAAAGTTCAAGGCGATACTAGTCATTCAAGGGTTTAAACAAAAATCGAGAATTGACTATTTCGATGCGTATGCACCTAATGCTCTCATATCGACTATTAGATTGTTGATTGCGATGCAGCTATTCACAATCTTGTAATTCATCAAATGGATGTGAAAACTGCATTCTTGAATGGTGATTTAGATAAGGAAGTTCATATGAAACAACATAAAAGCTTACCATGCCGGAAAATGAAAACAAGGTGTGTAAACTTGTTAGTCCTTGTATGGATTGAAACAAGCACCTAAGCAGTGGCATCAAAAGTTTGATGAAGTGATCTTGTCTGACGGTTACAATTTGAACCAATCGGACAAGTGTGTAGCAAATTTGACAACTCATGTGACGGAGTAATCATTTCTCTGTATGTTGATGACATGTTGACCTTTGGCACATATAAGAAACATGTCGATATGACTAAAGAATTTTTGTCATCTAGATTCTCCATGATAGATATGAGAGAGGGTTACGTTATCTTAGGTATTAGGATTAAGCGTGAAAGCAAAGGAATTTCGGTCACACAGTCTCATTATATTGAGAAAGTATTAAAGAAATTCAATTGTTTTGATTGTACTCCCGTGAGTACACTTATGGAATCAAGTATGAAGTTGTTGCCTAATAAAGGTAATCCAGTTTCTCAGCTTGAGTATTCTAAGGTGATTGGATGCTTAATATATGCCATGACGAGCACAAGGCCGGATATTGCGTGTGCTGTAGGAAAACTTAGTAGGTTTACTAGTAATCCGAGTACACATCATTCGCAAGCAATAAGGCGGGTACTTAAGTACCTAAAGAAGACTATAAATTATAGTTTATATTGCATTGGCTCACCTTCGGTTCTAGAAGGATATTGTGATGCCAGTTGGATCTCGAATCTGGAAGACCATTCCTCGACAAGCGGATGAATATTCTTGCTTGGGGGAGATGCAATTCCGTGGGCTTCTAAGAATCAAACTTGTAAATTTGAGTTTGTTGCCCTAGCGGCTGCTAGTAAAGAAGCAGAATAGCTGAAAAATTTAGCAGAATGCCCTAGCGGTTGGGGAGAGATTTGGTTAACAAATCTGCAATAGGGATGGGATCAAAGTCCACATAGTTTCTAATGGTAAGATACCCAATTCCCCTCTGATATGTGCTCGGATCTGCACGACAGTATGTTGAGGTAAAATCTTAATAGCTTTTTTGAAAAAGTCAAGGTGCATATGCACGAAAAAAGAAGCTACCTATGTGAATGTGAAGTTTTGCCGCTTCAAAAACATTGGACTTAGTTTACGTACATTCATGAATGGATATGGACACATGGATTATAATAGTGTCGGGTTTAGTTTGTGTATTCCGAATACTTGTGTGTGCATTATCTTCATGTATTTAAATGGGTCGAAGGGTTCAATTCGTATAACACCCTATCTTCTCGAGTATTTGGAATGTGTAGTGTACTAAGACGGAAATTCAATCTTTTATGACTTTTTCATTTACGCACAAGTATTGTATTGTGTTGTGTGTCTTAAAGGAATTGCACTAAAATAGTGGAGGATTGTTATATATTTTAGTGTAATTGGGACGTAAAATATACCCGAATTAGAAGGTGCGGAGTGCACGCTCGAAAACATTTTATATCGGAACCCAAAACGAAGCGGTGGTCAAGGGGGTTGCACCCCCTTGCGGGGTTTAGGGGCAGCCCTCCTAGTGGCGGTCCCGAAGTGGCATGCATGTGATAAATTAAGATTTTACGTAATTTTTATACTCGTAAATGTGCACTTTCCATCGTTAAATACCTTCAAATATATTATGTTCATGTCACATTTCTTTATTTCATAGCATTGGGACCTTTTTGCAAATTTCAGAAGTATTGGGGCGGGACCTTTTTGCAATTGGACAAGAATTGCACTATTGAAGCCACGTGAAGAGCAAGTTAAGGGAAGAATAATCTGTTGGCCCCAGGATATCGCTGGAGAGAGGAATAGATATTCAAATAAGGAATAAAAAGTCAAATATGACTATATGACGTGAAGATTCGGATATATGAAAAAGGATTATGATATTTTGTTGCTCCAAGTCGGTGATTCTATTTTCTATATAAATAGGGAGCTGGCCAGCGAATAAAAGGAGGGAACAGCAGAGCTTGACGGCAGAACTGAGAAGAAATTAGCGAAGAAGTATACGGGGCAGACCTACGGCGAAAAATAAATAGAGCTGCGACGAAAGAGACGATCAACGCTTGCGAGGCGTTCCTTCCGTGATAAGCGAATTATATTATTTCTCTATTATTTTGACATTAAATGTTTTGTGTTTTTATTTTATTAATATGCTAGCTTAGATTCTTTTGTGATGAAGGCCATGATAGGCCGAATAATGACTACGTATTAATATTTTTCTTATCCTATTTGATTGTGTGAATCGAGTCACGTGTTCTTTGTTTGTGCTTAATGCCTGTGTATGTCTGATCAACATATGGATGTTTATTTGATTGGTTTATGAGACGGACAAAAGTGATTAGACCGATTAGAACAATAAACATCGAACATCACTACGTAAAACCGACAAGAAATGGAATTCGGTTTCGTATGTGTGGTTTTCGAATCCTTAAGCGCCGAAAGAGTTTAAGCTCGGGGAATTTCATAGAGATTTAATGCGTGCGTAGAAACTACAATCCTATAGACATATACGGGTTGGTCCTCTATCGCATAGGATCGCTATTGTGGGACAAACGAGTAGCGATTTTCTTAGGAAATTTACCTTGACTGAGATTCATGATGGTTAGATAGGATAGATTTTATGAAGACGTATGAATTATTTGTGATGAACATGTGCCTTGGTCACTCGTCGTTTGATCTTTATCTCGTCTATTTTATTTGCGTCTATTTTATTATTTGTGCTTTTGTCTCGTTTAATTAAATCATCAATACTATAAAAATTCTCTTAGTTTTAATTGGAATTAGGTTTAATATCTTAGAATTAATCAAGCTATCTTCGTGGATCGATACTCGGACTTCGTCCGTTTTACACGACCTAGTACACTTGCTAGCATTTGAGCGTGTCAAGTTTTTGGCGCCGTTGCCGGGGATAGCTATATTATTTATTTTATGATTTATTCTGAGTTTTAGTTTAGATGTTTTATTTCTCGTTTATTATTATTATTTTATTATATTATTATTATTATTATTATTATTATTATTTTTTACTATTTTTGCCAATTCGCTTACGCTGATTTTTCATCTTTTGCAGATAATTCCTATTAGTGCATGACACGAAGCTCGAGGAACGTACCATTGCTATTTGACGCAGAGATTGAAGCGACGTGTCGGCGAAACAATCGAAATCGAAGACTGAGAATGGACAATCAAGAACACAAGGAAGAACAGATGGTTCCTCCACGGCCTACTTTACTAAGTCGAGCGCTCCCAGGAATTTTCGATGACAGCGACCCGATTGCCATCCGGGCAGGACCAAATAATCATTTTGAGATTAAACCCATTACTATACAGATGGTGACGGGTTCAGCACAGTTTCATTGGCTTACAGACGAGGACGCATATTCACATATTTTGAAATTCACTCAAATTTGCAGAACTATTAAGTATCTTGGCGTCTCCACAGAAGTGATAAAACTAACACTTTTTCCTTTTCTTTGACAGGTAAGGCTTCTGAATGGTTCTCATCATTGCCACATGCATCTATCACTAGTTGGGAGCAACTACTGGAGTGCTTTCTGGGCAAATATTACCCACTGTCAAGGACCAGCGAGATTAGGAGCCAGCTAGTAAACTTCAAACAAGAAGGTGGCGAATCTCTGAGCGATGCTTGGAGTAGGTACAAGAGCTTTCTCAGACAATGTCCAAACCACAGCATACCTGTGAGCGTTCAGATGCAGTCATTCTTCTTAGGGCTGAGCACACCAAATAAAAGGATTGTCGACGGCGGATGCACACGAAAATTTCATGGAGTTAGGCGTGAGGAAGCACTCCAAGCCATCGAGCGAATTGCAGCCTATCCTGCAAGATATACTGAGCATGATCTGGACGGACGAACGGCTGGAGTACATGAGATAAGTAGCTCGTTGGAGGCGCAGCTCGAAGCCATACATAAAAGGTTAGACCAGATACACTCCTAGGACCCTGAGACGGTCAATCACATCCACAATAGGCAGAGGAATGCATACTCCAACACATACGATCCGAACTGGAGAAGCCATCCTAATTTGTCGTATGGCAACTCGCACTACTTGAAGCCTCCAGGAGTTCAGAATCAACAAATTGAGCCACCAACAAAGCAAAGGCCGACTGGGAGATAGCCTTGGAAAAAATGGCGGCGGTTCAAGGCGATCAAAATCGCAAGACGGAGGAGAGACTCCAGGGTCTAAAGGGAAAGTTCAGGAAGGCTTCCATGATATACGGGCTGCAATAAAGGACTTAACAATGCAAATGAGACAGCTCTCACATACAGTTTCAGATCGCAAACCAGGCACACTCCCAAGCGACACCGAAAAGAATCCTCGAGAGTACGTCAAGACCATTAAGCTGAGGAGTGGGAAGACGCTAGAATAAATCAACTCAGGAAGCCGAAAAAGAGACGGGAAACGACGATGGGAGCAAAATCACGTCACTTGCACAGCTCATCACGGCCAAAGGAAGGATCAGCGAGCCGAAGAACACATTAAATCAGACACGTAGGGGTGCCCTTTTGAATATTGGGCCATTAAATCAGACGTATACTAGCAACATTTACAGCCCTACTACGTCTGACTAGGCAACACGTAGGGGTGCCCTTTTGAAAATAGGAACATGGGACCCTACAAACTAAAAGTAGCCCATAACACAAATAGAAAACTATTGTAATAAAGAATTTTAAACCCATGATATGATGTAATAGTTCGATGACTGACTAATAAATGTCCCCGTAATAAAACCTATTTTGACCGTTGTGGAGAGGAAGCTCCATTATTCAAAGGATCCGCTTTTGAGGTGAAAGAGAAGAAAAACGGAAAAGAACTCTCTCCTTTACGATTGATTCCTCCCAAGCCACAACCCAACTTTACAAATTCGAACCTAAGGCAGTTTCAGCTATTAGTCGTCTCTTTAAATCTCCTTCGAGCAAAAAAATTTTAGCCGAAGGTAGTTCGTCGACAAATGCTAAGTTATTGCTGTTGATGCTCTATTTTGCCGGCACTTTTTCCATGATTTTTCTTTGCTGATTTGCAGGATAATCATTCACGCAGAAACGCAAAATGTTTTCGCGGATTTTAGGCAAATCTAAGCCAGCAAACAACGCCATAGACAGTCTTGATAAGCTGAACGAGGTACGTTATGCCTTTTTCTTTCTTTCTTTTTTTTTTGTAATGAAAGAGTCGATTTCTCTGTTTGTTCTGCGATGATATTCTTTTTTTAGACTCTTGAGATGCTTGAGAAGAAAGAGAGCGTACTTCAAAAGAAGGCATCTGCCGAAGTTGAGAAGGCCAAAGAATTCACAAAATCAAAGAACAAAAGAGGTATTTCTTCTTAGTATTAGCTGATTTTCCTTGTCTGTTCGATGAACAATCGGTTTTTGTTGAAAAAGAAATGCAATTGTTTTTCAATTATGCCAGCGGCAATTCAATGTCTGAAGAGGAAAAGGCTATACGAGGGCCAAATCGAACAGCTCGGAAACTTCCAACTGCGTATCCACGATCAGGTTGATAAAATTTCTTACCTAATTTTTTGTTCCCAATTTTTGCGGGTAGAGCATATTTGATCCATCACGTTCCGAGTTACCACTTTTAGTGTTATCGATTTTTTGTCGTTTTCGTCTCCAAGTCAAATTGAAAGCATAGTTTGGATTGAATTACCGGTCATACAGACAAATATTATTGATCATGGCCGGGTTTGCGGGCTGGTTCGTCATAATTTCGTTCAAACTAACGGTTAAATTAATCGTTTGACCAAAACGACAACAAAATCGATAACATTGAAAACTAAAAGTGATGTGTCAAAATATGGCGTATATCAGTTCGTGCCTCAGCACTCGTGCGATGATGTGTTCTCCCTCGTACAGATAATACTGTTGGAAACCGCAAATGCTACCACAGAAACTGTTGGAGCCCTAAAGAGCGGCGCGGCCGCAATGAAAGCGATGCACAAAGCCACGTAATAACCAACAAAAACTCGTATATTTACGTACAACCGATGTTGTAAGAGAAAATTGTTCTACTGCTGTATTGATTTTTTTTCTTTTTCTTTTCTTTTCCTTTCTTTGTCCTTTTGCTAAGGAACATCGACGACGTGGACAAGATAATGGACGACATCAACGAACAGACGGACAAGATGAAGCAGATTCAGGATGTGCTTGGCATGCCCATCGGCGCAGCCGCCGACTTCGACGAGGTTTCTTGTGTTTTCTCTTTCGTATATTCATTTGAAAATTTCTCGTCGTTTTACTGCATCGTAATTTTCAAATCGATTGACGATGAAATGCTTTAGGATGAATTGGAGGCCGAGCTCGAAGAACTGGAGAGCGAAGAGCTCGAAGAAGAGCTTCTTACGCCCGCCAATGCTTCGGCGCAAATTCGAGCTTCGAGCGTCGAGGAAGCAAATTATCCTCATCGAAAGCGCGCCAAGGAGGAAGAAGACGAGCTCGCCGCTTTGCAAGCTGAAATGGCGCTTTAACTAAAGGGCGCTCGATTTTGGTCTGTGCTCTTGTACGGTAGCTTATATGAAACTTTTCGACCATCACTTTCTTCGTTGGGACCGCAGAATGATGATACTAGTTAAATACGCCGATGAATTTGATGGTTTTTGTTAAATTGTCTGTAGAAATTCAGGCCAAATACGCCGATGATTTGATGGTTTTTGTTAAATTGTCTGTAGAAATTCAGGCCGGATCTCTGCGTCATCGAGGCCCACGCACATGCGCCACACGAGGAAGGAGTGCTGGTATAAGCTTGATGGGTTTCGTCTTAAAACTAATTGGTGATAAGAGGAGTGGTCCATCAAGCTTATAAAACCCATATTATTTCTTTACTATCATCGGTGTGGGACAACTTTGTCCTCCACTCGTGATATCTCAACACTCCGCTCTCACGTGTGAATCCATTTATTTTAATCGGACGGGAACGCTATTCTTTTCGGACCCGCCATTCTACAGACAATTTAACATGGTATCAGAGCGGGAAGATCCGACTCAATTTAAAAAATATAGCGGAACATGGTATCAGAGCGGGAAGATCTGACTCAATTTAAAAAATATATATGGCGGGTCCGAAAAGAATGTGTTCCCGTCCGATTAAAATAATGGGCTCACATGAGAGGGGAGGTGAGATACACGAGTGGAGGACAAAGTTATCACCAATTGGTTTAAGACAGAACCCATCAAGCTTATACGGCACTCCTTCCTCGTGTGGCGCATGTGCGTGGGCCTCGATGACGCAGAGGTCCGGCCCGAATTTCTACAGACAATTTAATAGTTTTATAACACGAATGTGTTTTTCGACGAGCAGATCGATTGATTTCGGCGATTGTCTGAACAGGAAAGAGGGCAATTTCTGTTTTAGGTTAGTTCATTCCTTTCCGAGTTACGTTGAATGACCGCGTCACCGAAAAGTTAAAACTTAGGGAGCATATCTTTTTCAAATTATATATTCAAACACGCCTCCATGTTTAAACCGATTTCTTGGCTATTTAACCTTAAACGTGTTTTGATGGTGCAAAATTAGAATATCAACTTGATCCACATTACGGTGATTCATATCACGTTGATGTGAGTATGAACGTGATGTTGAATGACTTCAAACAAACACACCATACATGTTGGCCTGTCTTTAATTCTGCCGTAAAGCTCCAAATGTTACTATAAATAGTAATTAACAACGAATGCTCTCATTGTCATATCCTAAAATTCAACAACTGTTTAAGTCAGCATTGTAAGAACTTTGAATTGGCTTGGAGTGAAGATGAGATTCTTGTTTCTTATCTAAAGCTCCATTCCAAAGAATCTTTCTACCCATGTTACTCTATCAAGTTAAATAAACATTTTCTTTGTCAAAAAGTTAGATTCATTTTTAAATAAACATTTTATCTTTGTTTTCCACATGTTCCCGTTGTAATTTTCTTACTAAGTTCGCTCCGAATAGAATATGGACTTTGTTCGTTGCTTTTGGCCTGTTTGTATTGTACCTTAGCAAAGCAAGTGCGCAAATGACAATGAAAGTCAAGGAATTTAGGTCCACTTAAGATGACTAGGGCAACCGCGTTAGTTATAGAAAAATGATAGGGCAAATTCATTGTTAGGCCCACTTGAGTTTTAAAATCCTATTAAATACCCCTCGAATTATTTCTTCCTTATAAGTACCTATTTGAAAATTTCTTTCTGTCCAGTACCTAAAAAGGTCTTTTGAGCATTGAAAAGATCAAAATACCCCTATCTCACATATTCCAAAAAGTTGAATAAATTATTTCACATGAATTATACTAACAAAACTTGTTATTATACCAATAAAATTGAAATTATACCACAAATTTGTAGAAATTATACCAGTTGTTCCATACCAATAAATAACGTTATTATAATTTATATAGCAAAATTGGATATTATACCAACTGAATTTGCTATTATACCTGATATTATAGAAATTATACCATCTGTTTTCGCTGTTATACCAATAAATAATGTGATTCGAATTTTATACAATGAGATTGGATATTATACCAACTGATTAGGCTATTGTACCAGAAATTATAGAAATTATACCATCTGTTTTCGTGATTATACCAATAAATAAAGGTATTATAATTTTACAAAAAATTAAGTATTATACCAACTGATTTTGCTATTATACCAGAAATTGAGGTTATACCATCTATTTTCGTTATTATACCATTTCCCTATTGGTCCAGGTCATTTCGGGACAAGCGGATCATTTATGATGAAGAGGATGAGCTTCAAAAGAATGATTCGGTAATATTGTTATTTTAATATTATACAGCGGAATTGAATAATATACCGACTAATTTTTGCAATTATACCAGAAATTGTGAAAATTATACCATCTATTATCGTTATTATACAAATAAATAAAGTTATTTTAATTTATACAACAAAATCGGCGATTATACCAACTAATTTTGCTATTATACCAGAAATTGTAGATATTATATCATCTGTTATTACTGTTCAATTTTGTGGTATAATAATGATAAGAGTTGGTATAGTATTCTGTTGGTATGATTAGAATAACAGTTGGTATATAATCAAAACAGTTGGTATGACATCCAATTTAATTTCAGGAAATGGTATTTTCGTCCGTTCACAATTTGAGGTATTAAACACACAACGTTTTGCAAATGTGTGCTGAACAGGAAGAGTTTTTCAAACTCGAGTGGACATGATAAGGAATTTACCCCAAATGATATTATAATTCACTATTTGTTTTTTCTCCTTTTTTCTTTTCTTTTTTTTCTTGTGCTTCGGAAAGTAAGCGGAAGTTTCCAGGGTTTTTATGTAATAACGAAAGCAAAAATAAATATCCGATCCAACTCCATAAAACATAACACAGCGAGCAAGCTGTTCGACTAAAGACTGAGACTTAGAGAGGAGACTCACACACACACACACACACCGACGAGCGCCAACCACCGTCGAAAAGAAGAAAAAAAAGGCATGGCCGACGCGGCGGTGGAGTTTCTCCTCGAAAACCTCAAGCAGCTCCTTCTCTACAACGTTGGCCTCATACGCGACATCAAGGACGACGTGGAGAAACTCTACAAGGAAATCAGCCTATTCAAGGCGTTCCTCAAGGACTCGGCGGAGCGCCGCCACAAGCACGAGACGCTGAAGGAGATCGTCAAGCAGATCCGAGACGTCGTCTACGAAGCCGAGGACGCCATCGACGAGTTCGTCTACCACGCCGCCGTGCACAAGGCGAGGAAGGGGTTAGAGAAGGCGCTCCACGTCTTCGACCACCCGGCGAAGCTGAGGAACATCGCCAAGAATATTGAGGGGATTAGGCTGAAGGTGAAGGATATCTATGAGAAGAAGAAGTTTGGGTTCGAGGGTTTGTACGCCGGGGATGTTCACGGCGGCGGAGTATCTGCGAAGAAGGTAGTGGTTTTCTTTATTCCTTTTTTTTGAGGAAATTGAAGAGCCCTTTCAGTCTTCGTTTGAAAAGATTGGATCTTTTCAGTTGGTTTGATGAGTTACCAAGTGAATTTTGAACATTACATTGTGTGGATTTAGGAAGTTTTTTTATAGATACTTAAAAGAGCCCTTCCAGCCATCACGGTCTTCATACGGAAAGATTGGATCTTTTTAGTAGATCTGACGATTTACTAAGTGAATCTGTGCATTGAATGAATTTAGTAAAGCTTCTTTTTTTAGATGATTGAAGATTCCATTCGGTCATCGAGGTCTTCCTATGTAAAGGTTGGATCTTTTCAGTAGGTTTGATGATTTACCAAGTGAACTTATTCATACATTGTATGATTTTCTTGAGATAATTAAAGAACCCTTTTCACTCTTCACTTTCTTCATATGGAAAGATTTTGTATCTTTTCAGTTGGTCTGTTGATTTTTAAGTGAATTTATACATTCAATTAATTAAGTTTTTTTTGCCCTTTTCAGCCGTCACCTTCTTCATATGCAAAGATTAGATCTTTTCAGTTGGATAGATGATTTACCAAGTTAATTTATACACTCCATGAATGTAACAAGGTTTTCAGACAAGCTCATGCGCTTTTCTATTACACAGCCTCCAATCGTAGAAGAAGACAACGTCGTAGGCTTCCAAGACGAAGCAGACAGAGTGATCAACCTCCTAACCGAAGGCTCCGATGAGCTCGAAGTCACCTCAATCGTCGGAATGCCCGGGCTGGGAAAAACGACCCTCGCCAAGATGATCTATCGGGACCCACGAATCGAATACGAATTCTACAGCCGAGCGTGGGCCTACGTCTCCCAAGACTACAGCAAGAAGGAAGTCTACCTCTCCATACTCAGCTCGCTGTCCCAAACCGAGGACTCCGCTTACAAAATGACCGAAGAAACCCTAGCCAAGAAGCTCCACGAAACCCTCGAAAGGGCAAGTACTTCATCGTATTGGACGACGTTTGGACAGAAAAGGCGTGGAACGACCTCAAATCAGCCTTTCCCAGGAACAAAAACCGCAGCAGAATTCTCCTGACGAGCAGAATCAACACCGTGGCCAAGCGCGCGAACCCTAACAAAGAGCCGCACAATTTGCGCTTTCTCACGCCCGAGGAAAGCTGGACTTTGTTAAAAAAGAAGGCGTTAGGCTCCTCCTCGGCCGAAGAATGCCCCTCAGAGTTACTAAAATACGGAAAGCACATATCTAAAGAGTGCGGTGGTTTGCCCTTAGCCATAGTAGTAATAGGAGGAATACTGTTGGAGAAGGGCACAGATTGGTGGGAGCAAGTCGCGAAATCCGTCGACGCTTACATCACGATGGACCAAGAAAAGCGCATGGATAGCTTCATAGGTCTGAGTTACGACCACTTGCCCTACCACCTTCGGGCGTGCTTCGTCTACCTCGGGATTTTCCCCGAAGACTACGAAATTCCCGTCTATAAGCTCGTCAGGCTTTGGATCGCCGAAGGGTTCGTTCAGCAGCAAAGGGAGGAAGGGATGAGCTTGGAGGACGTCGCCGAGGAGTACCTGCAAGAGCTCATCAACAGAAATTTAGTCATGGTCGGGAATTTCAGGTCCAACGGTAAGATCAAGACTTGTCGTATCCACGACATGCTCCACGAGTTCTGCAAGAGGGAAGCTGCGGAAGACAAGTTCTTCGCCGAAGTGAGGCGATTCGAAGGCGGGCCTTCGAACAATCCCGCGTCCGAGAAGTACCGTAGGCTTTGCGTACACTCGCGGGCCCTGGACTACGTCTCCGGGAAGCCCGTGGGCCCGAGGGTTCGATCTTTCCTCTGCTACGCCTCGGAGGAAACCCTAGTCCCCCCGAGCACGTGTCTTCTTTCGTTGGCGCGTTTAAGCTCCTCAGGGTTTTGGACGGCGGTCGGTCGCTTTCTTCGCGCGTTTTCCCGCCGACATCGCGCACGTCGTCCATCTGAGGTACGTCGTTCTGTCGGGCGAATTCAAGGTGATCCCTTCGTCCTTCTCCTCGCTGTGGAACCTTCAAACCCTAGTCGTCGAGACTTCTTCGCGAACCTTGGAGATCAAAGCGGACGTGTGGAAGATGATTCAGCTGAGGCACGTGAAGCTGAACGCGTCGGCCAAAGTGTCGTCGGGCCCGCTTTCGGAATCGAGAAAAGGCGCGGCGTCGTGGGCCCTACAGACCCTCTCGACCGTTTCCCCCGAGAGCTGCACGGAGCTCCTGTTCGCCCGCGCGCCCAACTTGCGGGCCATGGGCGTCCGCGGACAGCTGGCGAAGCTCGTCGAGGGAAAGGGCTTCGACGGTTTGGGTAAATTGGCCTCCCTCGAAAATTTGAAGCTTCTGAACGACGTGTTTCCCCGCCCGCCGTCGGAGGGCAGGCTGACCGGGCTGCCCCAGAAGTACAAGTTCCCGCCGAAGCTGAGGAAGCTCACGCTTTCCAACACTTTGCTGGACTGGAAGGACATGTCGGTTCTGGGAATGCTGGAAACGCTCGAAATCTTGAAGTTGAAGGACAATGCGTTCGCTGGGAGGTGGTGGGAGCCCGAGGAAGGAGGGTTTCGTTCGCTTAGGGTTTTGTGCGTAGGGAAGACCGATTTGGTGACGTGGAACGCCTCTGGCCAGCATTTTCCGAAGCTTAGGCAGCTTTTTTTAAGGCATTGCGGAAACCTTGACGGCGTGCCACTGGGATTTGCGGATATCTCGAGCTTGAAGTTGTTGGATTTGTACTGTACGTCGGCGAATGCTGCTTCTTCGGCGAGGAGGATTCAGGAGAAGAAGAACAAGAGTCTGGGCGAGCATGGCTCGGGGTTTAAGTTGGCGATCTATCCGCCCGACCTTTAGTGATGGTGTGCTTTTCGCTTGCTGGGCCGGCGGCCGGTGAAATGATGTTTTTGATGGGCGAGTTGTGAGTTTTTTTTTTTTTTCGCGGGGTCATCTTTGATGATGCTCGGCTTTTCGAATGTTGTGTGTGATTTAAAAAGCTTTTCTTGTAGTAATAATTATTGTTTTGGAGGATGCTACTTTTTGTATCTAGTGTTTGAGATGTGCATGTTTTTGTTTTGTCTTTCATGTTTCTGAGATGTCATTTTGAATTCTCATTGTTGATTTCGTTTCGTTTTCTCGATTTAGTTAAACCGTTAATTTGGAGGGAATAAGGGGCCGTGCTAGCTTAAGTCTACGAGCAGTGCTCTAGTAGGGTTGCGAACGAAATCGATTGTTCGGTTCGAAATTTAAGATTCGAATTCAAATATTTAGAATATGAATCCGAATAAGAATATTTTTTATTCGAGAAATGTTTTAATAGGAATATGAAATCACAGTATTCGTGGAATACTAATCGAATATTCGATTCGAATAATTTTATATACTTATAAATTTTAATAAGAAAATATTTATGGTATGAAAAAATATTTTTAAAAATAAAGCAAAGAATAATATTTATAAATTTAGAAGTTTTGTTTATTTCTAATATTAAAGTGTAGAATTAACTTCCATCATAAGTTACAAAATTAATATTTATGTGTAAATAATTTCTTTTGAATAACTGCATCCATGGAAATAAAATGTAATAAAGTAAAACTTACATTATTATTGATGGAGAACATAATTTTAAGAAATTGTACAATTTCTAAGTTTTTTTCACCATCAAAGGGGGTGTCAATAATAATATTACAATTCAATATATATTTTAAATATTTTTACTAAATGTAAAGTTAAATACTCAAATATAATGCCATATTCGACTATTCGAATATTCGATTCGAATATTTCCGAATACGAATAAAATCGATTTTATGATTCGATTAAATACTCGAATATTCGTATTCGGATTCGATTGTAATCCGAATACGAATAAAGTATTGGGGCGGGACCTTTTTGCAATTGGACAAGAATTGCACTATTGAAGCCACGTGAAAGCAAGTTAAGGGAAGAATAATCTTGTTGGCCCCAGAATATCGCTGGAGAGAGGAATAGATATTCAAATAAGGAATAAAAAGTCAAATATGACTATATGACGTGAAGATTCGGATATATGAAAAAGGATTATGATATTTTGTTGCTCCAAGTCGGTGATTCTATTTTCTATATAAATAGGGAGCTGGCCAGCGAATAAAAGGAGGGAAAAGCAGAGCTTGACGGCAGAACTGAGAAGAAATTAGCGAAGAAGTATACGGGCAGACCTACGGCGAAAAATAAATAGAGCTGCGACGAAAGAGACGATCAACGCTTGCGAGGCGTTCCTTCCGTGATAAGCGAATTATATTATTTCTCTATTATTTTGACATTAAATGTTTTGTGTTTTTATTTTATTAATATGCTAGCTTAGATTCTTTTGTGATGAAGGCCATGATAGGCCGAATAATGACTACGTATTAATATTTTTCTTATCCTATTTGATTGTGTGAATCGAGTCACGTGTTCTTTGTTTGTGCTTAATGCCTGTGTATGTCTGATCAACATATGGATGTTTATTTGATTGTTTATGAGACGGACAAAGTGATTAGACCGATTAGAACAATAAACATCGAACATCACTACGTAAAACCGACAAGAAATGGAATTCGGTTTCGTATGTGTGGTTTCCGAATCCTTAAGCGCCGAAAGCGTTTAAGCTCGGGGAATTTCATAGAGATTTAATGCGTGCGTAGAAACTACAATCCTATAGACATATACGGGTTGGTCCTCTATCGCATAGGATCGCTATTGCGGGACAAACGAGTAGCGATTTTCTTAGGAAATTTACCTTGACTGAGATTCATGATGGTTAGATAGGATAGATTTTATGAAGACGTATGAATTATTTGTGCTGAACATGTGCCTTGGTCACTCGTCGTTAATGATCTTTATCTCGTCTATTTTATTTGCGTCTATTTTATTATTTGTGCTTTTGTCTCGTTTAATTAAATCATCAAAACTATAAAAATCTCTTAGTTTTAATTGGAATTAGTTTAATATCTTAGAATTAATCAAGCTATCTTCGTGGATCGATACTCGGACTTCGTCCGTTTTACACGACCTAGTACACTTGCTAGCATTTGAGCGTGTCAAGTTTTTGGCGCCGTTGCCGGGGATAGCTATATTATTTATTTTAGGATTTATTCTGAGTTTTAGTTTAGACGTTTTATTTCTCGTTTATTATTATTATTTTATTATTATTATTATTATTATTATTATTATTATTATTTTTTACTATTTTTGCCAATTCGCTTACGCTGATTTTTCATCTTTTGCAGATAATTCCTATTAGTGCATGACACGAAGCTCGAGGAACGTACCATTGCTATTTGACGCAGAGATTGAAGCGACGTGTCGGCGAAACAATCGAAATCGAAGACTGAGAATGGACAATCAAGAACACAAGGAAGAACAGATGGTTCCTCCACGGCCTACTTTACTAAGTCGAGCGCTCCCAGGAATTTTCGATGACAGCGACCCGATTGCCATCCCGCAGGACCAAATAATCATTTTGAGATTAAACCCATTACTATACAGATGGTGACGGGTTCAGCACAGTTTCATTGGCTTACAGACGAGGACGCATATTCACATATTTTGAAATTCACTCAAATTTGCAGAACTATTAAGTATCTTGGCGTCTCCACAGAAGTGATAAAACTAACACTTTTTCCTTTTTCTTTGACAGGTAAGGCTTCTGAATGGTTCTCATCATTGCCACATGCATCTATCACTAGTTGGGAGCAACTACTGGAGTGCTTTCTGGGCAAATATTACCCACTGTCAAGGACCAGCGAGATTAGGAGCCAGCTAGTAAACTTCAAACAAGAAGGTGGCGAATCTCTGAGCGATGCTTGGAGTAGGTACAAGAGCTTTCTCAGACAATGTCCAAACCACAGCATACCTGTGAGCGTTCAGATGCAGTCATTCTTCTTAGGGCTGAGCACACCAAATAAAAGGATTGTCGACGGCGGATGCACACGAAATTTCATGGAGTTAGGCGATGAGGAAGCACTCCAAGCCATCGAGCGAATTGCAGCCTATCCTGCAAGATATACTGAGCATGATCTGGACCGACGAACGGCTGGAGTACATGAGATAAGTAGCTCGTTGGAGGCGCAGCTCGAAGCCATACATAAAAGGTTAGACCAGATACACTCCTAGGACCCTGAGACGGTCAATCACATCCACAATAGGCAGAGGAATGCATACTCCAACACATACGATCCGAACTGGAGAAGCCATCCTAATTTGTCGTATGGCAACTCGCACTACTTGAAGCCTCCAGGAGTTCAGAATCAACAAATTGAGCCACCAACAAAGCAAAAGGCCGACTGGGAGATAGCCTTGGAAAAAATGGCGGCGGTTCAAGGCGATCAAAATCGCAAGACGGAGGAGAGACTCCAGGGTCTAAAGGGAAAGTTCAGGAAGGCTTCCATGATATACGGGCTGCAATAAAGGACTTAACAATGCAAATGGGACAGCTCTCACATACAGTTTCAGATCGCAAACCAGGCACACTCCTCCCAAGCGACACCGAAAAGAATCCTCGAGAGTACGTCAAGACCATTAAGCTGAGGAGTGGGAAGACGCTAGAATCAACTCAGGAAGCCGAAAAGAGACGGGAAACGACGATGGGAGCAAAATCACGTTCACTTGCACAGCTCATCACGGCCAAAGGAAGGATCAGCGAGCCGAAGAACACATTAAATCAGACACGTAGGGGTGCCCTTTTGAATATTGGGCCATTAAATCAGACGTATACTAGCAACATTTACAGCCCTACTACGTCTGACTAGGCAACACGTAGGGGTGCCCTTTTGAAAATAGGAACATGAGACCCTACAAACTAAAAGTAGCCCATAACACAAATAGAAAACTATTGTAATAAAGAATTTTAAACCCATGATATGATGTAATAGTTCGATGACTGACTAATAAATGTCCCCGTAATAAAACCTATTTTGACCGTTGTGGAGAGGAAGCTCCATTATTCAAAGGATCCGCTTTTGAGGTGAAAGAGAAGAAAAACGGAAAAGAACTCTCTCCTTTACGATTGATTCCTCCCAAGCCACAACCCAACTTTACAAATTCGAACCTAAGGCAGTTTCAGCTATTAGTCGTCTCTTTAAATCTCCTTCGAGCAAAAAAATTTTAGCCGAAGGTAGTTCGTCGACAAATGCTAAGTTATTGCTGTTGATGCTCTATTTTGCCGGCACTTTTTCCATGATTTTTCTTTGCTGATTTGCAGGATAATCATTCACGCAGAAACGCAAAATGTTTTCGCGGATTTTAGGCAAATCTAAGCCAGCAAACAACGCCATAGACAGTCTTGATAAGCTGAACGAGGTACGTTATGCCTTTTTCTTTCTTTCTTTTTTTTTTGTAATGAAAGAGTCGATTTCTCTGTTTGTTCTGCGATGATATTCTTTTTTTAGACTCTTGAGATGCTTGAGAAGAAAGAGAGCGTACTTCAAAAGAAGGCATCTGCCGAAGTTGAGAAGGCCAAAGAATTCACAAAATCAAAGAACAAAAGAGGTATTTCTTCTTAGTATTAGCTGATTTTCCTTGTCTGTTCGATGAACAATCGGTTTTTGTTGAAAAAGAAATGCAATTGTTTTTCAATTATGCCAGCGGCAATTCAATGTCTGAAGAGGAAAAGGCTATACGAGGGCCAAATCGAACAGCTCGGAAACTTCCAACTGCGTATCCACGATCAGGTTGATAAAATTTCTTACCTAATTTTTTGTTCCCAATATTTCGGGTAGAGCATATTTGATCCATCACGTTCCGAGTTACCACTTTTAGTGTTATCGATTTTTTGTCGTTTTCGTCTCCAAGTCAAATTGAAAGCATAGTTTGGATTGAATTACCGGTCATACAGACAAATATTATTGATCATGGCCGGGTTTTGCGGGCTGGTTCGTCATAATTTCGTTCAAACTAACGGTTAAATTAATCGTTTGACCAAAACGACAACAAAATCGATAACATTGAAAACTAAAAGTGATGTGTCAAAATATGGCGTATATCAGTTCGTGCCTCAGCACTCGTGCGATGATGTGTTCTCCCTCGTACAGATAATACTGTTGGAAACCGCAAATGCTACCACAGAAACTGTTGGAGCCCTAAAGAGCGGCGCGGCCGCAATGAAAGCGATGCACAAAGCCACGTAATAACCAACAAAAACTCGTATATTTACGTACAACCGATGTTGTAAGAGAAAATTGTTCTACTGCTGTATTGATTTTTTTTCTTTTTCTTTTCTTTTCCTTTCTTTGTCCTTTTGCTAAGGAACATCGACGACGTGGACAAGATAATGGACGACATCAACGAACAGACGGACAAGATGAAGCAGATTCAGGATGTGCTTGGCATGCCCATCGGCGCAGCCGCCGACTTCGACGAGGTTTCTTGTGTTTTCTCTTTCGTATATTCATTTGAAAATTTCTCGTCGTTTTACTGCATCGTAATTTTCAAATCGATTGACGATGAAATGCTTTAGGATGAATTGGAGGCCGAGCTCGAAGAACTGGAGAGCGAAGAGCTCGAAGAAGAGCTTCTTACGCCCGCCAATGCTTCGGCGCAAATTCGAGCTTCGAGCGTCGAGGAAGCAAATTATCCTCATCGAAAGCGCGCCAAGGAGGAAGAAGACGAGCTCGCCGCTTTGCAAGCTGAAATGGCGCTTTAACTAAAGGGCGCTCGATTTTGGTCTGTGCTCTTGTACGGTAGCTTATATGAAACTTTTCGACCATCACTTTCTTCGTTGGGACCGCAGAATGATGATACTAGTTAAATACGCCGATGAATTTGATGGTTTTTGTTAAATTGTCTGTAGAAATTCAGGCCAAATACGCCGATGAATTTGATGGTTTTTGTTAAATTGTCTGTAGAAATTCAGGCCGGATCTCTGCGTCATCGAGGCCCACGCACATGCACCACACGAGGAAGGAGTGCCGGTATAAGCTTGATGGGTTTCGTCTTAAAACTAATTGGTGATAAGAGGAGTGGTCCATCAAGCTTATAAAACCCATATTATTTCTTTACTATCATCGGTGTGGGACAACTTTGTCCTCCACTCGTGATATCTCAACACTCCGCTCTCACGTGTGAATCCATTTATTTTAATCGGACGGAACGCTATTCTTTTCGGACCCGCCATTCTACAGACAATTTAACATGGTATCAGAGCGGGAAGATCCGACTCAATTTAAAAAATATACAGCGGAACATGGTATCAGAGCGGGAAGATCTGACTCAATTTAAAAAATATATGGCGGGTCCGAAAAGAATGGTGTTCCCGTCCGATTAAAATAATGGGCTCACATGAGAGGGGAGTGTTGAGATATCACGAGTGGAGGACACACCAATTGGTTTTAAGACAGAACCCATCAAGCTTATACCGGCACTCCTTCCTCGTGTGGCGCATGTGCGTGGGCCTCGATGACGCAGAGGTCCGGCCCGAATTTCTACAGACAATTTAATAGTTTTATAACACGAATGTGTTTTTCGACGAGCAGATCGATTGATTTCGGCGATTGTCTGAACAGGAAAGAGGGCAATTTCTGTTTTAGGTTAGTTCATTCCTTTCCGAGTTACACGTTGAATGACCGCGTCACCGAAAAGTTAAAACTTAGGGAGCATATCTTTTTCAAATTTATATATTCAAACACGCCTCCATGTTTAAACCGATTTCTTGGCTATTTAACCTTAAACGTGTTTTGATGGTGCAAAATTAGAATATCAACTTGATCCACATTACGGTGATTCATATCACGTTGATGTGAGTATGAATGTGATGTTGAATGACTTCAAACAAACACACCATACATGTTGGCCTGTCTTTAAATCCTGCCGTAAAGCTCCAAATGTTACTATAAATAGTAATTAACAACGAATGCTCTCATTGTCATATCCTAAAATTCAACAACTGTTTAAGTCAGCATTGTAAGAACTTTGAATTGGCTTGGAGTGAAGATGAGATTCTTGTTTCTTATCTAAAGCTCCATTCCAAAGAATCTTTCTACCCATGTTACTCTATCAAGTTAAATAAACATTTTCTTTGTCAAAAAGTTAGATTCATTTTTAAATAAACATTTTATCTTTGTTTTCCACATGTTCCCGTTGTAATTTTCTTACTAAGTTCGCTCCGAATAGAATATGGACTTTGTTCGTTGCTTTTGGCCTGTTTGTATTGTACCTTAGCAAAGCAAGTGCGCAAATGACAATGAAAGTCAAGGAATTTAGGTCCACTTAAGATGACTAGGGCAACCGCGTTAGTTATAGAAAAATGATAGGGCAAATTCATTGTTAGGCCCACTTGAGTTTTAAAATCCTATTAAATACCCCTCGAATTATTTCTTCCTTATAAGTACCTATTTGAAAATTTCTTTCTGTCCAGTACCTAAAAGGTCTTTTGAGCATTGAAAAGATCAAAATACCCCTATCTCACATATTCCAAAAAGTTGAATAAATTATTTCACATGAATTATACTAACAAAACTTGTTATTATACCAATAAAATTGAAATTATACCACAAATTTGTAGAAATTATACCAGTTGTTCCATACCAATAAATAACGTTATTATAATTTATATAGCAAAATTGGATATTATACCAACTGAATTTGCTATTATACCTGATATTATAGAAATTATACCATCTGTTTTCGCTGTTATACCAATAAATAATGTGATTCGAATTTTATACAATGAGATTGGATATTATACCAACTGATTAGGCTATTGTACCAGAAATTATAGAAATTATACCATCTGTTTTCGTGATTATACCAATAAATAAAGGTATTATAATTTTTACAAAAAATTAAGTATTATACCAACTGATTTTGCTATTATACCAGAAATTGAGGTTATACCATCTATTTTCGTTATTATACCATTTCCCTATTGGTCCAGGTCATTTCGGGGCAAGCGGATCATTTATGATGAAGAGGATGAGCTTCAAAAGAATGATTCGGTAATATTGTTATTTTAATATTATACAGCGGAATTGAATAATATACCGACTAATTTTTGCAATTATACCAGAAATTGTGAAAATTATACCATCTATTATCGTTATTATACAAATAAATAAAGTTATTTTAATTTTATACAACAAAATCGGCGATTATACCAACTAATTTTGCTATTATACCAGAAATTGTAGATATTATATCATCTGTTATTACTGTTCAATTTTGTTGGTATAATAATGATAAGAGTTGGTATAGTATTCTGTTGGTATAATTAGAATAACAGTTGGTATATAATCAAAACAGTTGGTATGACAGCCATTTAATTTCAGGAAAGAGTATTTTCGTCCGTTCACAATTTGAGGTATTAAACACACAACGTTTTGCAAATGTGTGCTGAACAGGAAGAGTTTTTCAAACTCGAGTGGACATGATAAGGAATTTGCCCCGAATGATATTATAATTCACTATTTGTTTTTTCTCCTTTTTTCTTTTCTTTTTTTTCTTGTGCTTCGGAAAGTAAGCGGAAGTTTCCAGGGTTTTTATGTAATAACGAAAGCAAAAATAAATATCCGATCCAACTCCATAAAACATAACACAGCGAGCAAGCTGTTCGACTAAAGTCCACTGAGACTTAGAGAGGAGACTCACACACACACACACCCGACGAGCGCCAACCACCGTCGAAAAGAAGAAAAAAAGGCATGGCCGACGCGGCGGTGGAGTTTCTCCTCGAAAACCTCAAGCAGCTCCTTCTCTACAACGTTGGCCTCATACGCGACATCAAGGACGACGTGGAGAAACTCTACAAGGAAATCAGCCTATTCAAGGCGTTCCTCAAGGACTCGGCGGAGCGCCGCCACAAGCACGAGACGCTGAAGGAGATCGTCAAGCAGATCCGAGACGTCGTCTACGAAGCCGAGGACGCCATCGACGAGTTCGTCTACCACGCCGCCGTGCACAAGGCGAGGAAGGGGTTAGAGAAGGCGCTCCACGTCTTCGACCACCCGGCGAAGCTGAGGAACATCGCCAAGAATATTGAGGGGATTAGGCTGAAGGTGAAGGATATCTATGAGAAGAAGAAGTTTGGGTTCGAGGGTTTGTACGCCGGGGATGTTCACGGCGGCGGAGTATCTGCGAAGAAGGTAGTGGTTTTTCTTTATTCCTTTTTTTTGAGGAAATTGAAGAGCCCTTTCAGTCTTCGTTTGAAAAGATTGGATCTTTTCAGTTGGTTTGATGAGTTACCAAGTGAATTTTGAACATTACATTGTGTGGATTTAGGAAGTTTTTTTATAGATACTTAAAAGAGCCCTTTCCAGCCATCACGGTCTTCATACGGAAAGATTGGATCTTTTTAGTAGATCTGACGATTTACTAAGTGAATCTGTGCATTGAATGAATTTAGTAAAGCTTCTTTTTTTAGATGATTGAAGATTCCATTCGGTCATCGAGGTCTTCCTATGTAAAGGTTGGATCTTTTCAGTAGGTTTGATGATTTACCAAGTGAACTTATTCATACATTGTATGATTTTCTTGAGATAATTAAAGAACCCTTTTCACTCTTCACTTTCTTCATATGGAAAGATTTTGTATCTTTTCAGTTGGTCTGTTGATTTATTAAGTGAATTTATACATTCAATTAATTAAGTTTTTTTTGCCCTTTTCAGCCGTCACCTTCTTCATATGCAAAGATTAGATCTTTTCAGTTGGATAGATGATTTACCAAGTTAATTTATACACTCCATGAATGTAACAAGGTTTTCAGACAAGCTCATGCGCTTTTCTATTACACAGCCTCCAATCGTAGAAGAAGACAACGTCGTAGGCTTCCAAGACGAAGCAGACAGAGTGATCAACCTCCTAACCGAAGGCTCCGATGAGCTCGAAGTCACCTCAATCGTCGGAATGCCCGGGCTGGGAAAAACGACCCTCGCCAAGATGATCTATCGGGACCCACGAATCGAATACGAATTCTACAGCCGAGCGTGGGCCTACGTCTCCCAAGACTACAGCAAGAAGGAAGTCTACCTCTCCATACTCAGCTCGCTGTCCCAAACCGAGGACTCCGCTTACAAAATGACCGAAGAAACCCTAGCCAAGAAGCTCCACGAAACCCTCGAAAAGGGCAAGTACTTCATCGTATTGGACGACGTTTGGACAGAAAAGGCGTGGAACGACCTCAAATCAGCCTTTCCCAGGAACAAAAACCGCAGCAGAATTCTCCTGACGAGCAGAATCAACACCGTGGCCAAGCGCGCGAACCCTAACAAAGAGCCGCACAATTTGCGCTTTCTCACGCCCGAGGAAAGCTGGACTTTGTTAAAAAAGAAGGCGTTAGGCTCCTCCTCGGCCGAAGAATGCCCCTCAGAGTTACTAAAATACGGAAAGCACATATCTAAAGAGTGCGGTGGTTTGCCCTTAGCCATAGTAGTAATAGGAGGAATACTGTTGGAGAAGGGCACAGATTGGTGGGAGCAAGTCGCGAAATCCGTCGACGCTTACATCACGATGGACCAAGAAAAGCGCATGGATAGCTTCATAGGTCTGAGTTACGACCACTTGCCCTACCACCTTCGGGCGTGCTTCGTCTACCTCGGGATTTTCCCCGAAGACTACGAAATTCCCGTCTATAAGCTCGTCAGGCTTTGGATCGCCGAAGGGTTCGTTCAGCAGCAAAGGGAGGAAGGGATGAGCTTGGAGGACGTCGCCGAGGAGTACCTGCAAGAGCTCATCAACAGAAATTTAGTCATGGTCGGGAATTTCAGGTCCAACGGTAAGATCAAGACTTGTCGTATCCACGACATGCTCCACGAGTTCTGCAAGAGGGAAGCTGCGGAAGACAAGTTCTTCGCCGAAGTGAGGCGATTCGAAGGCGGGCCTTCGAACAATCCCGCGTCCGAGAAGTACCGTAGGCTTTGCGTACACTCGCGGGCCCTGGACTACGTCTCCGGGAAGCCCGTGGCCCGAGGGTTCGATCTTTCCTCTGCTACGCCTCGGAGGAAACCCTAGTTCCCCCCGAGCACGTGTCTTCTTTCGTTGGCGCGTTTAAGCTCCTCAGGGTTTTGGACGGTCGGTCGCTTTCCTTCGCGCGTTTTCCCGCCGACATCGCGCACGTCGTCCATCTGAGGTACGTCGTTCTGTCGGGCGAATTCAAGGTGATCCCTTCGTCCTTCTCCTCGCTGTGGAACCTTCAAACCCTAGTCGTCGAGACTTCTTCGCGAACCTTGGAGATCAAAGCGGACGTGTGGAAGATGATTCAGCTGAGGCACGTGAAGCTGAACGCGTCGGCCAAAGTGTCGTCGGGCCCGCTTTCGGAATCGAGAAAAGGCGCGGCGTCGTGGGCCCTACAGACCCTCTCGACCGTTTCCCCCGAGAGCTGCACGGAGCTCCTGTTCGCCCGCGCGCCCAACTTGCGGGCCATGGGCGTCCGCGGACAGCTGGCGAAGCTCGTCGAGGGAAAGGGCTTCGACGGTTTGGGGAAATTGGCCTCCCTCGAAAATTTGAAGCTTCTGAACGACGTGTTTCCCCGCCCGCCGTCGGAGGGCAGGCTGACCGGGCTGCCCCAGAAGTACAAGTTCCCGCCGAAGCTGAGGAAGCTCACGCTTTCCAACACTTTGCTGGACTGGAAGGACATGTCGGTTCTGGGAATGCTGGAAACGCTCGAAATCTTGAAGTTGAAGGACAATGCGTTCGCTGGGAGGTGGTGGGAGCCCGAGGAAGGAGGGTTTCGTTCGCTTAGGGTTTTGTGCGTAGGGAAGACCGATTTGGTGACGTGGAACGCCTCTGGCCAGCATTTTCCGAAGCTTAGGCAGCTTTTTTTAAGGCATTGCGGAAACCTTGACGGCGTGCCACTGGGATTTGCGGATATCTCGAGCTTGAAGTTGTTGGATTTGTACTGTACGTCGGCGAATGCTGCTTCTTCGGCGAGGAGGATTCAGGAGAAGAAGAACAAGAGTCTGGGCGAGCATGGCTCGGGGTTTAAGTTGGCGATCTATCCGCCCGACCTTTAGTGATGGTGTGCTTTTCGCTTGCTGGGCCGGCGGCCGGTGAAATGATGTTTTTGATGGGCGAGTTGTGAGTTTTTTTTTTTTTTTCGCGGGGTCATCTTTGATGATGCTGCTCGCTTTTCGAATGTTGTGTGTGATTTAAAAAGCTTTTCTTGTAGTAATAATTATTGTTTTGGAGGATGCTACTTTTTGTATCTAGTGTTTGAGATGTGCATGTTTTTGTTTTGTCTTTCATGTTTCTGAGATGTCATTTTGAATTCTCATTGTTGATTTCGTTTCGTTTTCTCGATTTAGTTAAACCGTTAATTTGGAGGGAATAAGGGGCCGTGCTAGCTTAAGTCTACGAGCAGTGCTCTAGTAGGGTTGCGAACGAAATCGATTGTTCGGTTCGAAATTTTAAGATTCGAATTCAAATATTTAGAATATGAATCCGAATAAGAATATTTTTTATTCGAGAAATGTTTTAATAGGAATATGAAATCACAGTATTCGTGGAATACTAATCGAATTATTCGATTCGAATAATTTTATATACTTATAAATTTTAATAAGAAAATATTTATGGTATGAAAAATATTTTTAAAAATAAAGCAAAGAATAATATTTATAAATTTAGAAGTTTTGTTTATTTCTAATATTAAAGTGTAGAATTAACTTCCATCATAAGTTACAAAATTAATATTTATGTGTAAATAATTTCTTTTGAATAACTGCACCGATATGTAATAAATTAAAACTTACATTATCATTGATGGAGAAATTTTTTTAAGATATTGTACAATTTCTAAGGTTTTTTTCACCATCAAAGGGGGTGCCAATAATAATATTACAATTCAATATATATTTTAAAATATTTTTAATAAATGTAAAGTTAAATACTCAAATATAATCCATATTCGAGTATTCGAATATTCGATTCGAATATTTCCGAATACGAATAAAATTCGATTTTATGATTCGATTAAATACTCGAATATTCGTATTCGGATTCGATTGTAATCCGAATACGAATACAATATGTGGTATTCGACTCGATTCGATTCGTTTGCAACCCTCCCGTAGTTTCGTCATTCGGCCTGAAAAAATCGGGTCGGCCTGCCCGTCTTGCAATGTGATATAAATATTTTGAGATAATTGTCGTTCGAGAGAACGCCTATTTTTTGTCCCAATGTTTGAGATATGCACTTTTTTATCCTCATGTTTACTTGGATTTCCAAATACTATCAATTTTGTGGCTCGAATTAACGCAGTGTTGTTATATTTCACTTCGACCTACAAAGATGGCACAGCCTGATCCGTAATATGTGCTTATTAGACTCGTAATTTTGCTTAACATAACGGTTAAATAACGATACAATATCGATGACTAAAAATGACATATGGGAACAGAGAACAAACGTCCATATTCCGAACAGTAAGTACTAAAAACGGCGTTCACCTTTCATGTTTTGTTTTCATGGAGTCAATTTAACAGAAGGGATCGCCTTCTATTTTTATTAAACAGAAGGGGTTGGAGCGAGATTACAAAAATACTCCAACTTAAACAGCATTTATTCGAATAAAATCCCGAATTAATTCGAATTAATATTTCTAAATTCGAATTGGTCGAATAAAAAAATAATTAATTCGATTTTTTTTTATTCGAATAAATGCTATTTTCTATCCGAATGTTAGCTGGAATTACTTAATTCGAGTTCGAATAAAAATTCGAATAAACCGTTTTCTGCTCGAAAACGTCGATTTCAGGCTCAAAAATACGAAAATTAACTCAGATTTAGGGTTAATATGTTTAATAATCACGAATCCATCGATTAACATCTCATTTCGACATGAAATTTCAATCGAGCGGATCAGAAAGCTAATCAGACCTTCGTTTTTTTTTCAATACCCAATCCCTTTTTTCAAATTAAAAAACCTAGAATTTTTTTTAATTTCACACAAACTACCTATTAATAATAGCCATTTAAATTTCAGGCCCCATTAGCAATTTTGGTTAGAAATCAGGCCCCATTAATGTTTGGGTTAAAGTGAAGGACCTAATGTAAGTTTCATTAGAGTTCAGACCCCAATTGCCGCTACAAGACTTTTACCCTTGTTTATTCAGCTTTTCCGCCCAAAACACTGACATGTTTATTCGATACCACTTCATCGCTAACTGGTACCACATTATTTTGGTATATTTTACTATTCCAATTTGGTTAACGCTTCTTATGATAATTATACCGCTTTAGTCCTTTCTAGTACCGCATCTGCTAATATTAAATACCAAATGTACCACTTTACTCCATTCTAGTACCACATCTTCTAAAACTATACCAAATGAGAATAAGTAATATCTCGTACCAGTTTTTGACGCTTCTTATGGTAATTATACCACTTTACGCCTTTATGGTACTGCATATCTATGTACCACATGATAAGTAATATCTCGTACCAGTTATTATTTATATAGTACCACTTTACGCCTTTCTGATACTATTAATAACTAATGACAATATCTCGTACATGAGTAACTTCATATGTAAGTATACCACTTTCTGATACTGATCATTGAAATAAATGAGAATAAGTCGTACCAGTTGATCTTCATATGGTAATTATACCACTTTACTTTCTGGTACCGAATCTTTGTATACTGAGAATAAGTAATATCTCGTACGTGTTGATTAATACATATGGTATACTTCACGTCTGATACTTAGAATAAATACGATGATAATAATTAATATCTCGTACCAGTTGTTAGTAATATACTATTCACTCTGCATTTGACGATTAATGATAATACCACTTTACTGTACGCATGTCTAATGAATACGGATGTCTGTATCGTCGTTAGCACTTATATCCGGGCTGCTTTTACGGGCCCGGCTGTTTAACAGATCGAGATTACTACAAAATAAAGGATTTCACTTGAAGTGATCGATGGAAAATATGCTTTTCTTTCAGCAATCAGTCCCTATATTAATTACTATTTACATGAAGGTCCCCCAAATTCCAAGTCATCAACACCACAACCCACCCCACCTTTGCTTTCTCAACTCTCGACGGATTTCACAAAGTTTCTCCAACTAGAAACCAACCAACTATACCTTCGTCTTCTCCGCCCAACACTCTCTAATTACTCTCACACACATCAAACACACACACCACATACACGCGCACATTTTCAGCGATGGCGACTCTCAAGGCTCCCAGCGCCACTACCATCTCCTTCTCCGCCTCCCTCTCCTCCGGCGCATCAGCTCCGCTCCTACGCCGCGGCGGCGTCCCCTTCGGACACGGTCGTCGCCGAGCTCCGACGATCAATGCCAAGATCCGGGAGATCTTCATGCCGGCGCTGAGCTCCACCATGACCGAGGGCAAAATCGTCTCCTGGACCAAATCGGAGGGCGACCAGGTGAACAAGGGAGACCCCGTCGTCGTCGTCGAGTCGGATAAGGCTGATATGGACGTCGAGACCTTCAACAGCGGCATCCTCGCCGCGATTGTCGTCGGCGACGGGGAAACGGCGCCTGTCGGTGCGCCGATTGCGTTCGTTGCGGAGACGGAGGAGGAAGTAGCCGAGGCTAAGGCGAGGGCCCAGCAGGCGTCGTCCACGTCAGCACCACCTCCCCAAAAGGCGGAACCGTCGATTGAGCCTCCTCCTGCTGTTAAAGGTGCATTTTCTGTTCCATCTCTGCCATTCTACATTATTACGTACAATGATCTGTAAATTTGGATCGTCGAGGATATCAATCTTAATTAGTTCCAGATATAAAGCCACATTAATCGATGCTTGATCTGAATTCAATCATTACTCTCTAGGATGAGCTCGATGAAAAAACTAAAAGAGCCGGAAATTGAAGCTTGATTTGTTTATCTCAAGAGAGTTAAAAAGGTAGCCAATAGAAAATCAGGCTCTTACGGTTTCACTTGATAAAAGCTCATTCATGCTCAACAGGGCTGAAAAATCACACAATTTCTAATTCCTAACGTCGAACAACTTTGAATACGTGCTGATCTGACTTGAATCAAACCATTTACCACTCATCCTTATCTGGGTTCCATTACTTTATATGCTCCTTCAGTCTTGCATAGACCTCAACTGCTATGATAAGACTATAATTTCGCTGTGGTAGTGAGAGTTCAAGGTGGGCTTCATGGTCTGAAGAACAACAAACACTTATAATCTGTCCTATTCAATTCAGAAACACCTAAAGTCGCTGCCACCGCTCCTTCACCATCGGGAAAACCGTGGCTACACCACATGCAAAGAAGCTCGCAAAGCAGCACAAGGTCGACCTGAACAAGCTTGCTGGCACTGGCCCGTTCGGCAGAATCACGCCCGAGGACGTCGAAAAGGCCGCTGGGATCGTTTCGAAGCCAAAGGCGAGCGTGACAGATTTTGCAGCCAAAGGAGTTTCGCCTCCGCCACCCACCGCGGCGGCAAAGGGAGGAGCCTCCAGTGCTATTGAGATACCTGAAGGCGCAAGTGTTGTGCCTTTCACGACTATGCAGGCGGCAGTTTCGAGGAACATGGTGGAGAGCTTGAGCGTCCCAACTTTTAGGGTTGGGTACCCTATAGAGACAAATAAGTTGGATGCTTTGTATGAGAAGGTATGTACTCTTTTTATTGCTTGGTTTTTCTAGATGGGCTGTTTTGAATTTGATTTTGATTGTATATGTATGTATTTGTCGCCCCAACAAAAAAAAAACAGCTGAAGCCAAAGGGCGTGACAATGACTGCCTTGTTAGCGAAAGCTGCAGCGATGGCGCTTGTTCAGCATCCAGTGGTTAATGCCTCGTGTAAGGACGGGAAAAGCTTTTCTTACAACAGCAGTATTAATATAGCGTGCGCTGTTGCTATCAATGGTGGATTGATCACCCCTGTTCTCCAAGAGGCTGAGAAGGTAAGGAACGTGTGATGATAAGCATGTTCTTCGTCCGAGTTTTTGCGAACGCTGAAATGTCAAAAAGGTGTTGATTTTTTATTCGTGGTTTTTGGCTGTAGTTGGATCTCTATCTGCTGTCTCAAAAATGGAAGGAGCTTGTCGAGAAGGCTCGTGCTAAGCAGCTCCAGCCCCATGAATACAGTTCTGGTAAAATGGTTTAATTGAGTAGGATTACGCCGTGTAAACATCAAATGGGCTAATAGTATATGTGAATTTTGATTGAATTTAAATATTTTTTTCTTGGGGATATGTAGGAACTTTTACGTTGTCTAATCTTGGCATGTTTGGAGTCGATAGGTTCGACGCCATTCTTCCTCCTGGACAGGTGACAGATTCAAAGGCGACGAAAATTTGATTTTCTTTTCATAACTATAAGGTTCCGCTTGGTTTGCGGAATCCAACGTGGAAAAGAAAAGAAAAATAAAATGATACGCATCGGATCATTGAACATCGCGCTTCGCGTGTCGTACCATAACACATTTTCTTTTCTTTTCCACAACGAATTCCGCGTACCAAACACACCCTAAATGAACGAAACTGTATATATTTTTCCTTCCATCAGGGCGCTATAATGGCTGTCGGCGCCTCGAAGCCTACTGTTGTAACTGGCAAAGACGGGTATTTCAGCGTTAAAAGCAAGATGCTGGTAAGCAAGCTCATGAATATATATATATATATATATATATATAATTTATATATATATATATATTCCGAACGTAATGATCTGAAATTGGCCCAAGAACCGAATATTTCGATACAAATTAAAAATTTTGATTTGCCCAGGTGAATGTGACCGCTGATCATCGCATCATTTACGGTGCTGATTTGGCTGCTTTCTTACAAACCTTTGCGAAGATTGTGGCCAACCCAGAGAGCTTAACCATGTAGAATATCTCGGGTTTTTCCAGAAAAAAGGTTTGGTTTTTGTTGCAGAACATCTTCACATTGGATCAAATGTGGCCAAGTTAAAATTATTCTTTCCTTTTGTTCTTGAGAGATGATATTTAAAGTTCGGACGTTAGCAAACTTTTGGTCTTGCATTCAGAACATTGATCGTTCGATATTTAAATAAGTTTGTCTTAGCTGTTGCATTTGCATGATATGCATTTTGCCTATTCGACTTTGTTTACCGTAATTCAATTGCTTGTCTGTGAACTTTATTCGGCTATAATATGACCTCGCTTTCTAGCGATATTAATCCCATTGACCCTATATCGTGAGGAAACTCTGAATTTAAGGGTGAAGTTTATTATTTGAGAAGAATTTTCTGGTAAAATCATTTCGTATTATATATACATTTAAGCCGTTAAGACACCATAAAGAATGACTGAAATAATCGTTTAATCCTGAGATTTCCATCTGAAAATGAGAACATCTGTTCTCTACGTTTCTCGTCTCTAATAAAACGGGGTAACATAAATGTACTACAAAAGATACGTATACATAGATAGATATCAAAGAATGTACTAGCAACTCGGCTAACTATAGATACTACTACTACTACTACATAGGATCGTTCCATAAATAAAGGATGCTCAAAGCTCTGTTTTTACCAATCCAAGCTGATATTACGCTTCGTATACAGTTTATCGATGTAGTCGATGATCGGACCCGACGCATTTATATATCTGATCATTTCCCTCTCGGCCGACTCGTCTGCGAAAAAAATACGATTTACTTATCAGATAATACAATTTCCTTCTAATACAAAAATCGGGATGGTTTCTATATAATTTACCAGTTTCATTTAACTTCAAAAGCAGCTGATCCCTCGTCGGCAAAGCGTACATTCCGGCGTAAACCGCCGCCCTAACTGCCCAAGTGTGGTACGGCGCGCAAGTCTTCGCATACGCCGTCGAGGCTGATTCTTTTAAGTAGCAATCCCTGTAAATGAGTTGAACTTTCATTTTTTATTCTTTGGAGCCGTCTTTTTTACATGTATGCAATCGGTCGATGTTGAATATAAGCAAAAGAAAGCGTGAAGCAAGAAAAAAAACACGTACTCGGACGATAGGAAGTTTTGGAAAAGCGCACGGATGAGGTCGAGCCCTTGCCGAACCCTACGGAGGTTGCGAGATAGGCTTCCCGGCGTTCTTACCGTGTTGTTTCGGGCGTCGAACTCGACTATGTTGTTTAGGGTTTTGAAGTTTTCCGAGGACTCCGAGAGATCATTTACCTGATGAAAAAAAAAAGATAATTCTACTCTCCGCAAAGGGTTCTTTTAGAAAAAAAAGGCATTCGACCCTGTCAACTTTTAAAAACTGGCCTTGTTGACCGTACTCATAAGTAACGGCCTCCAACTTTAAGGGTATTTTAGTCATTTTTCAAGAAAATTTTGCGTCTATAATAGGGTCCCTTGCTGTACAGCACAAGTCCCCCTTGCTATCGAAGATTTGACATATCACTCAGGCTACCGACTACCCAACTATTGGACTACAAACCGCCCGTCCGCCCACCTTCGGCCAATCTCCATTTAATACATTCATTTCTTTGTTGGGCCTAACTAGTAAGGGTAAAATAGACATCTTACCCTTGGGTGCTAATTTTTCAAAATTTGTCTCCGACAGGTCCATTTACCTAATAACCCCCTCCGGAAACGCAAGGAGTCTTATCTAACCATGGTTTGTCATCACATCTGTCGTTATGGCTAAGAATATCTTCAAATGCTCATTTAATCCCAAGTATCTCCCTGAACCATCTTCGAATATCGCTAAGAGTAATATCGTTCCAATTCTGGTCGTTATAATTCAACTCATGAAACTCAATTAACATATCAAGGAGACAATTATTAAAATGTTTCGGGACGGAAAGCTTCGCAAAAAAAAAAATTTTGCGCACGAACGAACCTTCGAGGCGTACTCCAACTCGGCGAACTTAAAGGCGAGTCCCAAGCAACCGAACAGAATCGAGACGAGGGAGCACGAATCGCAGAACACCTTCAAATTTAGGTCGCAATCGAATCCCTTCTCCTCTACGATGGCGCATAACTGCTCGAAAGCGTCGGCCACGGAACTCAAAGGCCTGAAATCGTCGTTTGCATCCTCGAACGATGATTCGTCGTCGTCCATCGAACTATTCTTCCTCGCAGCAGATTTTCCGATCCACCTTCGAATAAAAAATCAATAAGAAGGGTAAATTCAAAATCGAAGAGAAGGTGTTATCTTTATCTTCTATACGTGTGTGCGGTAAGGCTTTACTTTTCTTTGCATGGTCTTTCTCTTCTCGAGAATAAGAGATTAGACAATTTGTGGGACATTTTTTTTTTCTCTTTTTGAGTTGCCTTTTTTCGAACGCGGATGTTGCGGTTTACCTTGTAAGAGACCTGACTTTTCTTTTGATTCGTAATGTCTATATATATGTGTGTATGAATTTAATTCGTTTTGTGAAGTTAATTGATTGGAAAGTGCGAGAGATGGATCTTTGCTACGTGGGAAAGAGGCAGTTTAATATGGGCGGCGCCAATCTTGAATTATAGCCGACCACCATTTGGAATTTTACTTGTGCCCTTTTACCTTATTATCGTTACTAGTACATTTAGCGTCAAAATATCATATATTTTGAACAATTTATAAATATTAATTAAGTTTTTTAAAATTAAGGATAAAATTGGAAGGGTAAAATGGTTAAAATACTTGACAGGGCAATTGACCTTTTTAGATCTACACGCGTATTTTATATAAGAGTATAGATTATTTTGAAATGGCTTAGAGTATATATAATTATCTGATTCTGCAATGGCTGGAGTAATGAAATGTTCAAAATGAAAGTTCTTTTTTTTTTTGGGTAGATTAACCGACTGCACTACGTGTAATATGATTCGGGTCATCCTTTGAAACGTGTAAAAGTAGTAATCAACTATCATCGAATCATACGCGAAGAAGGTTGAGTAATTAATTATCATACGCATCTACTGGAAAGAAAATGGCGTGACCTCTTCCTACTATTGAAAAATCATAAATTTTAGCATGAAATCGGAACCAAAAAGAAAAGGAAAAAGGAATAATGTTTTATTTAACCAGTTCACGGATTACGTATGTTAGATGACGTTTGAATCCATCTGAGATTTAGATTTTTCTTCTCTTTGATGCTTGCGCGAAAAAGACGTTAGACAGTAGTAATACGATGATAGTAGTAGTGGGCTTATAATTCAATGTGCTTTAGTTTGCTTACATTTAACTACACGACTTTGAGGTGTGACATATGTCCAATGTGTACTTCATTTTTGTGTAAAACAGAAAAATTGAGTACGTTTTTTCTCCAATGAAACTCTGTATTTAACACAAATATTGTGATGATGAGCAGAGATACTCTAGATATAGAGTACACACAATTTTCAACACGAGTAGCAGTTTCTATTTATTTATATTTTAACTAATAAAAAATATTTAAAATACTGTTTTTCTTTAACAAGAAGTAAAAATAATATTAATGTTCGTTTATTTATTGATAATTTTCTTTTTATTTAATAAATTTATAATTAAATAATATGCCGATTGTGTTTTATTTAATTTTAAATATTAATAATTATATTATACTAACATTTTAGTCATTATAATGTAAAATTTAATAAGTCAATTATGATAAAATAGAGTTTATGAGTTGGAGTAAAAAGAATGTGGCAACTCTATTATTCTTTAACATTTTATGTATTTTTATGTCATGGGTTGGAGATGCTCTTTTTTTTTTTTATGATTTTTATTATTGCGGTCTGAACGGCGAAATACTTGTCGGAACTATGACATAGCCATGCCGAACGACGATATTGGACTGAGAAGTTAGGAAGATTTTTGGAATTTAATGAACAGATGAATATTCTCGACGAAGAAAAAAAAGCACCAAATGCCATTGCCATATGCCTACTTACTCAAAACTGGTAAGGCGAACCACATATTTAGTCCGCAATATTTGGAGTTTGGATGTTCCTGGTCTTCAGTATTCCGATATGTTAGCTTTTAGTCCCAAATGCTACCGATTTTGTTTCGTTTCGTCCCCAATTAATTTAATCGCTAGTATAGACGATTTGAAATTGATCACCTTTTTAGTCGGCATAAACGCTTTTCAATAATCGTTACTCATCCTAGCGAACGATAGACGACGTTGAAGTTGAGTTGAAAATAGCGTGTAATAAACGAACCAAAGAAAGCTGAGAAACACAAGTTGATCATGAGATAACATGCGTTATTTCTATACAAAGATAAATAGTCTCTTCAATTTCACTCAAACTAAATCGGGTCGGGAATTAAGATCCAAACTCACAGCGCTTTCCTTTTCGTTTTCTTCGTCATCAGTCGTCATGACCTTTCGAACTTCATTAATCATAGTTGGATCCTCAGATGGTTCAATCCCAGCCGTTGAATCCCGTCCCTTGAAGTACTTAACGGCAACTTGTATTCTCTTCAGTATAGCAAAGAACTCTTCAACTTCCTCATCGCTGGGCTGAACTTCTGCTGACGAAGAATGCTCGTCTTTAACGCCGTTGACGTCTTCTCCCCTCTTTCCCTTAACTTCTTCTTCGCAGTCGTCTTCTTTCCGTTTCCTTTTTTTGTCCCCTTCCATTTTCTGGAAGAGATGAGTGTGTGTGTGTTGTAAGTACGATGATTATTGAATGATTAGTCTCGTTGTGGCAATTTAAAGGTGGGGTTTTGGGCTTTGGTATCCTATGGTGGTGACGTCATGATTATGACGTACGTTGGTTACGTGTGTTGAGTGACGATGGAATGGGGAAGAGTAAAGAAAGATATTTCAATGATATGTTATTCTTTCTTCGCCAAATTACTGTTCATTTCGAAGTTTCAACTCCCTCTTCAGTACTCCTAGCGAAAATTCTTCCTTTTTAGTACTCATATGCGAAAAGTTGTGTAATCATTACCCCAAACAGTGGACGGACGAAAATACCATTTCCTAAAATCAAATTGGACATCATACCAAGTTTTTTGATTATTATACCAACTTATTATTCTAATTATACCAACACAATAATGTTAAATTGGAAAGTATACCAACTGTTATCGTTATTATATCAACAGAATTGAACCCCAATAACAGATGGTATAATATCAATAATTTCTGGTATAATAGCAAAATTGGTTGGTATTATCTCTAATTTTCCAGTATAAAATTAAATGGTATAATAACTAAAGTAGATGATATAATAATGAAGATAGAAGGTATAATAACGAAAATAGATGATATAACTTCCATCTGATATAAGTGCAAAAATTAGTTGGTATATTTTTAATTTCGCTGTATAAAATTAGAATAACAATATTTACTGGTAAAATAACGAAAATAGATGGTACAATTTCCTCAATTTCTGGTATAATAGCAAAATTAGTTGGTATTATCTCTAATTTTCCAGTATAAAATTAAATGGTATAATAACTAAAGTAGATGATATAATAATGAAGATAGAAGGTATAATAACGAACATAGATGGTATAACTTCCATCTGATATAAGTGCAAAAAGTAGTTGGTATATTTTTAATTTCGCTGTATAAATTAGAATAACAATATTTACTGGTAAAATAACGAAAATAGATGGTACAATTTCCTGAATTTCTGGTATAATAGCAAAATCAGTTGGTATATGCCTAAGTTTTGGTATAAAATTATAATACCTTTATTTAATGACGAAAATAGATGGTACAATTTCTATAATTTCTGGTATAATAGCATAATCAGTTGGCTAATGTCCAATTTCATTCTATAAAATTCGAATCTCATTATTTACTAGAATAATAACGAAAACTGATGGTATAATTTCAAAATTTTCTGGTATAATGCCCAATTTTGTGGGTATATAACGATTTTTTGGGTATAATTCATGTGAAAATAATTATTCAACTTTTTTGAATATGTGAGACGTGAGTATTTTCGTCTTTTAAAGCTGAAAAGACCATAGGTACTAACATGGAGAAATTTTCAATAGGTACTTATGGAAGAAATAATTTGAGGTATATTTAAGAGGAACTTTAAAGGGTAAATTATCATTCAGAAAAGTGATTAAAATAGTTTCCAGGACCTTTAAGAAAAAATTTAGTTTAAGACCAACGTTTCGTAAAATTTAAAGATAAGGACCACTGTTATAAGTGTGTATGAATTGTTATCCATGATCGTTTTCTGTTATTTTCATAACATGTACTGTTATTGTGGGAACAATGAATTGTTACTGCAGACCATAAGTTGTTACTGAATATTCGGTCCTTAAACTAATTTTTTTTTTCTGACAGTGCTGAATAAAAATTTAGACCCTTACAGGGATGAACAAAAATTTCCCCAATTTTAAAAGACAAAAGGGACTGACTGATAAGTAATTTGCCTTTCTTTTCTTTGTCTGAGTTCGGTGAACAGACTTTGAAATAAATATATTGTATCATTCCTACGAGTGGATGATAATGAATGTAAGCAGTTTGTGACCTTCAGCGATCATGTTGTGCTGACTATTAAGTCCCAAGTCTTTTTTTAAGGTTTGGTACGAGTCGAGACAGCTGCAGTGTTCTTGTCTGGAGATATTTTTCCCAATTCGTGGACGAGAATTATAAGTTGTAACTTTATTTCGTCAAAACTCGATTTCAACTTATAAAATATTGAAATTGATACATTATTTATTGCACGCAGTTTTCATAACCAAAAATGTGAACAAGGACCCGAAAAATTACGAGTTTATGCAATAATTGTCTCTGCTCAGAATAAACGATTGAGCTGAACCGTGACATCTGACTGCTTTACCGATTAAGGGACGTTAGAGTTGCACTGTCATTCTCCCGTACACTGTTGATTTTCAAATATAAAAGTGAAATCTCAGATTTTTTTGGGTTCTTTTTCTTGATAAAATGAACTGATCTCTGAGATCTTACACACGGGAAAAACTGCTTTAAAGAAATTTCAGTTGGGCTTTTTTTCACATCACAAACATGCAAAAAACAAAGACACCACAAACTAAGAGGATGAACACATGAAAAATCTAAACCTTCAAATTTACCCTTAATTCTTACCCATTGGATATTTAGGAGAACACTTATATCATCGCCGAGGTGGCGCACGCTTGTCATAAGTCAGCCAAGAAGAGCCTCCTCCATACATATCCCCGTAAGGGCCGCTTAGATACCTCGTTTCAGCATTCGTACCATAACCTCCAAAATCTGACGAACAAACAACTCGAAAATCAATAGAGAGAGAGAGGGGAGAGAGAGAGAGAGAGAGAGATGAATATTTACCCTTTGGCCTCATGTCGGCGGTCGCCAGCTCAGCATGCAGATTCTCGATTTCACGAGCCATGGAGACGATATTCTTCTCCATGGATCGATTCTGCTCCACAAGCTCTTCGTTTCCTTTCCTCTCGAGCTCATACGCTCTCCTACGATGTTAACCCATAAACACGAGCATTTAAGACTGTTCAACAATTACCCACAATCCACAAACACACATCAAACATACAATCGTATAAGAATAATACACTTCATACCTAGCGTCGGCCAATTCCTTGCGCATAGTATCCACGTCGCTCTTCATCAGGCCAATCTGCTTATTCTCGGACTGCAAACTGCCAACATCCTTAGTCAGCGTCTGAACCCGGGAAGACAAATCATGCCTTTGTGCGCTCAACTTCTTCAAATCTGCCCTTAAGTTCGCCACGTCAGCTCTCAATGGCTCGGCCAACCGAAGCTCGGCCTCCATCTTTAACCCCCTTTCAATGAGCTCCCTCTTTCGGGCTTCTCTTTCCACGTGCATCTTTGGAACGACTTGGTTTAGTCTTCTGATTTCGTCCTTCAGGGCGGTTATTTCCCTTTGGAGCGTGACGTTTTCGTCGATCGTTCGCCTGTTTTCGGACATTATTCGCCTGATGTCTCTTCCTTGGAGTTCGAGTTCTTCTTCGAGGGGGATGGGTGGGGGCCCACGGCGCGGATCTTCGCCGAAGTTCTGGGGATGGTGGCGATACGTTCTGCTTCGGCCCGCCATTGATTTGGGCGGTGAATCTGCGTATGTGTTATTGGGAATTAATTCGATTTACATAGCATCAGAGTATCGTAAGCATTTGGTCAAGAAAGTCGAGTAAGCATTAATCAAACGTTGATAAACTCTGTGTAGTAGAAACACAATTCGTCCAATCGTCTTCACACAGTAGAAGGAGAATGATTAGAAAAAAAAAAAAAGAAAAGAAACAGAGAAGTTAGGGTAGCGAAGATCTCAATACGCAGCTTGGTGTTAAGAGTCACGAAATTCTATGAGAATTAACAGCAGGAAAATACACAAAAGCACAAACTCATTCCCCCAGAAAGTGAACGCCGCAGAGATTCATGTAAACAAAACGAAAATTAATGATCAGATTATTCATGGAAACGAAAAATTGGGCCTTTTCAGACCAGAGTAACAAACGCTGATACTATAAAGGATTTCGCTCCATTCGTCACCTCTAAACTCAGATGGATATTCACAGAGCGATTTGCTTATTTACGAGAGGGGTAGAACGACGATGAATTACTGCTATTTGAGCTAAAAGCTAATAATGGGTCGAGACTTGAGAGCGGTGCGAGTACCTGCGAGTAAAAATACGATATTAACCTTGGGCATCAATGTGTTTCTTCTTATTGGGCCTATTTTTCTTGTATTGCAAGGCCTAAATTATGTCTTGCCCATCTAATATTCTATTGGTACGTTTGGTTATAAAAGTAAGAAAAACGCCGATGATAATATTAATTATATAAGGCCCAGCATAACTAATCTGACCCATTTTTTTGCTTTATTTATATCGGCTCTGAGATTTAGTACTGGGCTTGCCTAAATAACGGGCTGCAACAATATAATACTCTATTATACTATCTAGTCTAATCTGTTAAAGCAAACGGGCCTATAGGTTTGGCAATGAGACGGAAAATTTCCCATTCTCCGAGGAGATACGATAAATTTAATTCCAAAATTTTTTATACAGTAAAACGTATTAATAATATTAAGATCATTAAATTTTATTCATTTAGAGAAACATTATTATATCGATAAATTGTTATATTAACTAAAAGAGAAACATTTTAAATTGAGTTATGTCAGGATCAGTTTCGCGTTTAGAGGGGGTGAATAAACGCTTGGGTCTTTTTCGGTTATTTCACCGATTTGTGTGTTGACTGGTATTTAATTAGTGACCGGTCAGTATAGGTGTGGAAGATGGTACTAACTGATCAAGTAACCGATATGAATTGAGGTGTGAAAGTGTGAATGTGTGTGATGAACCGAGTTGTTTATGGAAGTTCGGAGTTAACACTCCTACGTCTCTCCTCCTTCCTCAAAAGGAAGGATCACTAGATCTTCAGTTATACAAAGTATAGTACAACATACCAAGCTGAACACAGCTTGATCTAATGAGTCACTTAGGCAGTCGCGTAACACAATCCACCTACTTCAACAACGTTTTACAGTCCGTTGGAATAAAGAACATAAACTAAGAATAGTTCTGTCTTTTGACTTCACTTTTGATTTCTCTCTTTGAGGTATTTGAAGATTTATGATGATAGCTTTGAGTGCGAAGCGTGAAGTAGTTTCTTCAAGCTCGTATCCCTGCGTCTAGCAATTTAATCACCTCATTCTTAACGACGTCCTTCATATTGGGATTAAGTCGCCTTTGTCGTTGAGCGACTGGCTTGAACTCGTCCTCCATCAGAATCTTTTGCGTACAGTAGCTCGGACTGATTCCCCTGATGTCGGAAATCTTCCACGCTATCGCCTTCTTATGGGCTCTCAACACGTCCAAGAGCTGACTTTTCTGTCCGTCGTCGAGGCGCGATGAGATGATGACAGGTAGCCCTCCGTTGCTGCCAAGAAACGCATACTCGAGGTGGTCGGGCAGCTTCAACTCAAGGACCGGTGGCTCCTCGACCGAGCTCTTTTCCTTGTCCTCTTCGCTGCTCTCGTCGATGGATATAATAGGCTCGTCTACTTCCTCCCCACACTCATCGATCGCCATAATCATTGTGGTGTCCTCCTCGCTCAAAACCTGTGATAGACCTTGCATAGAGAAGAGAAAATCGTGCTCATAGGCATCTAAATAATAACACTTATCATCATGCTCATTACTTTTCTTCATCGATTTAGCCATATTGAACGTAACTTTCTTGCCATCTACCGTGAGAGTCAACGTCCCATTCCTAACATCTATCATAGTCTCGCCTGTAGCTAAGAATGGTCTACCTAGGATCAATGAGACATTATCATCCTCCTTCATATTTAAGATAACAAAATCGGCGGGAATCACGAATTTACCTACCTTAACTAGGACATCCTCAATAACTCCTCTAGGGTATTTCAACGGTCGATCAGCTAATTGAAGGCTCATCCTAGTGGGTCGTGGTTCACCTAGTCCTAAGCGCTTAAACATGGAATATGGCATTAAATTTATGCTAGCTCCTAGATTAGCTAAAGCACGTTCAACAACTAAATATCCTATAAGGCAGGGAATCGTAAAACTCCCTGGGTCTTTGCGCTTCTTCGGCATCTTGTTGTGAAGTATCGCTGAGCATTCCCCTCGTAGACATACCGTGGAAACATGTTCGAGTTTCCTCCTGTTCGTCAATAGGTCCTTCAAGAACTTGGCGAAGCTGTGCATTTGCGTAATAGCCTCAACAAACGGTAAGTTAATATGTAATTCTTTACACATATTCACAAATTTACCGAACTGTGCCTCGTCTCTGTCTTTCTTCAGCCGAGCTGGTTAGGGGATCTTTGGCTGGTATGGCTTCACCGGTGGTCGCTCGATCTCCTTTTCCTTTCCTTTTTCAGGCTCGACCTTCTCCGTCTCAGCTTCGGCCTTCTCAACATTGTCGTCTTTGCTTACCTCCACTCCTGGCTCGTCATTACCCTCAAAACTGGCTTTCCCAGTCGACTTCTTTTTGGGAGGTACCTCTTGCAACTCTCTTCCGTTCCTCAGGGTCACTGCTTTGCAATATTCCTTAGGGTTTGGCTCGGTGTAATTTGAAAGTGATCCCTGAGTTTGCTCAGCCAACTGCTTCGCCATCTGGCCCACTTGTTGCTCCAATTTCTTGATAGAGGCGTCCTGGGCACGTACTTCTATGTACTCCTCCATCTTAGTCATTCGACTCTCGTGGGCTTCAGTGGTGTTGCTGAAATTTCTGAGGAGCGTCTTCATCATGTCCTTCATCTCCCTCATATCATCGGATCCCAACCCTGCAGACGCGTTTTGATACGGACGTAATCTTCCTCGGAAACCAGATGGTCTAGGTTGGAATCCTGGTAGCCATTGCCCATGGTGGTTTTGGTTCCCATACGCCAGATTTGGATGCGCTCGAGGTTGAAAACTCCGCTGGCCTTGGTAATTCCCCATATAGTCCACGTGCTCACTGACTGCCCAAATTGGCACTCTGAGGTCTCATGAGCTGTGTCACAAATCTCGCACTGTGGTGGGTACGGCTTCTGAGGTGATGGGGTTGTCATCACGGCATGTACGGGCTGTGTTTGACCTGTTTTTGGAAGTAGTGTGTTGATCACCGTCTGGAGCTGGGAATTAGTAGTTGCAATATGTTGTTGCAGCGCCTCGAACTTGGCATTTGTAGCGGTCTCCTCGCTCACCCCAAACACTCCTGGAGTCTTTATCCTCGTATTGCCTCTCATGAAGCTGTTCCTTGAGTAATCTTCGATCAGATTCCAGGCGTCTGTGGCATTGAGCTTCACGAGGCCTCCTCCCACGGCTCCGTCTAGCATACGAACAGTTTGATCATTGAGGCTCTCGTGAAATCGATTGATCATGGCGGCCTTCGACATCCCGTGTTGTGGGCATTTCTTCAACAGTGACTTGTACCTCTCCCACACCTCGTAAAGATTATCTGAATCCTTCTGGTGAAAAAGGGAGATCTCCGTCTTCAACCTTAACACCTGTGTCAATGGGAAGTAATGGCCGATGAATGCTGCTCGCAGTTCTTCCCACGTAGTGATTGATCTGGGCGGTAGCATCTCCAACCAATCCTTCGCCCTATTTGAGTGAGAATGGAAACAACATCAGCTTGATAGCATCGCTCGGGACCCCATTAATCTTGATGGTGCCTGTTACTATCAGAAAAGCCTTTAGGTGGGAGTACGGATCATCATCAGGGTTCCCCTCAAATTGAGACGTCTGAAAGGTTTTTGAAGCCAAGATTTTTGAAGCCAAGTATGCTTCAACTCGAAATTGTTGTTCTCAATCGGTGGAATCACAATCGCTGATTCTGTACCGTCGAGGGAGGCGCTCTTGAGTAGATCTTGTAGAGATTGTTTCTCTTCTTGATCTTGATGGATGGGTACTCTGCGGTCTGCCATCTTGACTTCTGTCTCTCGATTGTCTTTGGACGTCTCTGTTTGAGAATTGTCTGCCGACTCCTGGGAGTTGTCCTCTGAGTAGCTAACCAGCGCTTCCTGATAATTACTAGCCGTGCCTTCAGAATTGTATCTGAGTTGTCTTCGTAACGTTCGCTCGAAATCTGAATCTCCTTCAACAATTGGACCTGATGGGTGGCTTCGGGTCATTCACCGCTGAATCGTACCTTCAATAAGCGAAAGTGAAATTTAGCGAAGAACTAAATAAATACGTCGAAAAGGTAAGGAGACTAATAATGATGTAGGAAACAAATAACGCAATTAACACAAATAACGCAATTAACGAAAAACTGAGAAAATATAAATAAAATGGCTAAATTACCGAACTAGGGTGTTCCTAATATCAATCTATTTCTCGGCAACGGCGCCAAAAACTTAATCGCGTGCGTGTATGTTCATGAAAGTACGTCAAGTAATAATTAAAACGAATATTTTATAACTAGAACCACACGCGATAGGTAGTGTACCTATCGTTTGTAATAAAGCTATAGTGAATATCCGAGTAGCGAACACGAGGAATACATTGATTACTAGTATTGACCTATCGACTCGATAGTTAGCCTATGTAAATAACGGGATTGATTTATGCCACGAACAAATTTAACAAAGCATCTTAAAGGATTGGAAGACTAAGGAAGCACAACTAGAAATAGTAAGAGTGACTTAAGATGACAAATATGTGTTCGGCGTTCGAATCCTGAAGGGTGTTGTCGGCTAAGGCTACGGAATATCGTTCCTACGTGAAAATCAACTAAATCGCGGTAACTTTGTACCCACTCACGGATTTGCTGTCGCCCTAAACGTTCGTGAGAATTTAAGATCATTAATTACCAAACGGCGAGGATCGAGTATTTGCTTTCGCCCTATACTCGAATCCTAACGTCTACGAACGACCTTATCATTATTTAGCTGTCGCCCTAAACGAGGTACCATACATTCACATCAACACATAGATTGATGTAAAGAAGCAATATCATATGACGATAAATAGTCGAATACACGTGTTCACGATTATCCTACGCCTTAACTACGACATAACCCAACGTTCATCTACTCCCAAACACACAAGAGGATTAGCTACTCATATTAGGCAAAACAACAACTAGATTCAAAGGAAACGAGGATAGAGAACTCATAAAAACTTCCCTAAGTGAATATGGCGTTTCTGAGGTGGAGCTCTCGTTCCTCGATCGACTAAGCGTGACTGCGTTGTTGGATCGTCCCTTGAGCTTCTCCGAATCACGGGGCTGCTTCTAGTGTTCTTCCTCTTCTCCTTTTGTCTAAGTTTTCGTCCCTATGGAGTTGTTCTTGAGTTCTGAGAAGAACTCCCCTTTTATGCATCGAATTTGGGCCAAAACCCTGAAATTTGGCACGTTCACGGACGTGAACTATGCATTTAGGCTGACTTTTCGCCTTTCTTAAACCCTTCACGGCCTCGTGGATTAGGAGTCACGGCCGTGACGGCGGGTTAAACCCTAAATATTGACTTTCTGGCGTGAGTCACGTCTTCTGACAATGACTTTCATGGCCGTGAATCAGTGGACTTTTCCCTCGTTGAGCTTTCTGCCTCGATTCACGGCTTCTTGCATGAGACGTCACGGCCGTGACACTTAATGTCTTCTCTTTATTTAAGCCTCTGCCCGCGTTCACGGCTACGTACCTGAGGTTCGGCCGTGACTTCACCTTCAACTCTCTCTGTCGTCGTTCACGGTTCAATGCATGGGATGTCACGGTCGTGACTCTTGAGACTTGTGCTCCTTATGCTTGCTGCCCACGTTCACGGCCTATTGCAAGGATGTTCACGGCCGTGAATCGTTCCTGTCAGCTTCATACTTGCCATTTTGCGCTGTTTTTCGCCTCGTTTCCGTTCCTTTTCGCTCGATAACCATTCGAAGGTCCTACAATATTTAAATGGGTGTAAATAGAGCCAATAAATGCATGGAATGACCAATAATTTCCTATTATAACCCAAATAAATAAACAATAAACGTATTAAAATACGTTTATCAAATTCCGCCTTGACTATCTGAGCATTACCCAACTGTTGGACTGCCCCAACATTAGCATCCTTGCGTTTGAGGAGAAAAGACAATTGGGGGGCAAAGTTCTTAAACTGCGCTCACGAAGGGGCAGTATTCCCTTCATTACTGAGAACATTAGCGAGGCCCAGTTGATCTTCATTTTGGTCGTAATGGCAACCATGGCTTGGACCTTGTCGCTTGTCAGCATATCAAAGGAGCCAGCTTTTCCCAGCACGGTATTTGTCATACATCATGGAGCAGACGAAACTCCGGTTTCAGAACCACTCGTTTGTCTGAATCTTTAAAAGATATTCCTGTCAGGGACATCTGAGCATTCATTTGTTCCTTAACGTCATCTGAGACGTTGATGGCAGTGGCTACAGCGGTCGACAGATTTTATACTTCAGCGAAATAGCCCTCCGTGATTTCAAGCCTTACGCCATGAATAAGACACTGCAGACGATCGTCAACGACTAGAACGGTGTTGAAAAACTGATGTAGAACATCTGGGTAGAACTCGGTCGTACATTGAAGAAGGGTTCTGAGGTCGGTTGATATTAGGGCTTCAAGAACCGGGACAAACTCCTTGTGCACGGTGTCGATACTGCTCTCAAAGTAGAATTGGAGTGCGGTTTTGGTAAGGTCGTTGTGGATGGGTGCCATTTCTTTATGATTTGTGATTAATCGCTGATAAGTTATGATTTTACGTTGTTTTATACCCTTAAACACGTGTCACCGATCGTTACATATCCAAAATTTACTGATTATCCAGCATTTACATAAATAATTTATATTTATGCAGGTAAATGAAGAAATTGAGAAAAAACCCACATAATCGATAAGTGCATTAATCAACTTTCATGAAATCATTAGTGGGACCCATCACATCTTAATATACTATTATCATGGGAAACAAATCACATTTCAAAGCCATCAAAGATGAATTCCTGACTGCTCAAAGACGGCTGGGATGGATTTTCTCTCCATTAAGTCTTCCAAATCTAAAGTGATATGGATGGGTATTCCTTTTTATTATGAGAGACATGCAACTACGGAGGAGAGGAGAAGGATAGTCCAAATATATAAACACATGGCTGGAAAAGAAAATGAGTGAAGACAAAGCAACGCACACTGCTCAAGATATTTGACTTACTCATTGGCTGCTTGATCACGTTTGATTGGCCCTACTTTAGTTCTTTGTTTTTCTTCTATAAATAAACTATGACCACATGAAGCAAGGCAGGGGGGAAATAACGTGGAGACGGAACCCACTAAGCATACACCTCAACTCACTCCAAGAGAGCTCTCAGTTCTTCTCCCACGCATATTTCTTGAAGCATCCACTTCACATCTTACTCACTAAGTCCTTCACCCACGTAAGTAAACCAAGGCAGTCCGAAAAGAAGGCCGAGCCACACATCAACCTCAGACGAAGTGTCCTCTCATGCAACGGAGATCCCGACGGAACTACGCGTGATCCGTTCGTCGTGATAGTCAACGTTCGTACATCGTCTTACGTGGAAACAGGAATGTTCACCTCTATCTTTTCGTGTTTTTCGTTTATTAATATGTGTGCTTAAGTTTATTTGTGGTTAAGGCCGTATTAGGCCGGATTATGAGTTCGTATTAATGTTATTCGTATCGTATTTAATCGTATGAGTTAAGTTACGTGTTCTATATTTGAGTTTAATGCTTGCGTATACCTGATCAACATATGCTTGATTTTTGATTGGTTTATGACACTGAAAAAGTAATTAGACTGGTTAGAACAATAAACATAGTGCACCACGACGTAAACCGACCAGAGATGGAATTCGGTTTCGTCCGTGTGGTTTCTGAGATCTTAGGCGCCGAAAGCGTTTAAGCTCGGGGAATTCAGAAAGCCGAATGCGTGTGGGGTAACTACAGTCATATAGGAATATAGTTGATTGGTTCACTTTCGCATAGAGTTGCTAGTTACGTGAATAACGGGTAGCACGTACGTTAGGAATTTCTACCTTAACTAGATTCATATTGGTTAAATATATACGATTGCATGCAGACGTTGGATTAATCTGTGCCGAATATGTGCTTTAACCATGCTTGTCGTTAATTGATAAAAATCGTTATCTTTATTTGCGCTTTTATTAAAACTGTCTTAAACAAATCTAAAAATATATATATACATATATAAATATATATTTAAAAAAAAAATCACTTCAGTCTAAATTAAATTTCGGATTAATATCTTAGAACTAATCGAGCTGTCCTCGTGGATCGATACTCGGATTTACGTCCGTTTTATACTACTTGCACGACCTAGTACACTTGCTAGTATTCGAGCGTGCCAATCGCGAGGAGGGTTAGGGATTTTGAGAGATAGAGAGAAATTGCAGCTTTTGTGGATTGAAGATAATGAGGAAAAGATTCTTCAAAGTTCTTCTAAGATAAGTATTGTGAGCGGGATAAAGCGCGCTTTCACATTAATTGTCTGTGATGTCTTCTCGTTTAGCCTTCCTCTCACCGCATTAAATGCGATACTAAGTATTCCTGGTGGTGTGAACAGTGCCTATCGCCAATAATCATGAAAAAGTACTACGACAAAATGTATGCAATTGATGACGTGTATTTATTAAAAACGATAACGGTCAGCATTGGTTAAGAGATGGGAAGTATTCGGTATTTATACCGTTCTTAAAAAGGAGTTGCCGGTATTATGTGAGCGAATAACCGGTTTTTAGAAAGAGAATGAGAACATGAAAACTTGGTGTACTGGAATAATTTGGAACTGAGGTTCGTTTTAGTCGAAACTGACAGAAGTAGTGTATTTGACCAATACGAAAGAAGTGACTGGATTAAAAGGAGGTTTTACCACGATCATCAAGTTGCAAAATTTGTTTTAGAGTCTAGGCAACCAATTATACCAATCAATTTGATATAACAATGTTCCCCTTACTCCGTGCTTAGGTTTCTAAGGATAAATCTAATAAACCTAGAGCACTTCTAAAGAAAATGAATTTAGCTTCTGGTAGTGGTTTGGTCAGTATGTCTGCAACTTGTAGCTCGGTTGAGATGTGTTCCAGTCTGACATGTTTCTTTAGCACATGCTCGAATAAAGTGATATCGAATTTCGATGTGCTTGGTACTTGAATGAAATACCGGATTCTGCGTAATTGCGATTCCACTCGTATTATCACAGAAAATAGGAGTATCAGTTTCCTTGATCCCATAGTCTTCCAGTTGATGCTGTATCCATAATATCTGAGAGCAGCAACTTCCAGCCGCCAGGTATTCTGCTTCAGCTGTTGAGGTAGCTATTGAAGTTTGTTTCTTGCTGAACCAAGAGATTAACCGGTTACCTAGGAACTGGCATGTACCACTAGTACTCCTTCGATCTATCTTGCAACCGGCAAAGTCAGCATCGGTATATCCATGAAGAGACATACTTGAGTCTTTAGGGTACCATAAACCTACATTGATAGTCCCGTTTAGATATTTTAGTATTCGCTTTGCTGCTGTGAAATGACTCTCCTTTGGATCAGATTGGAACCGGGCACATAGATAGACGCTGTACATAATGTCCGGTCTGCTCGCTGTGAGGTAGTGTAATGAGCCTATTAATCCCCGATATTTATTGACTTCAACTGGAGTTCCATTTTCATCCTTGTCTAACTTAATTGAGGAACTCATCAGTGTTGTTGCTTGTGAGCAGTTCTCCATACCGAACTTTTTGATCAGTTCCTTTGTATATTTGGCTTGGTTGATGAATATCCCATGCTCCATCTGCTTAACTTGAAGTCCCAAAAAGAAGGTAAGTTCGCCCATCATGCTCATCTAAAATTGATTTCGCATCATTTTTTAGAACCATTTGTACAACTTGGCATCGGTTGAGCCGATGATTATGTCCTCTACATATATTTGAACAATCAGTAGATGATCACCCTTTGTAAATCTAAACACAGTTTTATCAACTCCTCCAATGGTGAACTTGTGATCGGTCAGAAATTTTGATAGTGTCTCGTACCAGGCTCTTGGTGCTTGTCTAACCAGCTCTTGGTGCTTGTCTCAATCCATAGAGAGCCTTTTTCAACCGGTAAACATTATTAGGATGTTCATGACTTTCAAAGCAAGGAGGTTGAGCAACATATACTTCTTCAGATATTGTTCCATTCAGAAAGGCACTCTTAACATCATTTGAAATACTTTGAAGTCCTTGTGTGCTGCATATGCTAAGAATATCCGTATAGCTTCAAGTCTTGCAACCGGTGCAAAGGTTTCGTCGTAGTCGATTCCTTCTTCCCGCCGGTATCCTTGGCAACCGGTCTGGCCTTGTTTCGAGTAACAAGTCCATCTTCATTGAGCTTGTTCTTGAATACCCACTCGTACCAATCACAGTTTGGGCTGGTCTGGGAACAAGAGTCCAGACTTGGTTACGTTCAATTGGTTTAATTCTTCTTGCATGGCTTCTATCCAGTTGTCATCTTTGAGAGCTTCATCAACTCTTGTGGGTTGAATCTATGATATGAATGCATGACTGAATAAGTTTGGATTAGCCTGCCGTCGTGTCTTCATAGGTGCCGTAGGATCTCCTATAATTAATTTCTGAGGATGATTCAATTTTGTCCGACTCCATTTGATAAGTTCCCCCTCAGTTGATTCATCCGGTATGTCGTGAGTGGAATTATTGAGGCCTTCCGTATTTCCAGAGGTGTCTCATTGGCATCATATGTATTGATTGGTTCTACCGGTATCTCATAGTGTCAATCTGAATACCAGTTTTCTCTGTAATAGGAATTTCAGTATGCTGTAATTCAGTATGCTTTGAAACATGTTGATCCATTTCCTCATCGCTTGAGTCCTCAAGATGTGATTTCTCCAGTTGGCTGTTTAACTGACTAATGTTACTGGGTGTTTGATCGTCGACTTCTGATTCCTCAAAAACCACATGTGCTTTTTCTCAATAGAGAGAGTCTTAGTATTGATGACCCGTAGACTTTACTAGCCGAAGAATATCCAAGAAAAATCCCTTTTTTCTGCCCTTGCACCAAAAGATGAGAGCTGGCTTTTCCCATTGTTGTGAATGAAACACTTGCATCCAAAAGTTTTGAAATAGCCTACTGTGGGAGTATTTCCGGTCCATACTTCGTCTGCATCTGCCAGCATTGTTCTTGCTGCTTCATTGAGAGTCCGATTTCTTCTTTCAGCTACGCCATCCTGCTGTGGTGTCCTAGCAGCTGATAACTCATGGCGGATACCATGGTTCTCAAGAAACTCGGTCAGCTGAGAATTCAAAACTTCTATACCTCGGTCACTATGAATTCGGTTTATGTTATTACTTTGTTCATTCTGTATTCTTTTGAAAAGTTCATTAAGCTAACTGGAGTTTGGTCTTCAGATTTTAAAAACACAACCCAAGTAAATCTACAGAAATCATCAACTACTACTAATGTATACTTAGCCCCACCAAGACTGATCACCGGTACGGGTCCAAAGAGGTCCATGTGGAGTAAATCTAGACACCGATCTGACTCAGCGTTCCCTTTATTTTAAAAGTTGATCTAATTTATTTACCTAACTGACATGCAGTACAGTGTTTATCTTTTCAGAATTTCAAGTTAGGTAGACCTTTGACTAGACTATTCTTTTGTAAGAGTGGAGATAGTTTTAAAGTTTAGATGGTTCAGGCGTTCGTGCAATAGCCAGCTTTTGGAGTTGTGAGCAATAAGACATGTTTGTGTGAAAACAGACTGCTCTCCCCACTGAACCCTATATGTGCCACCAGTTCTATGACCAGTTATCGGTATCTCCCAGTTTGTTTTTTCACAAAACATTTATCTTTTTCGAAAGACACTAGATATTTACTTCTACATAATTGACTTACGCTAATTAGATTGTAGTGAAGGGTTATGTACTAAATGCATATCTTTTAGAATAATGTTCCTGTCAGCAATCACTCCCTTTCCAATTATTTTACCTTTACCGTTGTCCCCAAACATGATGGTCGGACCGGTATGTGGCTTTAGCTTTTTCAGCAAGTTTTCATTTCCGATCATGTGCTGACAAAATCCACTGTCTAGGTACCATACTGACTGGTTTAGCCCTTCAATGTACACCTGAAAATATATATATATATATATATTTATATTGGTACCCAGTCTTACTTGGGTCCGGAATGGATTAGATTCTTGGGTACCTAGATCTGGATGACTCTTACTGTTCGTCTAGTCCTCGGGTCTATTAGATAATTAATATTTCTAGATCTAGTCATTCCTATTTTGTCAACCCGTTGTTGTCTACCCCTGTTCTTGCGCTCATGATAGTATCCTCTATTCCCCCTATGTTCATGCCTGGTGCGTGCCTATTCTGAGAGAGGTAGCAACCCTTGATGGTCGTATATTAGATTGACATTCCTTTTCAGTTCTAACTGGGGGTTTAGATATATTGCCGGTATCACCAGTTTGCAAAGATCTAACTTGAACAAACTTAATCCATCCGGTATTCCTAGTACACGATGAGGATACAACCGGTCTGGAGAATTCCTTAAATCCTAGCCCAGTCCTATCGTTACTATCCTTCAGATTGCTCTGAGGGTCGTCGACTTTTCCTGGACTGAGTCCAAGATTGGACAATGGAGTTTAGCTCAGAGTTTTCGGATTTTAATTGCATGATTTCCTTCCTAAGTTGCCTGACCTCCTCAGTCAGATCTCCTGATTGACTGAGGTCACTCTAGGTTGATTGATCAACCGATGTGATGAGGCCTTTACTTTTCTGTTGCCTAATTTTCTGAGATAGCTTCCTATATTCATCAGCCATCTCTTGAAGAGCTTGAAGTAGTTCTTCCTTTGTAAAATCATCAGAGACAGATTCACATACCTCATCATCAGTTATATTCGCCATTAGACATTCATGGGTTTCCTGGTCGCTGCTAGCGTCCGATTCATCACTATCTGATCCTTCAGAATCAGTGTCATCCCAGGTTTTTTCATCTTTAGCCACCAGTGCCTTTTGATACTTCTTGGTTTTGGCACTGGCTTTCTCCTTTTCTTTCCTGGACACTCGGCAGTCAACAGCATAGTGTTATTTCCTTCCATATTTAAAACAAGAGACATCAGTTTTATCGATTTTAATTTTTGAGGATTTCTTACCATCCGAAGTACTGCTTCGGTTTTTCTTCATGAACTTCCCGATCTTTTCACGAAGAGTGCCATAACTTCGTCGCTCAGTTCCTCAGAGGTTTTTGAAGTTGAAGCTTCTAGTGCTACCAGTGCTTTGACTGGTTGTTCTATGACTGATTCTTCCATCCTCACTTGTAGCTCAAACTCATAGGCCTTGAGATTAGCAAAGAGGTCATGAACCAGTATCTTGCTGAGATCTTTTGACTCTTTCATGGCCATTGTTTTTACATCTCATTCACGAGATAGAGCTTTCATGATCTTAATGGCAACATCCCAGTTTTCCAAGGTTCTTCCAAGAGCAGTGAGATCATTGATGATGTTCCTGAATCGACTCTCGAAATCAGTCATTGATTCTCCCTGCTTCATATTTACCCCATCGTATTTTTGAATGGCAACTGTAAGTTTATTTTCTCAGATAGATTTCCTTCACAAATTTGGCAGAGCTTCGTCCAGACCTCCTTTGCGGTTTTGCACAGCATGACTTGTCTGAATGTTCTGGTATCCAGTGTCTTGAACAGGATGTCCTGGCCACATTGTCCAGATTCATCATTTTCTTTTCGCCCTATGTCCATTCACTTTTTGCCTTCTCAATAGTTTGTGGCAATGAGTTATCCTGGGCATGTAGTGGATTAACCTTTGTTTGCATCGGAGGTCCGTCTGTAACTCACGTCCCACATATCTTCGTTTTGGGCCGCTAGATGGGTCATAATACGGATTTTCCATTCCATGATGTTTTCACGGGAGAACATCGGTAGCTTGCTAGAAGTATTATTTCTTATAGGTTGGTGATTGAATAAACCCACTCTGATACTTGTTAGGATTGGTTAACGCGTTTAGAGGGGGTCAATAAACGCTTGGGGTCTTTTTCAATTATTTCACCGATTTGTGCGTTGACTGGTATTCAATCAGTGACCGGTCAGTATAGGTGCGGATGATGGTACTAACTGATCAAGTAATCGATATGAAATGAGGTGTGAAAGTGTGAATATGTGTGATGAACCGAGTTGTTTATGAAAGTTCGGAGTTAACTCTCATACGTCTCCCTATCTTCCTCAAAAGGAAGGATCACTAGATCTTCAGTTATACAAAGTATAGTACAACATACCCAGTTAAACACAGCTTGATCTAATGAGTCACTTAGGCAGTCGCGAAACACAATCCACCTACTTCAACAGCGTTTTACAGTCCGCTAAAATATAGAACATAAACTAAGAATAGTTCTATGTCTTTTGACTTCACTTTTGAATTCTCTCTTTGAGGTATTTGAAGATTGATGATGATAGCTTTGAGTGCGAAGCGTGAAGTAGTTTCTTCAAGCTCGTGTTCCTTCTTTTATAGCTGAGATTTAAATTGGAAGCCGTTGCGAGATAAACTCTTCACTCTGAACAGTGCGTTAATTGACTTTTCCAAAATGTGTCTGTCCGGTCTTTGCTGCGGTTTATCCTGCCACTTTTGCTTCATTCCTTATTTGCATCAGTTGACCTCTGCTTGTACCTTGGCTTGCAGCCTTGCATAGAATGTCCGTCTAAGCCTTTACTTTTTGTTTATCTTTATGTATCCAGCCTGTAAATAGTCGGTTACACTTATTCAATGTTCCGTTGTTGTGCTTGACCGATGAGTTATGGTTAACCGGTATGCTATCCAGATTTCTTCATATAGTTCAATCCGGTCTCTTCAGTATAGAGTTCTTCATTACTGTAGACCGATATTTTGACATCTCCGGTTTCATTTCTTAAGCCACCGTTGATTAAGTTGAGTCAATACCAAAACTATTAATCCGAATGTTTAAATTCGAATTACTAGCAAGCTATCTCTTAGTACTATGCATCAATTAGAGCAGGAATGAATATATATTCATATTATATGTAATTATGTCACGCACAATAATTTATCAATGATGTTGATCGTACAAGGAAGCAATAATTTATCGATAATACAATTATATAATCTTAATATTTATGAATTATTAAGTTAAAGTTTTAATGTGACCTACTCTTTGTAAAGGAATTTCCAAAATTATATTATTATCTAATCGAATTTGTGATTTTTTAGAAAGCTCCAAGTCGGGATCAAAACATTTTATTATTTTAGAGAATTTATTAGTTGATATACTATTAATTTATAGAGGCTTTTACTGAAGTAATGATCTTCATGTTATAGATTCTTAATTTGAACATATATTACTGAGATGTTAATGAACATGAACTTATATCATGGAGGGGTTCAATCTGAATACTATACTTACCGTCCGTAATAATTCTGTCGAATTCGTTTTATTATTGCTATGAAGCAGTGATCGATCTCCATGCCAAAGCCTAATCCTGTCTCTTATCTAAACAATCAAGCAAATAATAAACTAGTAACTTATGCACATTCAAATGCGTGTACTGTTTATTATTTTTACTAAATTTATTTTAGTGCAAAACATTTCATAGAAATCATAATTCAAATTTAATTTGTAGGTTATAAATATGTAAAAAAGAAAATTTGATTTATTATAAAAGTAGGATAGTAATTGATTTTTTCAATTTTATTAATTAATTTTTTCAATCTCAGAGTTCAGACCATTTGACGGTTTATGCTAGCCTCTCACCCTTACTATAATATTATTTTGAACTCATTTCTTACTATTCTCATCAAAGGCACAATACAATTAAAAAAAAAAAAAACTCAAGACAAACACAGCCCAACATCTTGTAGCAGCCAATTGGTACAACATAAGAAGCTCCAAATATCACTAACAACATCAAACTTCCATTCCATCATACCTTGCGCGACAAACCCACCGAAGAACTACCACTGCCCACCTTCCGATCGAGCTGGTGGGCCCCGCCGCCCGTGGCCCTCGTGAAGTAAACGTAGTAGTAAACGTTGAGAACCATCGTAGCCACGACGAAAACCGCCCCAGCGATGAACACTCCCTTCCTCAGAGACTCGCACGAGAAATCATCAGCGTAGATCATGTTTCGATACCTCGTGTGGTAGGCGTTCGTGCGGGCCCCAGCAATGGCGCAAGCCTCAGCAACTATGAAGGTCATCCTACAAAGGAGATGGGCATATGTATTTAGGGTCCAGATAAAAGCACTGCACTTTCTCTCCTTTTTTTTTTCTTACCAAGAACCGAGGAAGTAGATTATGGTCCAAGCACGGTTTCCCCCGGGGGACAATGGCCTGCCGAAGCACATGCACTTTGTGACGGCCATTAGTAGGGATTCGCTCTATAGGAGGAACAAGAAAGCTCCAACTCCATAGCCAGTGGCTTTGTCTGAGTGGTAAACGCAGTACGTTTGGTTTGTTGCTTCGTCTTTGCGGAGTGTGCCCTGCAAATTGGTGTTAGGCAGCAGATTTATGAATAGCTCTGTGCATTCAGTTCAGTCAGTGTAAAGGTAAGACAGGTCAATTGATTTGATGCTAATCTCTAGCGACAATTTGTCAAACAGATTGACTGCACACTAACACTCCCACTAAGAAAACAAATCCGCAATTCACGGAAATGCAAAAATCAGGAAAAATTACAGCGAAGAAAGGGAATAACGCAAGAGAATAGAACAAGGGAATAAAAAGACGCCGATTCAGGCAGGGTAACCTAGCGAGACCTCAGTTCCAATCTCACACAGTAAAGACATAGTTTAAGAAGATAAAAAGGGAAGGAAATCCTTACAGTGCTGCGGCGTTGCTCGGCGGCGATGGCGAATCCAAATGCGATTAAGCTCAGCACAATGACGAGGAGATGGACCAGCGAAGACCCTTTTCCCTCGGCCATTTTTTCTTCTGCGCGTTTTTTTTTTTTTTTTTTTTTTTTCTAGTGTTGATTTGCTTTGAAGTACTATAAATCCATACAGTCGGAAAACGAGAAAATCAAAAGTGGTGCAGTGAAATGCTTTTTTAGAATGTCGGGCACGCGTGTAGGAGGAGAGTGCGGTGTACGCGCGGATCATAACAGCGGGAATCAAGTGTTTTGTTTAGCTAAAGTTTAACTTTTTGCATCATAACCACCAAAATAAAAATTAATCTTAGTACTTGTATATTAATTTATTCCAAGGCAACGAACTAGGGTTTGATGTAAAAATTTTCCGTTAAATGAGCCATGACCCATCTGTATAATCTAGGCCCAACTCTGAGCCTATGAAAATATATGTACGTACATAATGAGTTTGATATGCCGATCACTTGGTTACCCAAATTAATGATTTTTTTTTTTTTTTTTTTTGAATCTATAGAAAAATATCCAATTGGATAAAATATTTACACATAGGTACCCATGTCAGAAAATTTTTACACATAGGTACCCAATTTAATTTTTACTAGTTTCTTTAGTCATGTCGTACCTTCGTGTGTGTATATTGCGTACCATAACACGTTGATATAGGGTACCTAAATATAGCATACGTCGTACCTACGGCATACCTGTATGTTACATAGGGCGTACATAAATATAGCATACGTCGTACCATTTTCTGTTATAAAGGGTACCCAAACATGTTGATATAGGGTACCAAAATGTGTTGTATGGTGTACTTTCGGGGATCGGGTACCTATGTGCAAAAAATTTATTCTGTTAGGTACCTACATATAAAAAAATCCTGACAGGTTACTAAACTATAAGTTTTTATCCAAATAGGTACTTATGTGTAAAGATCCCTTTTTTTTTTTTTTCTAAAAGTTAGTTCATTAATTAAAATTAATATATGTTGCGCACCCTACCTCTGTGTATAAAAAGAAAAATTGATAAGAGTTTTTGTTTTGATTTTGATTTTAATATTAAGTTAGGAAAATACGTATTTTACTAAAAATAGAATAGACAGCTTCATTAGGGTAAAGAACGTGATATAATATTTATTTTTTATTTTATGTCAATTTTTAATTTGAAAAAATTTCTGATTGATTAATAGATACACCAAAAAGCAGTTTCTAACCCACCCTCACCATTAATATAATAGTATAGATAGGTTTACAAGAGGCTAAAGAGCCCATGAGATTCCTATGATAATATCGAATATACAGACGAATAAAACTGTCATCTAAAGAGAAACAACCAACACACTCGAAGAAACAAAGGAGAAAAAAAGCCAAAAGAAACATTACTAAAACTCTAAAACAACTAAAGAACATGTACTAGAGATTAGCATTAACCCCCACAATGTAGCTTATTAGCCTAAATCTAAGCACTCTTCACTTTATTTCATGTTCGACTTTCAAACCTTGTCTTCTTTGGCACCAACATGAATTAAAGATAGTGATTAACTAAGAATAGTAAGTGACATCTACACATAAATACCTACTTGACTAAAATTTTTACAGATATGTTCTCATGTCATAAATTTTTACAGATAGGTACCCGATTTAATGTTTACAGTTTCTTCAGTCACGTCGTATCTTGCTGTGTGTGTATGGTACCGTAACACGTTGATATAGGGTACCTAAATGTGTTTGTATGACTTACCTTATGTGTTAAAGATGGCGTACCTAAATGTGCTAATACGACGTACCATTTTCTTAATGTATGACATACCACAATACGTTGCTATAGTGTACCTAAATGTGTTGTATGGCGTACCTGCGGCAGATCGGGTACCTATCTGCAAAATTTTATTCTACTAGGTACATACATATAAAAAATCTGACAGGGTACTAAAGTACAAGTTTATTTCAAATGGGTATTTATGTGTAAAAACTCCGAATAGTAATTAAAAATATAGTGGGCAATTTTTTAACTTTAATAATTAAGTTGTTTGTGAAATTGACAGACCAAGGTCAATTTATACTCAACCCTCAAGCTTAGATACTAAGATCAATCAGGACGCATATGATACTTTTTAAGATTTGCCGAATTTTATATTCTCGAAAATGAGTATTTACTACCCACACTTGTTTGATTTGCAGACATATCTCGTGAGTGACACAAGTGTCTTTAACCAAATTATTTATCTATATTTATTCTAATATATTAGGGTGATGGTTAGGGATGGCAACGGGGCGGGTCCGAATCGGGTCCGCTCGGACCCGGGACTCGCCCCATTTATTTTTCAAAGGACCCGAGACACAACCCGACCCGTTAAAAACCCGCCCCGTCCCGAACCCCGAATAAACCGGGTCTGGCGGGTCTAACCCGCGAGACCCGGTTGCTTTATTTTCTTAATTTTTTTTAAGTTTTAGTTTGATATATATTTATATAACTACAGTCGTCCCTCTGCTAAGTTATCTTATCGGTGGAGGTGGCAGGCTATAACTTAGTAGAGGTTATAACTTAGTGGGGGATGACCGTGGAGAGGACAATATCTTCAAGATCGACCAGCTCACGGTCATGAAGTGGGGTCTGGCTGCCTGAAAGGAGATCACTAGAGATACAATCTCCAACTGCTTCCAGCACACAGGACTTTTTAATGACGCTGCATCGTACAACAACGCTGTGGAGGAAGCGGTGGAGGAAGCGGCGATGGAAGCGCTTGGTTCTCTCCAACTGCGTGATCCCATGCCAGTTGAGGAGCTTCTGAATCATGCAGCAGAGCTGGAGGTTGCTCACGTTGAGCTGATGGATGATGAGATCATTGCGTTGGTGAAAGCGGAGGAAGAGCCCGCTGCCGAAATTGCTGAGGATGAGCTAGAGGTCGTTACCTTTTCTAAAGACGAGAAGCTTCATAGCATTGCTGTTCTCCTCTATGCTAGACCTCACTGACGAGAAAGACCAGATCGTACGTCGCCGCCCCCACTCCCTGCAGACTGACCTACGCCACCAGAACAAGCACCAAACCACTCTAGATAGCTGGATGCGTGCCTGATTTTCCCTCTTCAAAGTTACAAATGTCAGATTCAAAGAGATTTTCATAACAATTTTACCTCTACAAAGTTATAAATTTCGGGCTTTGATAACTTATAACTTATAACTTAGTCATCATAGAACGGGGTTCGTTCCGCCAAAATTTCATAACTTAGCGTAGGATATAACTTAGTGGGGGATAACTTAGCAGAGGGACAACTGTACATATTTATAATATTATAAACATGTTTCTATTTATAAATTAAAAAATATATGTAAAGACATGTTTATATATATATATATATACATAAATTTATATAATTATATATAAATAATATATGTATTTACATAAAATATCAACCGGGTCGGGCCTCGGGCGGGTTTGACCGGACCCGAGACCCGACCGGACCCGGCCGGGTTGAATCCTGTAAGACCTGATGCCCGCCCGTTACCCGAATATTGAAAACCCATTGCCATGCCTAGTGATAGTGGCTATTAACTGCTATTTTGTTCTATAAAATATTTACAATTTAACCCCTTTATTTCTACTTTTATTAATTAAATAATTATCATATTTAACCCATCAATTTTTAGTTATTATACTTATACTCCTACTTATTATTTTTCTTTTATATATAAAATGTATGTTTCATCTAGTAAACATAATTTATAAATTTCAAAATTAAAATTAGAATAATTATATTTTAAGCACACACATAGAGTGTGACGAAAGTACTAGACTATTTAAGGGAGAACACAATTAATAACTGCTATTTGTGTGTCAATATCATGTTAATTACCATTTGACTAATGAATAACTTAAAATTTTCCACAAATTCATCTTAATTACAATTTGTCATTACAATACTAAAAATTATTATTTAAATCATATATTCAAATATATATTTATTATCTTGTAAATAGTAACACATTCATTTGTGCTACATCACTAGTGTATAATTATCTCCTTGCTATCCGATTTACGATTTGTAAGTATTAAAATTTTCCCTTACTTTCGCGAAGAAAATCTATATGGTGGACCATCACTTTCATGTGGTCATTGCAAATTTGTGGGTGATGCGGGTACGACCCATCAACAGTATTTTGTCCGGAAAATGGTGATGGGTGAAACGGGCTAGGACTCGTGTTTTGGTGTCTTTTAGGATCTGTATTTTAGTGCTGCGAAAGAAAGAAATGACAGAGACACAGATTTACGTGGTTCGGACAGGTGTCCTACGTCCACGGGCCGCCGAAAATAGTGTCCACTAGTCACAGTCGGGAAATACACACTCAAGTTCACTTCGCTCGTTACAGTTTGTTAATGGCGGAAAAGAGAATGAAGAAGATGAATACAGTGATTTCTCTAAGTATTTTGTGCCTCGTATTGAATCTGTCCCTTCTCTTTCTCTCTCTGATCCTCTTTTATTCACATATGCCCGTTTTCTCTTTGTCGTCCCAGCTGGCAGTCCTACGGGACCACTGATGGTGACGTTTAGTACCACATAGGAGAGATAGCACCTGCAGGCGTACGGATGTCAGAATGGCGCGCCTCCTTTCTGCTCACATTGTCGACCACTCACAATGACCCACGTGTCCTTTGGTCGGCTTGGTCCAATATTTCCTGCCTAGACTATTTCCCCGTCAGCACCCGTCTACTTTTTCCGTACATAGTCACAGATACCCAGAGGTTCACCCCATCTGTCAATATGTCCGCTAAGTCACTATCTTCAGGTAGTCAGGTTAGGAGGAATGCTGGGCTAAAGGTTACCCCTATCATTCATTCCCCCTACTCGGAAGTGTAATACGCCAAGTATTACAGTTCGGAGTACACTTGAGAGAGCATTCCTTCCTTTTAGTGCTTCTGGACTCCTTAATGAACCTGCACTGCATTTACTTCGATTGGACGGGTCTTGCGCATGTCGCAGAGGAAAAGAGCGTCCTCAGGGTGACACGTGTTTAGCCCTGTCTCTTCCCCCTTTGTTTTTTGAAATTTTCGAGGCAGTTTCCATCATTCTTTTCCCCCCTTTTCGAAATCGTCCTCCATACTTATCAGAAAGAAAGAGAACTTCAATTGCCATTTTAGGGTTTCCATCGCCTCTTCGTCTCAATCGCATAGTGCCCAGAATTTGCGCAGCGCCCCAACTTCTTCCCCATCTACGACTTCTTCAGGTATCGTCCCGTTTCCCTCTCCACTTATTTCTCGTATCTTCGTCGATTTGCCCTTAGTTTTCCCTATTTCCCCTTTTTTGCGCCGAAGACACGCCTGATAGTACCGACTCCGAGAACGCACGCTCGTCGTCGCCGGGCGTCTCCGCGTCCTCTGCCGTGCCCGGTGTCGCCGCCCAAAGGGGGGCGAAGCGCAAGGCCTCGTCTCAAGATGCGGCGCTTCCCGATTTTCCCCAAACTTCTTCCTCTCATCCCCCGGCAGACACGTCTTCCGCCGTGCCACCACCGGCACGGCCAGTTTCTGGTTCGTCTTCGTCCCATCGGACCCGTTCGCAAGGGCCGGCGTGACCAGTGCAGGGACGGACGATTGGAAGATGTTTGGCGCCTCTAAGTCGACGTATCAGCGTTCCAGTTTTCCGCCTTCTCCAGCCCTTGCTTTTTGGGAGAGTCAAGTAAGGGCTGGTCTACGTTTTCTAGTTCACCCCTTTTTGGCTGTAGTGTCGCAGGCTTATCGTGTACCTCTGAATCAATTCAGTCCTTCCTCTATTCGTCAGTTGGTAGCTTTCTATGTCCTGGTCACCGCTGCAGGTGGGAGACCCTCTGTAGAACTTGTTCTCTCTCAGTTTCAACTTAAGTCTACTCCGCTCTTTTTCTATCTGTGCGCGAATCCGCGCGGCCTCGTACATTTCCTCAGCAAGGGTTCCCATAAGGACAAGGAATGGCACCCCTTCTACTTCTTCGTAACCCCTACAAGGTGTGATTGGGACTTTCCCCATCGCCACTGGGTCCATCAAATACCCCAACGACTTCCAGGGGTCCAATCGGAATGTTCTGAAGAGAATGAAGCAGCTCTCAACCTTTTGAATTTCCGGCTTCTGAAAAGAAGTTCAACATGGTTGAGTTGGTGACCTACCCCGGCCTACTTCACCACTTCAGCCTCTCCTGGCAGCCGCTACCTTTCAATCCTGATGGTAAGCAGGTTTCCCCCCGGCTTCCTAGCCTCTTTCTCCAGTCTGCCTCCTGACTTAATGTGTCTTTTGCAGGTATGTCGTTTTCTTGGAGAGATGCATTTCGGGCTCTACCTGTCAAGCAAGAAGACTCTGACGCTCCCGTCGAACCTCCTCCCTCATCAGGCCATGGTGAACCTGACCCGTCAGCCTCGGAGATGGGTGGGAAATCTCCCATCAGGTCCTCGTCTCCTCGTACCACTCCTCCTAGAGCAAACATGCGAGATGCAAACGTGGTGATATCGGACTCTGAGGTGCTGTCAAAAAGGATGCCTCGCATGCGCCTTCTCGGAAGAAAAAGGAGACTGTTGTGGCCAAGGGGAAAAGGCCACGTGTGGAGACAGCCCCTCCTTCACCTGACGCCTCTGAGTTCACTCTTTTCGTCCATCGGGGTTCTGAGTGGGGTATTGATCAGCAGGCCGACGGAAAGATGGTTTTGGACATGCCTGATAGCTATGACTCGTTAAGCCCTGAAGAGAAGGTGAAGTTCATCCAGGCCATTGTGCCAGTTGAACAGCAGAAAGAGCTTCATCAACAGTCTGGTGCCTCTACTGCCGAGCTCGCTGTCCATCATTGGGCTAAGGTACATCTCTCTCCCAACCTTCTCACATTGGTTGTTTTCTATCCCTTGTTGATCCGTGCTATGTTATGTCAGTTGTCCTTTCTGCTGCCTACTCTCTTGTCGCAACTTCCTCTCGGGGTTTGGAGCCTAGTGGCCCCACCTCCCCTGATATTCACATACTTGAGACGCTTAAGGAGCGGGATTCTAAGATCGCACAGTTAGAGTAAGAACTTGAGAAAGAAAAGTGATAGGGGTAACTGGCGGATCAGCATTCCTCCTAACTCGAATATCTGACAAGTAGTACCGTTCTCGGGAAAGGACCAGGTTTCGGGGATATCTGGGGACCAAAGGCCTTGTACGGAAGAAATATGAAGGGCGCGTCTGATAGAAGAGTTTGAGCGGGAAATATAAGGTATAGCCGACCAAGGGACACGTGGGGAGCGATGATTGGCTAACATCGAGACCAGGAAAGGGCGTGCCTGTCTGACACGGTACACCTGCGACAAGTGGTCCCTAAAAGGACGTCCAGCTGGCAACAGGGGAACAGAACGGATATAAGGGAGAGAGAGAAGGCAAATGCCAACAGGACTCAACACAATACACTTAAACACTTAGATATTTTCCTCTGGGGTCGTCTTCTTCATCTGTTTTACAGATGCACTGTAACGAGTGGCGTGAGTTTGAGGGTGTATTTCTCAACCGTGAATAGTGGAAACTGTCATGGCGGCCCGTGGACGTAGGACATCTGTCCGAACCACGTAAAATCGATGTCTATCTCGTTCTTTTCTTTTTCTAACACTGAAAAACATATCCTAACACACGTAGAAACGTTAGACCTAGCCCGTTTCACTCGTCAACCATCTTCCCGGACCTATATCTTGTTGATCGGGGTCATACCCGCATGCGCCGTCTGTGGGAATGGCGGACTGAGACATGATTACGCTGGGTAGTTGTAGCGGGAAAAGCAGACTGAGCTTGTGTTTTTTATAAGGACGAAGCGTTAGAAAGCCAGAAGAAAAGTGTCGTTATCAGGGGAACAGTTGACCATTAGGATACACAGGAGTAACGACGATGATGGAACAACCACCACTAGCACAAAACCTACAATGACGATTCGAAGAAGTCATCGAAGAAACGGGGGAAGACCTAGCGCCAACCCTGACGCCAGCGCCGCCGGTCAAGACCCCATTACCTAGGGCGACGCCCACCTTTGCGGGACCCTCTGGGACAGCCTTTTTTCCCCAAACGCCCATAACGATGACGGTAGAACAACTGAATCTATTGGTGAAGAGTGCAGTCGACGCCTCCATGACTGCTAAGAAGGCAAGGAGCAAGGGCAAGCGAAAGCTGATCTCGTCGGCTCAGGGTAGAACATCAGATGGACACGTCTATGAATGGATGGAAACTGTGGGAGAAAATTGAGTGGCTGCGGAGGAGACTTCAGACCCCCGACCCAATAGGAATCAGGAAAGAGAAGCCGTTCGAGAAGAGGGGAAGGAAGATTTGCCAAAGCCACCTCCCCAGCGAGGCGGCGAACATCCTGGAGGACCTCAAGAAAGAACGAAACCCACACATCCAAGAAACATGGCACCCCCAGCGACTGTAGCCAGTGGATGTGGGGCAGGAAGAAGCAGGGATGTCGAGGAACGAGAAGTGGGAGCAAGGAGCTATAGTACGCGCGGTCAGAAGGGAGGCGAACGGAAGAGGATCAGAGCTCAAGAAGCAGGTGTCGGACCTAAGAAGAGTGGTGGAGGAGATGCGGAACAAAATGGCTAGGCTGCATTTCAGAGGAATACATCAGGCCGGGACAACCTTCGCCAAGGAGTTGTTGGAAGGAGAAGTATCGCCCAACTTCAAGCAGTTGCCCTACGAGTACGATGGCACCACGGATCCGGAGGACCACATTTTACGGTTCAAGAACACTATCTTGTAGCATAATTTTTTAGAAGGGGTGACTGTAGAGTTTTCCTGACGACATTGGTGAGAGCCGCTCAGCAATGGTTCAGCCAGCTAGAACCGGAGGTTATCCACTCGTTCGAGGAGTTCCAGGAGATGTTTGTCAACCTGTTTGCTAGTGCTAGGAAGCCCCCCAGATCCGACACGTCTCTGTTCCAAGTCAGGCAGCGGGTCGGATGAAAGTCTTCGAACTTACATCAAGAGATTCAACATGGCGGCCTTGGAGGTACCCGCAACTACTATCTCTGTTAAAGTTAATGCTCTGGTTCATGGTTTGCAGGTTGGCGACATCTTCGCGTCACTATCTACGAAGCCTCCTCAGGCATTCGACGAGCTGTTGGGTAGAGCCGATAAGTACATTAACTTGGAAGAGAGCAAACTAGCGAAGATTCGAGAAGCGGCGTCAAAGACACTTCCCAGAAGGGAAACCCGAGACCATGGCCAGATCAGAGAAGGCACCCGGGCCTTTCGTCCCCCGGCGACCAGGAGACCTATGCAAGGCGGAGGAAACAGGTACCCCCCATGCACCGGAAGTATACGCCTCTGAGGACGAACTTAGAGGAGGTGCTGGTGTAGTGTCCCGGCATCCAGATGCCAGACATCCTCATGTTGGCCCGGGAGGACACCCAAAGGCCACGTCCGGACCGTTTTGCCGCTTTCATAACGAATACGGACATCAGACCACCGCTGCATACACCTGAAGAACGAGGTAGAAATATTGATAAAGGCGGGGCACCTCAAGGAGTTTAAATATCGAGAGCGAGGACCGGCTCCACCCACGCGGCCTAAGGAGAAGGAAGGCCCAGGACCGGACAAGGGGAAACAACCAATGCTGGAGCCTAATGGGCCAGGTCCGAGCCAACAACGGGCCCACATACTCATTATAGTCTGAGGTCCCGAAGGCGGAGATTCGCATAAGGCCCGGAAATCATACGCGCGAATGGGGAAGAACAGCAGTGCTCACACAGGGGGTAGCTTGGTAGGTCAGATGGAAACTATCGGGAACATCCAGTTCGGAGCTCAGGATGAAGTCAATTTTATGCGACCTGATAACGATGCTCTGGTGATAACTACGGATGTGTCAGGATACAATGTCTCGCGGGTGTTTATAGATGGGGGAAGCTCAGCGGATATCCTATTCTTGGAGTATTTCAAGCAGATGAAGTTAGGGACGGAACTGAGGCCGGTGACTACTTCTTTATACGGGTTTGGCGGAGCTGGCATCCAGCCCCTAGGGCAGGTCACACTCCCAGTAGGGCTAGGTGAGGACCCTAAGAGAGTGGTACGGATGGTCAACTTTTTAGTGGTCGATGCAGTTTCTTCTTACAACATCATAGTGGGGCGGCCAGCTATAAATGGATTATGGGCAGTGCCTTCAACGTATCACTTGAATATCAAATTTCTCGTAGGTGACCAGGTGGGAGAGGTTGTGGGAGACCAAGCGAGCTCACGTCGCTGTTATGCTAACGAAGTTAAGGTTGTGACGGGAAGCAAAGAGAAAAGTGGGGGCGAGGTTAAGCAAACGAACCGTACTAAACTGGGCAAAGAAGAAGGGGAACCTACGCGGCTACAGCCTCAACCTAATGAAGAATTAATGTCAGTAGAGCTTTATCCAGGCAGGAGAGGTCTTACTACTCAGGTGGGGACCAAGATGGATGGGAAGACATTGTCACAGTTAGTTGAATGCTTGAAGCGGAATGCCGATCTTTTCGCCTTCTCGCTAGCGGATATGACGGGAGTAGATCCGAACATAGCCATGCACCACTTGAACATAATCCCGGGAAGCCAGTCGGTGAAGCAGATGTTACGACAATTCAGAGCTGAAAGAGATCAGATCAAAGTTGAAGTTGAGAAACTCCTCAAGGCCGGACATATTAAAGAGGTGCAGTTCCCCTCCTGGTTAGCTAATGTAGTCATGGTAAAAAAGGGAAACGGTTCCTAGAGGATGTGTGTAGACTTCCGAGATCTCAATAAGGCTTGTCCCAAGGATCATTACCCACTGCCCATAATAGATCAGTTAGTTGACTCCACATCTGGCTGTGAGATGCTAAGTATGATGGACGCCTACCAGGGATACCATCAGATCCAACTCAACCCGGACGACGTGGATAAGGTCTGCTTCGTCACAGCGGGCGGCACATATGGGTATGTCAGGATGCCATTTGGACTCAAGAATGCGGGAGCTACTTACCAGCGGATGGTCGACACTGTCTTCAAGAATCAGCTGGGGCGCAATATGGAGGTGTATGTTGATGACATGCTAGTTAAGTCAACATGGGCCAAGGACCACGTCTCCGACCTGGAGGAAGCTTTCCAGACTATTCAGAGGAGTGGAATGAAACTAAATCCCGAAAAGTGTACCTTTGGGGTGCAATCAGGCAAGTTCCTGGGCTATATGGTGACAAAGAGGGGGATATAGGTAAACCCCAACAAGGTGAAAGCGATTTTGGAAATGCAACCGCCCCGTAACGTCAAGGAAGTTAAGCGCTTAACAGGCAGATTAGCAGAGTTCGAGTGGACGAGCTAATGCCAAACGGCATTCGAAGGGCTAAGAAATTATTTGCATGACATGCCATTACTAACCAAGCCATTGCCTGGAGACGAACTAATTTTGTACTTTTTATAGGGGAGTACGCCGTAAGTTCGGTCCTCCTGAAAGAGGAAGGTGATGCCCATAAACCAGTCTACTTTGTGAGTAAGACAATGCAGGGAGCCGAAAGCAGGTACTCCGAGATTGAGAAAGCAGCCCTTGCAGTGATGGTATCGGTCCGGAGGTTACGCCCGTACTTTTTATCCCACAAAGTACGGGTACGCACTAATCTACCCTTGAAGCAGACTCTTGAGCAGGCCAGACCTTTCCGGAAGGATGGTCAAATGGGCAGTGGAGTTGGGCGAGTATGATGTGGAATTTGAAAGACGGCCCGCTATTAAGGGACAAGCCCTGTCAGATTTTCTGTTGGAATCCACTCGGGGTGAGACATCGCCAATCTGGAGGGCTTACCTCGATGGTTCTTCGACGTCAACCGCAGCTGGAGCTGGGGTTCTCGTTATCACGCCAGAGGGGGATGAACTGCAGTTTGCTATAACCTTTGATTTCCGGCGTCCAATAATGAGGCTGAATATGAGGCTCTGGTGAAAGCAATGGAAATCCTCGGTAGCTTAGGAGCTACGGGGGTAGTCGTACATTCAGACTCTCAGCTGGTAGCTCAACAAGTTCAGGGGAATTATGAAGCTAAGAATGAAAAAATGGTGAAATACGCTGAACATGTGGAAAAGTTGAAGGCAACCTTCGACAGCTTCGAAATAAGGCAGATCCCGCGAGAGGAAAACAGTTGGGCGGATTCCCTGGCTAGGCTGGCCAGTGCGGCGGTCCGGGAAGGTACCAGGAAGGTTACGATGCTGACGGCCAGCAAGAGGGATCCAAAGGAGCAGGTGGGATGCATAGAGGGGGAAGAAGATTGGAGAGCTCCTATACTAGAGGTCTTGCGCAATCCGGGACACAAGGATGCTAGGAAAGTCCGACAGAAGTTCTGTATCATCGGGGACAAGCTATACAAGAGAGCTTTCGTCCACCCCTACGCTCGTTGCCTATCCACAAAAGAGGGGAAGTTGGTGTTAGAGGAAATCCACGAGGGATGCGCCGGAGATCATGCTGGGTATAAAGCTGTAGCGCGGAGAGTAATTCGGGCGGGATACTTCTGGCCAACACTACTGAGGGACGCTAAGGAACTGGTCAGGCGATGCGAGAGCTGCCAGAAACATGGTCCGAAGATTCACGTGCCTGCAGAAAAGCTGGGAGTCATGCATCCCCCCTGCCCGTTTGATAAATGGGGAATAGATATAGTCGGGCCCATGCCCCTGGCCAAGGCTCAGAAGAAGTTCATCATAGTGGCAGTCGATTACTTCAGCAAATGGGTGGAAGCCAAAGCGGTATCCAAAATTGACGAGACTAATGTGATAGATTTTTTATGGCACCACACAGGTTTGGAGCTCCCCGGATCTTGGTCTCCGACAATGGCACACAATTCTGCGGAGCCAAGGTCCGCGAGTTCTGTGAAGGGATGAAGGCACAACAGAAATTTGTCTCCGTGGGACACCCTCAAGCCAATGGCTAGGTGGAGGTTACCAACCGCACCATTCTACGGGGAATAAAAGCGAGATTGGATCAGGAAGGTGGTAGATGGTTGGAGTCACTGGACCCTGTGCTCTGGGCATATCGCATCACTCCCCGAGAGGCCATGGAAGAAACACCTTTCCAGCTAGTCTACGGATCGGCAGCGCTGATACCTGCCGAAGTAGGAATGGAAACGCATAGGGTCATCCATTATGAGGAGGAACAGAACGTGCAGCTCAGGAGGGAGGATCTGGATATGATAGGGGAAGTCAGGGAGATGGCCTTGATCAGGATGGAAAGATACAAAAGTCGAGTGAAGGCGGCCTATGATCGTCGGATAAAGCCCAGGCAATTCCAGGTGGGAGATCTAGTCTTGAGAAGAGCCGATGTGCTGAAGCCGTTGCGAAAAATGGACTCGACATGGGAGGGCCCCTACGAGGTGGCCCGTGTCCTGGGAGGAGGTGCTTATGAGCTGAAGGATGGAGATGGACGGGGAGTGTCGTGCCCCTGGAACATCTCGAAGTTAAAGAAGTATTATGCTTAGTGTGATTGGAAAGCTGTACATAAATCAAACGGGGAGATGTACTCTTTTTCTTTCGCCAAGGTTTTATCCCAAGGGGGTTTTACTTGGCAAGGTTTTAACGAGGCATCATCCTTTGAATGAAAGAAACTTTTTCTCGATTGGAAATCTGTGATCAGCACCTCACCCCCAGCATTCACAAAAAGCCGCCCAGGTTTCGGATTACTCCGGACTAGGACACCTGCTGGCGCGCGGAATAAAAATGCCTAGGTTTCGGATTACTCCGGACTAGGATACCTGTTGGCACCCCTCGCAAAAAAGCCGCCCAGGTTTCAGATTACTCCGGACTAGGACACCTGCTGGCGCGCTGAATAAAAATGCCCAGGTTTCGAATTACTCCGGACTAGGATACCTGTTGGCACCCCTCGCGAAAAAGCCGCCCAGGTTTCGGATTACTCCGGACTAGGACACCTGCTGGCGCGCTGAATAAACAAGCCCAGGTTTCGGATTACTCCGGACTAGGACACCTGTTGGCACCTATCGCGAAAGAGCCGCCCAGGTTTCGGATTACTCCGGACTAGGACACCTGTTGGCGCGCTGAATAAAAATGCCCAGGTTTCGGATTACTCAGGACTAGGACACCTGTTGGCGCGCTGAATAAAAATGCCCAGGTTTCGGATTACTCCGGACTAGGACACCTGTTGGCATCTCTCGAAAAAGCCGCCCAGGTTTCGGATTACTCCGGACTAGGACACCTGCTGGCGTGCTGAACAAATAAAGAAATAGGGGTCCAGGTTCTGGGCTACTCTGAGCCAGAACAGTTATTGGCACCAAAAGTAGAAAACACACCCGACCTTTTGATGACCTCAGATGAGATAGAAGGCTACTAAGCTTGGACGGAATAATCGCCTCATAAGCTTGACGAGGGAAGGGGCACCGGACTTAGCTTATGCAGGAAGCTCCGGGAGGTGAATGTTTTTCATAGATGAATACATGGAGCAAGGAAGTCCCGACGTAGGAGTAATGGAGGTCATTAGGTTCTGAGGTACACTCCTCGGATACTTCGAATATGCTGCTTGACATCAGCACAATTCGAAGTAGGGGGAGTGGAGAGTGGTGGTGGTGACATGAGCCTAGAAATCAGCGATACGGAGGAAAATAGGTCATAAAACTACCAAAGTTGCTACTAGTCCAACTACGGGATAACATGCAAAAGTTCAAAGGAAAACAGCGCATATTGTCTGAAAGGAAAACAGCAACAGAAACAGTTCAAGAAAAGCAAAACAACACGACAGTTCAGAACAAAAAAGGAGTAGCAAGCTAAGTGGGCGGAGCATCGGAGGCGTCTGCAGGGTTAGAGATCCCCGAAGTGGTAGGCGACTCCCGTTGCTCTAGCTCCGAAAGCTGTCCCAGAAGGACCTCTGTGGAGATCTCCGATAAAGCTGCGAGTAGCGAGGGACTGCAGCAAGCCAAAAGTTGGGATCGGGAGCCGCTTCTGGATCCCCTTGGAAGGATGGGGGAGCATTCATGGCCCCCATAGCTGCGTCCAAAGTGGAAGATGGGTCGCGCCCGGCAGTGAAGCCTCCCAAGAAGTAGTGCTGCATGTAGGGTACGAAGTCCATCAGGGAGGAGGTGTCCTTCAGATAACTTTCGCGCCAACACTGGCCAAGCTAGGCCATGAACTCCTGACCAAAGGAGGTGGCTAGGAAATACTTTTGGCAGAGTTGGATCCCCTCCAGTCTTCCAGCAACACTTATCTTCTCAGCTTCGCTGGCGAACACTTGTTCCAGAGTGGCTTGGAGAGTCTTCTCCTTTTCCGCAAGCAGGTCCCCTGCTTTGCGCTCGATCAAGGCTTGCTGTTCCGCCACCAACCTAGCTTCCTTAGCGGCAAGAGCAGCCGCACTTTCTTTCTCCAACTGACGCATCCCCTGCGAGACCAAGTCCTTGACGAGGACCTCCCTTTCACTCCTCTCCCTTTCCCTTTTTCAGGGTCTCGAACACATAACCGTCGATAGGTGCAGAACCGCGAGGCCCCAAGCCTCGTTCGGAAGTTGCCAAAAGAAGGCAAAGCAGCATAAATGAAAGCTAACACAACCATATACGAGTCAATAGAAGGACATACTCCATAAATAGAAATGGAGTCAGAAATAGAGATCACCTGGGCCCAGTGATAAGAAGCGAGCTCAACAACCTGGGAGTCAGCCTTGTCATGAATCATCCGTTGCTGCTCAGGTGGCACAAGAGCACGAAGGAACTTCACCTTCTCATCCGGCTCAATCAAGTCATGGTTGTTTGGCAGCTCTAATATCGTCCTCCCGTCGGCACGACGATCGACACTCCATTCACTTCCTGTGTAAGCAAAGGGTGTGAACTCCAAGGGATTAGGGGGAGAAGAGGCTGTCTCTACATGTGGCCTCTTGCCCTTCGGTGTGAGGCCCTTCTTTTTCTTCTTCTTCCTAGCTGGTAGGGAGGTGGCTGGGGAGGTATGCTTCTCAGCTACGTTCTCCGCAGGATCTATGTAATACCCGCAATTTTTAAACGGGATTACCATAACGAATTACGGATAAATAGTAAAGAAAATATTAGGAAATATTTGTACAATAAAATTCAGGTAAAATCCTAAGAAGAAAATTCGGGTCGGAACCGTGAGAATGTTCGGAAAATATTTGAATAGGCCCTCATTAAATATCCCTATAGATAAATAAATCAGCCATGATAAAATACTAAGGGCCCATGTTTAAATATCATATTAAAGCCCATTTAGATACTAAACCAAGGGTTCCTTAAGCATGAGGGAAATACACGTTTACCCCTTATCACCTCCATATCATAATATCGATAAGTACAAAGCAATCACTTGGAAGAATATCTTTAAAACAAACAGGGAGCATCACGTAAGAAGAAACTCATTTCCTTCAGCTGATATTGCTCAGTTCAGGTTCTAACCGAGTTGTAACAAGGGGAGGTATGTTCGAAACTCTCCATTTTTGCCACATGTACATACTGTTATCTGTTATAGGTAGTAGGAGTTCGTGCAGCCTATGTAATTCATGTTTTAGACCTATATAATGTGTTCCAACCCTTTTGCGAATGGTTTCTTTTGAAAGCTAAGTTATTAAGCTATTCACAGGCTTTGGAATCGGTTCAATCGGACCATCCTTCGATTTTCTATGAATTTTTGAAGTTGACAAGCCAAAACAGGAATTCTTCTGTTTTAGACCAGAGTGCAATTGCTGTTTTCAGAACGTTTTACCTAGCTATTGTGCTCAGATTGTTTCAAAATTTATTTCCTTTGAAAGCTGATTTCTTCAGCTTTCCATAGCCTCTTGAATCGATTCGATCCGATGTCGCTACGATTTTATATATATTTTTCAAGTTGGACTTTCGAACTGAAATCTGAGAATGGCTGGTTCTGGAAAAACTGTTCGCGCAGCTTTCGTTTTTGGTGATTTTGACCTAGCAATTGTATTCGGATTTTGTCGAAACAAAGTTCTCTTGAAAGCTAACTTCTTGGGCTTTCCAGATCCGTTTGAATCGATCCGATCGGGTCAGTTTTCTGTTTTCTATGAATTTTTGAAGTGGCCAGCACGAAGCTGGAATTTCTGCTGTTTCCAGATCAGTGGGCAGCTTTCGTGTTTAGGTAGTTAGACCTATCTATAGTGCTCCGATTCTTATGGAATTTGATTCGCTTGAAAGCTAAGACTTTAAGCTTTCCATAGTCACTGAAAACGCCTCAATTGGACATTTCTTCGAATTGCTACAAATTCTTGAACTTCTGCTGCAAAGCAGTAACTAGCAGAAATATTTCTCTGCGCAGCTTCTGTAATTTGTTACGTTTACGTACTTATGCTGCTCCGAATTTCGTAAAATATGGTCTATTTGAAAGATGCTGTGATGTTTGAGAGTTTGTGATGATAACTTCCTTAGCTTCTCAAAGCCGTAGAAATCAGATTGTTCCGATGTTTGTACGATTTATTACATATTTTCAAAATTTCAGCGACGAATCTGAGATTTTTATATCGCTTGTAGAGTAATTTCGCATTCTTCGTTTCCCGTTGTTCCGAGGGTTGTCGAGCAACATTCCGACAGTATTCTGGCAGTCCGCAGTAGTCGTAGCGAAAGAATATACATCAAGAGCGTAACTTCGGACGTGAGGTAGGTGAAAACCACCTACGACACGTAAACAGTTGTGTGTATTATTATATGATACTTATGTGATTACGTGATCATATGATTATGTGAATCCCATGGATTACGTGCTTTATGTATTAAACATTTTTGTATATTACATGCCTGTCATGTGCACTACACTTGCATATCATGACTATGTGAGGAAGTCGTGTACCGTACGGAACGGTAACAAGAGGGATATCGACGAGTCGGGTAGAAAGAGGTGATTGCGCCGAAACAGTGGTACTGAGTAGTGTATACGAGTGGTGTAGAAAGAGTTTGTGACCAATACTGGTGGGTCTGCCTGGCGTATGCGACCAGTATATGCTACCAGTGGCCTGGTAGGTCTGCCTGGCGTAGACGACCAGTATTTGCTACCAGTATAGGTGAGGGACCTGGTAGGTCTGCCTGGCGTAAGCGACCAGTATATGCTACCAGTGGTCTGGTAGGGCAGCCTGGCGTAAGCGACCAGTATTTGCTACCAGTGAGACCCTGATGTGGAGTGATGAGGATCCGGTAGGTCTCCCTGGCGTATGCGACCAGTATATGCTACCAGTGGTCTGGTAGGTCTGCCTGGCGTAGACGACCAGTATTTGCTACCAGTGTGAGTTACCCGAGTGTGGATCGGGTGTGATATGACGTGATGTGATGTTTGAGAGTTTGTGGTTACGGCTGGTAGGTCGGCCTGGCGTATGCGACCAGTATATGCTACCAGTGGTCTGGTAGGGCAGTCTGGCGTAGACGACCAGTATTTGCTACCAGCGTGAGTTATCCGAGCGTGGTTCGGATGTGATGTGAGGTGATGTGATATGAGGTTGTGAGATATGTTAGTGTTGAGATGAGTAGAGACGAGTCGAGCGTGCATTTGTGAGGTGTTTGGGAATTGGGTCGAGCGCACGTTGCATATCATGCATATTTTCACCTAATGAGCGAGGAGCTCAGGGTTTACGTGTTGTAGGTACCGAGCCCGACGCTGATACGCGTCGCGGCTGAGGCGGGCTGACGGCGGTGCTCCACGGACTTTTGAGAGCAGGACTGTACATGGATGCGACCTGTGGAGCGACGTTAGGTTTTAAGCTTTTTGATATTTTGGGCTGCGGCCTGTAGTGATGACGATGTAGACGATGCTAGTTATAATATATTTTATTTTGGAAAAAGTTTTTATTAGACGGGTCTTCTGCGACTTACGTTGCGAAAATCTGCCACGATTAGTATTAGAAAGTGTGGGTCGCCACAGGTGGTATCAGAGCTTAGGATATAGATTCTGTAGACTGTCCATGTACGGCCGCTCAAAAGCCTGGAGGATCAGCCTTGCCTGTAAGTTTTAAGTTTGATGCAATTATGTGATTATAATATTATGCTTGTATGTGTAACTGATTGTAGTAAGAAGATGCCAAGAGGACGTAGAGAATATGGCGAATCTAGTCGCAGAGCTGAACCCGAGTCCCCTACAACTGAACGGGACTCAACAATCGTGCGATTAGTTGAGCTGATCCAACGACAATCGGATCAGATCAATCGCCAGTCAGATCAAATCAACGAACTCATTCAGACTCGAAGTTCGTCTGAACTTCGTCAGTCTCCACAGCCAGTGCGCGTGGAAATTATAGGAGAGCGATTTAGGAAAATGAACCCCCCGACATTCTCTGACGCAACCGACCCTACTATGGCCGAGGACTGGTTGCGAACAATCGAGGACATGTTCCTCTATAGCCGAGTCCCAGAAAATGAGAAAGTATTGTGCGCCATTTCAATGCTTCGAGGGAACGCAAGGTTTTGGTGGGATACCATCAAAATCTTGGAAGACCCGATGACTATGCCGTGGGAGAGATTTACGAAACTATTCCACGACAAATACTTCACGGCCTATGATCGAACTCGGAAGATGAATGAGTTCATCAACCTCAAACAAGGCGAGAAATCTATTGCGGAATATATTCGCAAATTTGAGGAGTTATCCCGTTTCGCCCCACATATGGTGGCGACCAACGCTCTGAAGATAGAACGATTTCAGGTAGGTCTCAACCCTGAAATCTACCGAGACGTTAGCTTGGCAGGAATACGAGACATGACGTTTGCTCAAGTGGCAGAACGGGCGCTTATTGCGGAACAGGCGGCGGCCCAAATTGTAGAAGCACGAACGGCGAAGAGGGAGGCGGAGAGACAGCCAGATCGTGAAACTCACAAAAAGCGACAAGTCTTCGAAAGGGGCCCGAATAATAATCAAAACAATCCTTATGGGCGACAGGGTTGGAGGCCGAGGCCTGATCAGGGAAAGACCAATCTTCCAACTGAAACACCGAAAATCATCCCACGATGCCAACAATGCGGGCGCTACCATACGGGCTTTTGTTACGGCCCAGGGCCTATTCCCAATCCCCAATGCTTCCGATGTGGGAAGCGAGGGCATTTTGCCAAGTCATGTCCGACGAATCGACCCCAGAACCAAGTTCAAATACCTATACGACCCCCATCAGCTCCAGTCCAAGTATTCACACTGATAAACGAAAACATGGAAAGGAATCCAGCGGACTTATCGGGTACGTTCTTAGTTTATGATACACCCCTAACCATGTTAATTGGTCTTAGAAATTGAGCCACACATTTGGATGTGTTGCTGGAGTTGTATGAAAAAGGTGGATATCTCCTACCTTTCCTAGGTAGTTACGTAGTATTCCTTCCACACAAAGAAACAACACGAACTAATCAAGTGTTGGAGAGATGCTTAGTTATTGTTGAGAATAGTATCATGGATATCGATTTGAACCGTGATTCTAATGGATATGCTTTCAAAATATGAAGCCATATCCGAATTTTCAAGGGAGAAATCGTTTGGATTCAATTACCCAAGAGAGGAATATTCATCTTTCGGGTAAAGTAAGCTAAAATAGAATTCCCAGACTGCTGCCCAAAAGGCTTAACGACTTCTGAGGAAGCTATAAGTTTTTTCTTGTCTGTTGTGAAGACAGAGGAATTACCTCAATCGGAACTGAGAACTGTGCCAGTTGTTAACAAACGCGTTGATGTGTTTCCCGATGATTTCTCGAGATTCTCCCTTGATCCATTCACGATCAAAGACATATTATTCCCTCATTAAATGTCCTTTCTCTCTTTGGAGAATGATGATGAAGCCACACTCCACTTTTTCAGCATAATAAATTCTAAATCCTATAGTGCCGAAGTATGATCTTATGCCACCGTCTTTCTGTTCATCTTATCAATCACGGATACTCAAGTGCTAATATCAGAGTGACGCAGCAGAAGCGTGGTGAATGCACATGTTTAGATCAAGAACATACCCTATGTTTGCCTTGTTAGGAGCTCGTGAAAGTCTTATAGAGGGATTTTCATGTCAAAAAGTGACAAGGGTAGAAATCACGGCAGAGATTCTACTTCGCGTAACTTAGCTCCTGCTGTCTTGCTTGATGCTTATGACCTTCTATACTTGCCATTCGACTTACGTACTAGAACAGTCGAGGTTTTACATTCATTAATTTCACAAACCCTAACTCGGCCTAGAATTTCTACGATGCTTTAGATGATGGAAAATAAGACAGTTTGGGTGATTGTCGACCACCTACTAAGCCAGCTCATTTCTCACAAATTGACCCCGAGTTACACCAGTCGGCGAATTTCGGGGACGAAATTCTTTTAAGGGGGGAAGTGTGTAATACCCGCAATTTTTAAACGGGATTACCATAACGAATTACGGATAAATAGTAAAGAAAATATTAGGAAATATTTGTACAATAAAATTCAGGTAAAATCCTAAGAAGAAAATTCGGGTCGGAACCGTGAGAATGTTCGGAAAATATTTGAATAGGCCCTCATTAAATATCCCTATAGATAAATAAATCAGCCATGATAAAATACTAAGGGCCCATGTTTAAATAACATATTAAAGCCCATTTAGATACTAAACCAAGGGTTCCTTAAGCATGAGGGAAATACACGTTTACCCCTTATCACCTCCATATCATAATATCGATAAGTACAAAGCAATCACTTGGAAGAATATCTTTAAAACAAACAGGGAGCATCACGTAAGAAGAAACTCATTTCCTTCAGCTGATATTGCCCAGTTCAGGTTCTAACCGAGTTGTAACAAGGGGAGGTATGTTCGAAACTCTCCATTTTTGCCACATGTACATACTGTTATCTGTTATAGGTAGTAGGAGTTCGTGCAGCCTATGTAATTCAGGTTTTAGACCTATATAATGTGTTCCAACCCTTTTGCGAATGGTTTCTTTTGAAAGCTAAGTTATTAAGCTATTCACAGGCTTTGGAATCGGTTCAATCGGACCATCCTTCGATTTTCTATGAATTTTTGAAGTTGACAAGCCAAAACAGGAATTCTTCTGTTTTAGACCAGAGTGCAACTGCTGTTTTCAGAACGTTTGACCTAGCTATTGTGCTCAGATTGTTTCAAAATTTATTTCCTTTGAAAGCTGATTTCTTCAGCTTTCCATAGCCTCTTGAATCGATTCGATCCGATGTCGCTACGATTTTATATATATTTTTGAAGTTGGACTTTCGAACTGAAATCTGAGAATGGCTGGTTCTGGAAAAACTGTTCGCGCAGCTTTCGTTTTTGGTGATTTTGACCTAGCAATTGTATTCGGATTTTGTCGAAACAAAGTTCTCTTGAAAGCTAACTTCTTGGGCTTTCCAGATCCGTTTGAATCGATCCGATCGGGTCAGTTTTCTGTTTTCTATGAATTTTTGAAGTGGCCAGCACGAAGCTGGAATTTCTGCTGTTTCCAGATCAGTGGGCAGCTTTCGTGTTTAGGTAGTTAGACCTATCTATAGTGCTCCGATTCTTATGGAATTTGATTCGCTTGAAAGCTAAGACTTTAAGCTTTCCATAGTCACTGAAAACGCCTCAATTGGACATTTCTTCGAATTGCTACAAATTCTTGAACTTCTGCTGCAAAGCAGATAACTAGCAGAAATATTTCTCTGCGCAGCTTCTGTAATTTGTTACGTTTACGTACTTATGCTGCTCCGAATTTCGTAAAATATGGGCTATTTGAAAGATGCTGTGATGTTTGAGAGTTTGTGATGATAACTTCCTTAGCTTCTCAAACCGTAGAAATCAGATTGTTCCGATGTTTGTACGATTTATTACATATTTTCAAAATTTCAGCGACGAATCTGAGATTTTTATATCGCTTGTAGAGTAATTTCGCATTCTTCGTTTCCCGTTGTTCCGAGGGTTGTCGAGCAACATTCCGACAGTATTCTGGCAGTCCGCAGTAGTCGTGGCGAAAGAATATACATCAAGAGCGTAACTTCGGACGTGAGGTAGGTGAAAACCACCTACGACACGTAAACAGTTGTGTGTATTATTATATGATACTTATGTGATTACGTGATCATATGATTATGTGAATCCCATGGATTACGTGCTTTATGTATTAAACATTTTTGTATATTACATGCCTGTCATGTGCACTACACTTGCATATCATGACTATGTGAGGAAGTCGTGTACCGTACGGAACGGTAACAAGAGGGATATCGACGAGTCGGGTAGAAAGAGGTGATTGCGCCGAAACAGTGGTACTGAGTAGTGTATACGAGTGGTGTAGAAAGAGTTTGTGACCAATACTGGTGGGTCTGCCTGGCGTATGCGACCAGTATATGCTACCAGTGGTCTGGTAGGTCTGCCTGGCGTAGACGACCAGTATTTGCTACCAGTATAGGTGAGGGACCTGGTAGGTCTGCCTGGCGTAAGCGACCAGTATATGCTACCAGTGGTCTGGTAGGGCAGCCTGGCGTAAGCGACCAGTATTTGCTACCAGTGAGACCCTGATGTGGAGTGATGAGGACCCGGTAGGTCTCCCTGGCGTATGCGACCAGTATATGCTACCAGTGGTCTGGTAGGTCTGCCTGGCGTAGACGACCAGTATTTGCTACCAGTATGAGTTACCCGAGTGTGGATCGGGTGTGATATGACGTGATGTGATGTTTGAGAGTTTGTGGTTACGGCTGGTAGGTCGGCCTGGCGTATGCGACCAGTATATGCTACCAGTGGTCTGGTAGGGCAGTCTGGCGTAGACGACCAGTATTTGCTACCAGCGTGAGTTATCCGAGCGTGGTTCGGATGTGATGTGAGGTGATGTGATATGAGGTTGTGAGATATGTTAGTGTTGAGATGAGTAGAGACGAGTCGAGCGTGCATTTGTGAGGTGTTTGGGAATTGGGTCGAGCGCACGTTGCATATCATGCATATTTTCACCTAATGAGCGAGGAGCTCAGGGTTTACGTGTTGTAGGTACCGAGCCCGACGCTGATACGCGTCGCGGCTGACGCGGGCTGACGGCGGTGCTCCACGGACTTTTGAGAGCAGGACTGTACATGGATGCGACCTGTGGAGCGACGTTAGGTTTTAAGATTTTTGATATTTTGGGCTGCGGCCTATGTAGTGATGACGATGTAGACGATGCTAGTTATAATATATTTTATTTTGGAAAAAGTTTTTATTAGACGGGTCTTCTGCGACTTACGTTGCGAAAATCCGCCACGATTAGTATTAGAAAGTGTGGGTCACCACAATCTAGTATCATCACGTCTACGTCCATCTCAATTTCCTCTGAGGAGTCTGGCTGGGAGGATGAAGGCTTAACTGGGGACGTTCCACGAGACTCTGAGCCGGCGGGTTCGAAGGGCTAGGCCTCGATAGGGACAGAGGAATCCTCATTCTTAACGGACAAAGTCTTGAAAGCATCTTTCCAGGAAAATGACATACCTGCCAAAAATCGAGTCAGAAAGGAAGTATAAGAAAGAATGAGAAAAATAGGTTAGGAAGCAGGAAACCTGCTTACCCTCAGGGTCGAAGGTGATAGGGTGAGGGGAAAGACCAAAGTGATGAAGCAGGCCAGGTTGGGTTACTATCTCCACCATGTTAAATTTTTGCTTCAGAGCTAAGGCATTAAGGAGGCTTATAGCAGCTTCGTTCTGTTCAGAATACTCAGGTTCGATGCCTGCAAGACGTTGGGGCAATCTGCCGACCCAACGATGATGGGGAAAGTCCCACTCACCCCCAGTCGGTGCCACAAGAAATAAAAAGGATGCCATTCCTTATCTATACCGTGCGAACCCTTATAAAAAAATGAACAGAGCCACGGGGGTTCGCACATAAGTAGAAAAAAGGGAGAGTAGGCTTCAGTTGGAACTGAGAAAAGACGAGATTAACGGAGGGTTTCCCACCTGCAGCAGTGACCAGAATGTAGAAAGCTATCAACTGGCGAATGGAGGAAGGGCTAAATTGGTTTAAGGGCACTCGATAGGTAGTAGATACGGAAGCCAGGAAGGGATGAACAGGGAAACGCAAGCCAGCCTTTATTTGATTTCCCAAAAAGCAAGAGCCGGTGAAGGAGGAAAATTAGCACGTTGACTAGGATTGGGGAGCGACACACAGAAGCTACTAGAATGAAAACCTTCGGGGGCTATTTTTTCTAACCTATGAAAAGAGGACCTTGACTGACCGAACACCTTCCAATCGTCTACCCCACGATCAGAGACAGCGGTCCCTTGAGAACGCGTTCGATGAGCAGGGGATGAACCGGGAACCACCCGTGGCGATGGCGGCGCGCCGGAGGATGTACCAGCAGGGGGATGAGAAGGAGTTGCGAGTGGTTTGGAGGACGTCGCACCCTGAGATGAAACCCCCTGTCGAGGCCCTTTCGAAGCTGCGCCGCGCGGCGCAACGGAAGAGGCTGAAAGGCCTGGCGACGGCGGCCGCGTGTCTTCAAGAATGCTACCCGACATGACTTCGCCCTGCAAATACGAAATGGGAAAGGAACTAAGATAAAAATCGACGAGTGTACGAGAAAGGAAGAGAGATATCGAGGAATTACCTGATGAAGCGACGCAAGGAGGGATGATCTTGAGCACTGATTGATTTTGGTCGAAAATGTCAAAGAGAACCCTAAAGATGAAGAATGGAAAAAATCGCTAAGTATAGAAGAATTTTTTGGAGAAAACGGGGGAAAAATGATGAAGTAAAGGCCTCGAAAATTTCAAAATGAGTAAGTGAAAGAGAGAAGATGATTTTTGGGACACGTGTCCCTTCAGGGAGACGTCAATTCTCTGAAAAAGGTGCGCGAGCTGTCCCATCCAATTAAAGGTAGTGCAGGCCAATTGGGAAGGTCCGAAGGCATAGTAAATGAAGAATGCTTTCCTAGTAATACTCAGAGCTGCAATGCTTAGCGCATTACAACGCAGAGTAGGGGGACTGGATGATAGGGGTAACTGGCGGATCAGCATTCCTCCTAACTCGGATATCTGACAAGTAGTACTGTTCTCGGGAAAGGACCAGGTTTAGGGGATATCTGGGGACCAAAGGCCTTGTACGGAAGAAATATGAAGGGCGCGTCTGATAGAAGAGTTTGAGCGGGAAATATAAGGTATAGCTGATAAACGCATTTCAATGCGCTTATCGTAATATTTATTCGGGGTATAGTAGAGCTTTAGCAACCAATTTATGCATTTATTCGATATATTTACACTTGTTTTATTGTTGAAGGAGCTTAGGACGGGTTTCGGGCAAAAAGGAGCGAAAATGAGGCAAAACGGCGTGAAAACGGCAACACTGCCCTCGGTCACGGCCAGGCGCATTACGCGTCACGGCCGTGACGAGGGACAGAGAGTGCGACTAATGACGGTCACGGCCGTGACGTGCAATGCACGTGGCCGTGACGAGAGGCAGAGGATGGCGCTGATGAGGGTCACGGCCGTGACGTGCGATGCACTTGGCCGTGACCAAGGGCAGAAAGTGCGGGACACGAGCGATGTTGGTCACGGCCGTGACGGCCCATGTCCCAGGCCGTGACCGACACGGGAATCAGTATAAAAAGCCCAAATTCGACCCAGAAAAAGACACAACTTATCAGAGATCAAATCCAAACCATCTAGGGACGAATTTAGGGCGAAAAGAACAAAGAATTACATCCCGGAGCGCAAGAGACGGAGCAACGATGCAATCACGCCCAATTGATCAGAGAACGAAAATCAAGCAAGCATCGATAATTCGCCAGTATTCAAGATCATGAGTTCTTCTTCTCTGTTCTCTACAATCTTCATTGTTATCTCGTCTATTATGAGTAGCTAATTTCCCCGTGTGTTTGGGATTAGATGAACGCTAGGATTAGTCGTTCTTAAGACGTATATTATCGTGACTTTGTGTTTTTGACTATTTTATCGTGCTATGAATATGTTTCGTCGCTTTAATACGTCTATGTGTTAAAGTGATCGTGTGGAAAACCGTTTAGGGCGACAGCTAAACAACGTTTAGTCCGTTCATAGAAGATAAGATTCGAGTATAGGGCGAAAGCAATGACTCGATCCTCGCCGTTAGTAATTATTGAATTTTAGATCCCCGCGAGCGTTTAGGACGACAGCAAATTCGCGAGCGGGTAGGAAATTACTGCGATTTAGTCAAGATCACGTAGGAACGATTTTATTGTCTTAGTCGATAACACCTAGCGGGATTCAAATCCCGAGCACATCTTTATTATCTGAAGCTTCGTATCAGTTTTAAGCGTGTTATTTGAATCTCTAGTTGATTTAGGAGCGATCTGTTAGGTTAAGTCGTCAAACAATTTGCGTATTTTATTTAGGCTAAATATCGAGTCGATAGGTCATTACTAGTACTTGATTCATTCCTTGCGTTCGATACTCGTTTACTCACGTTACTGCACTAAAAACGATAGGTTCACTGCCTATCGCACGTTGGTGATAGTAATTAGGTAATCATTTTAATTATTACTTGTCGCACTTTTCATTCACACACCACATGTCGATCAAGTTTTTGGCGCCGTTGCCGGGGAATAAATTGATATTAGGAACACCGTAGTTCGGTACTTTAGCCACTGTGATTTCAATGTTTTCTTTGCTTTTACTGTTTGCGTTATTTGTGTTATTTGCACTAGTTGTTTTCCTGCGTCGTTATTGATTTCGTATTCTTATTCGGCGTATTTGTTTACTTTTTCGCTAACATTTGTTTTTCACTCATTGAAGGTACGATTCAGCGGTGAATGACCCGAAGCCATCCATCGGGCCCCATCGTTGACGCAGACCCGGATTTCGAACGAAAGTTGCGAATGAAGCTTAAGTACGATACCGAAGGAGCATCCACCAGCTCTCAGGATCCGTTAGTCTGTTATTCAGAGGATAGTTCACAGGAATCCATCCAAAACTCACGTGTAGAGACAGCCGTAGATAGTCCCAATACAGAAGTAGACATGGCGGACCACCGAGTGCCCGTCCACAACATTCCAGAGGAGGAACCATCGCTTCAGGACCTCCTAAAGAATGCCGCGCTAGGCGGTACGAAATCGGCGATTGTCATCCCGCCGATCGAGAACAACAACTTTGAACTGAAGCATTCTTGGCTTCAGATGATCTTTCAGACGGCCCAGTTCGAGGGCAACCCAGATGACGACCCTCCCATCTGAAGGCGTTTCTGACAGTGATCGACACTATCAAGATCAACGGTGTCCCAGGCGATGCAATCAAACTGATGCTGTTTCCGTTCTCGCTCAAGTTCAGGGCGAGAGACTGGTTGGATATGTTGCCGCCCAGATCGATCACTACCTGGGAGGAGATGCGAGCCGCCTTCATCAACCACTACTTCCCACTCACAAAGGTGTTATGATTGAAGACGGAGATTTCTCTGTTCCACCAGAAGGATTCCGAAAACTTGTATGAGGTGTGGGAGCGTTACAAGGCGCTACTAAAGAGGTGCCCACAGCACGGGATGTCGAAGGCAGCCCAGATCAACCGATTCCACGAGGGGCTCAACGATCAGACGGTCCATATGTTAGATGGAGCCGCAGGAGGAGGACTCGTGAAGCTTAACGCGACTGACGCTTGGAACCTCATTGAGGACTACTCGAGGAACAGTTTCATGAGGGGCAATACCAGGATGAAGACGACAGGCGTATTTGGAGTGAGCGAGGAGACGGCCACTAACGCTAAGATCGAGGCGCTCCAGCAACAAATCGCCTCGACGAACTCTCAGTTGCAGACGGTGATTGGTGCATTGCTTCCCAAGTTCGGGCAGACTCAGCCCGTGAACGCCGTGGCCACCACCACACCGACACAGCACACGCCTTACATGCCATTGTGCGGGATTTGCGGCGCAGCCCACGAGACCTCAGATTGCCAACTTGGGCAGCCGCTGGAACACGTAGATTACATGGGAAATTACCAAGGCGGCCAACGAAGTTTCCAGCCCCGGGCACATCCAAACCTGGCGTACTGGAATCAGAACCATCAGAGCCAAGGACCACCAGGATTTCAGCCCAGACCTTCCGGATTCCAGAAAGGGCCACCACGACAGTACCAGAATGCGCCCACGGGAGGATCCGATGACATGAGGGAGATGAAGGACACGATGAATACACTCCTCACGAATTTCAGTAGCACCACCGCAGCCCACGAGAGCCGTATGACGAAGATGGAGGAGTACATGGACGCGAACGACTTGCGTGCTCAGAACACAGATGCCTCGCTCAAAAAGCTGGAGCAGCAGATGGGCCAGATGGCGAAGCAGTTGGCGGGGCGTACTGAGGGATCGCTCCCAAGCTACACCGAGCCGAATCCTAAGGAGTACTGCAAGGCGGTGACGCTGAGGAATGGGCGAGAATTGCAAGAAGTGCCCGCCAAAAAGAAGGCCAAGGAGAATGCCAACTTTGAGAGCCATGACGAGCCCGAAGTTGAGGAGGTCAGGGGCGACGATGTCAAGGAGGCCGACGCTGAGAAGGAGAAGGTCGAGCTCGAGAAGGAAAAGGTGACGGAGATCCAGCGGCCACCAGTGAAGCCATACCAGCCGAAAATCCCATACCCGGCTCGACTGAAGAAGGACAAGAACGAGGCTCAGTTTGGTAAATTTATGGGTATGTGTAAAGAATTGCATATTAACTTACCCTTTGTTGAAGCTATTACGCAGATGCCCAGCTTCGCCAAGTTCTTGAAGGACCTGCTGACGAACAGAAGGAAGCTCGAACACGTCTCCACCGTTTGCCTAAGAGGATCCAGAGAGTTTTACTATTTCCTGTCTTATAGGAGATTTAGTGATTGAGCGTGCGTTAGCAGACCTAGGCGCTAGCATTAATCTTATGCCGTGTTCTATGTTCAAGCATTTAGGATTAGGCGAGCCACGACCCACTAGAATGAGCCTCCAACTAGCTGATAGGTCGTTGAAGTATCCTCGAGGTGTTATCGAGGATGTCTTAGTTAAAGTTGATAAGTTTGTGATTCCCGCAGATTTCGTTATTTTAGATATGGAGGAAGACGAGAATGTTCCCTTGATTTTAGGTAGACCGTTCCTAGCGATGGGGGAGACCATGATAGACGTTAGGAATGGGACTTTGACCCTGACAGTAGACGGTGAGAAAGTTACTTTTAATATGGCCGACTCGATGAAAAAGGGCGGCGAGCAAGATGATAAATGTTACTTTTTGGACGTATTTGACCACGACTTTCTCTTTTCCGTGCAAGGTCTGTCACAGGTCGACGATCACGACATGCATACACTTATGGCAATCGATGAGTGTGGGGAAGAGCGCACAGAAAAAGAGCTCGGTCGAGGAGCCACCAGTCCTGGAATTGAAGCCGCTGCCCGACCACCTCGAGTACGCGTTTCTGAGCAACAATGGAGGGCTGCCGGTCATCATCTCGTCGAACCTCGACGACGGACAGAAGGGCCAGCTCTTAGTGTGTTGAAGGCGCACAAGAAGGCGTTGGCGTGGAAGATATCCGACATAAGGGGTATCAACCCGAGCTACTGCACGCACAAGATCCTCATGGAGGACGATTTCAAGCCGGTCGCTCAACGCCAAAGGCGGCTCAACCCCAACATGAAGGACGTGGTAAAGAAGGAGGTGATCAAATTGCTAGACGCAGGGATGATCTATCCCATTTCAGACAGCGCATGGGTCAGCCCGGTCCAAGTAGTTCCAAAGAAAGGAGGCATGACGGTCGTCACCAATGACAAGAACGAACTAATCCCGACGAGAACCGTGACCGGCCGGCGCGTCTGCATCGACTACAGGAAGCTGAACGATGCCACGCAAAAAGGATCATTTCCCTTTACCATTTATTGATCAAATGCTAGAAAAGTTAGCGGGTCACTCGTTTACTGTTTCCTTGATGGCTTGTCAGGTTATCTACAGATCCCCATAGCACCCGAGGACCAAGAAAAGACGACGTTCACTTGCCCGTTCGGAACGTTCGCGTACCGAAGGATGCCTTTCGGCTTATGCAATGCCCCAGCCACCTTCCAGCGATGCATGATGGCCATATTCGACGAATTGGTAGGTGAGGTAATGGAGGTATTTATGGACGATTTTTTTGTTTTCGGGTCGTCGTTTGAAGCATGCTTGTCAAATCTGAAACTCGTACTCGCACGATGCGAGGAAACGAACTTGGCACTTAATTGGGAAAAGTGCCACTTCATGGTTCGAGAGGGTATAGTCCTTGGTCACAAGATCTCCTCTAAAGGGATCGAAGTTGACCGGGCCAAATTAGAAACTATAGAGAAATTGCCTGTTCCCTCGAACGTGAAGTCGATTAGAAGCTTCCTAGGACATGCGGGATTTTATCGTAGGTTTATTAAGGATTTCTCTAAGATCGCAAGACCCATGTCTAGGTTGCTAGAAAAAGATGCCCCGTTCGATTTCAATGACGAGTGTCTGCATGCTTTTAATTTGCTTAAGGAGCGATTAGTCACAGCACCTATTATGGTAGCCCCTGATTGGGGGCTGCCCTTTGAACTAATGTGTGATGCTAGTGACTATGCAGTTGGGGCCGTGCTAGGGCAGCGTAAAGACAACCACGTCAGACCGATCTACTACGCGAGTAAGACGCTAGACGCAGCCCAGGCCAATTACACGACCACCGAAAAGGAGCTGTTGGCCGTCGTCTTCGCTTTCGACAAGTTTAGGTCATATATAATCTTATCTAAAGTTATTATTTTTACTGACCACTCTGCTCTTAAGTACTTGTTAGCAAAGCCCGATGCCAAGCCACGGCTAATTAGGTGGATCCTACTACTGCAAGAGTTCGACATCGAGATTCGCGATAAGAAAGGTGCAGAGAACTTGGCGGCGGACTACCTCTCTCGATTGGAGGAGTCCGAAATATATCAGAAGGACGAAAGGGCGATACACGACCGGTTCCCAGACGAGCACCTCTACGCGATACATGTGGTAAGTGATGACACCCCTTGGTTTGCAGATTATGCTAACTATCTTGTTGCAAGGGTCCTACCAAAGGAGTACACGAGTCAGCAAAAGAAGAAATTCTTTTCTGAGTTGAGGTACTACTTTTGGGAAGACCCGTATCTTTTCAGGCGATGTGCAGACCAGGTAATACGGCGATGCGTGGCAGCCCCAAAATCGACGCAGATCCTTAGACTTTGCCACAATGGACCGACCGGAGGACACTATACAGCAAATAGAACCTCTCAGAAGGTGTTGGAGAGTGGATTTTACTGGCCCACGATCTTCAAGGACGCCCAAAGGTACGTTGACACTTGTGATCACTGTCAGCGCGCAGGTAATCTCTCCAAACGCGACGAAATGCCTCAAAATTTCATCTTGGTATGCGAGATATTCGATGTGTGGGGTATAGATTTTATGGGTCCACTTCCTAGCTCATACAATAATAAGTACATCCTAGTTGCCGTCGATTATGTGTCTAAGTGGGACGAGGCGCAAGCCTTACCCACAAACGACGCTAGGGTAGTCGTTAGATTTTTGCGAGCGTTATTTTCACGTTTTGGGGCACCAAGATGCATCATTAGTGATAAGGGCACTCACTTTTGTAACACCCAGTTTGCACGCACTTTAGAACGTTACGGTGTTATACATAGCCTATCCACCCCGTACCATCCCCAAGCTAGTGGTCAAGTCGAAGTAGTGAATCGCGAGTTGAAACGCATTCTAGAGAAAACTATAGAGGGGAACCGTAGGGAGTGGGCGAACAAGTTGAATAATTCACTTTGGGCATATAGGACCGCATATAAGACCCCCATAGGTACTACGCCATATAGATTAGTCTATGGAAAAGCATGTCATCTTCCCGTAGAAATAGAACATAAGGCGTATTGGGCCATCAAATCCTTGGATCTTGATTTGACGCCGGCGGAAAGCGGCAACTCCAAATCAACGAATTAGACGAGTGGCGTTTATCGGCCTACGATAACGCCCGCATGTATAAGGAACGCTCAAAAGCCTATCACGATAAAAAGATTAGGCAAAGGCGAGAGTTTCGGGAAGGGGACCAAGTCCTTCATTTTAACTCCCGGCTTAGACTTTTTCCTGGCAAACTTAGATCACGTTGGTCAGGACCTTTCACCGTTATCCGTGTTTTCCCTTATGGTACTGTTGAGATTTCAGGCATGGAGCACGGTACCTTCAAGGTGAATGGCCACAGGTTGAAGCACTATCACGCAGGCGAGGAAGCCATGACCGAAAAGGAAGTGCTCTACCTGGACTTCAAAACTTGAGCGAACGAGAGGACGTCCGGCTTAAGACGTAAAATAAGCGCTTCTTGGGAGGCAACCCAGGTATTTTCATTTATGAAAAAAAAGGAGTGGTCACGGCCAACTGCTTAAGCAGTCACGGCCGTGACGCACTAACGAGGCACTCTCTGCCTCATGTCACGGTCGTGACATACTCCAGCGGCATTCACTGCCCAGCGTCACGGCCAACGCCTTAGGTCGTCACGGCCGTGACGGTCAATTTAATTTAATTTAAAAAAAATTGCCCCATTTTGTCACGGCTCGTGACATAGACGTCACGGCCGTAACTAGCGGCAGAAGAGGCCGCTGTCGAGTGTCACGGCCAAGACCTATATGGGTCACGGCCGTGACCTCGACGACTTTACATTAAAAATGTCATTTTTTCCCTTTTTTCTCCATCTCTTCCTCTCTCTCGCGATTTCTTCTCTCCCACCAACACTACCACCCACATATCACCATCATCCACCTTATCACCGCCACAAATCGACGCTGCCGCCACCTAAAATTCACGGTGATTATTCCCTAGTGCAATTCAAACTTCAAGGTATGAATTTTCTTCCTCTTTGCACTATTTCGATTTAAATTTTGAAAAATCTCGTCGAAATTTTTAATTTTTGGATATGAATTTGTTCTTAATTGTTCATTACATGATATATCTACTATTGGGTATGCTTAATTCGTTGAAATTAGTGCGAATTTTCGGAGTTTGATGATGAACCCTAATTTTCGAAATTGGGGCTTCTTGAAATTGGGACCAATTTTGTGTTTTACCTGCTCTATTATTGGTAGATACATGCTAGGAGCTCTTCAATCATGCTCAATTACGTGAATTGACGTTGAATTATGACATGTTTACGGAGAACCCTAATTTCGATTTTGGGGCTTTTCGAAATAAGCCCAATTTCATGTTCTTCGTGCTATTTTATGATGATTACATGCTATTGACATGTTGGGTACGCGTAATTTGTTGATTAGGAACATTAATCTTGGATTTGATATGCTTATCCCAACTTACCCGTGACGTGTTCGACAAAATGCCGCTTTGAACTTTTGCATGTGATCGGGGTTACTACATGTCTCCTGTAAATATTTTGGTCAAGTCAGGTTGCTTGCGTTTATTTGCTATCTTTTTGAGCTCACACTTTCACTTTCAGGTACTATGGGTAAAAGTCGATCCTCAGCCTCACGTGACCCCGCCTCGCGTTCGCCCGTTCGTCAAAGGCGACGCGGACCCCTGCCGACAATGCTAGAAACCATGGGCCAGTTCACTGACGAGGCCCAGGCGGCACGATACACCCGGCTGAAGGGAATGGAGTTCATAGCCATGGACCAAATCGATCACGAGACACTGGCGAAGTACCACATCGACCAGCAGGTCGCCCAGTACTTCTCACTCAGCGGATGGAACACATTCCTGGCCATCGACGAACCAGCATACAAGGAACTCACCTTAGAGTTCCTTGCCACGTTCTCCTTCGACGAATATGGCGACCACACAATCCGCTTTCGCGCGTTCAACGAAGAGCATATAGTAAGGGCCGACAATGTGTGCCATGCACTTGGAGTCCCAGAGCCCCGACACCGGTCCTTCGCGACCTTCTTCGATACACCGAGCAGACGACGGGGGTGCTGGGCTGAAATCGCTGGACCTGGCGAGCTAGCATGTAGCGCGAAGACGTCAAAGGCATCTGCGCTACGGAGCCCAGGACTGCGCTATATTCACCGCCTCCTGACGACCTCGCTTACACCGAGGGGTGACTCACACGGAGCAGTCACCCTCCGCGATCTGTATTACCTGACCCAGCTGCAGCGAGGCGAACGGATCAATTTAGGGATGGCGGTGTCCCACGCCTTCAGTGCTCAGGCGGAAGCACGACCCCATGGCAAGATCGCGTCGGCCCACTGATCACCAAGGTGATCAAGGGATTACGCTACTGGCAGGCAAATGCACCCGAGATGGAGGTAGTAGGCGAGCGTCACCCAATGAACGAGGAGATGCTGGTGAAGATGAAGATTCTCGTGAAGGCGCCCACTTGGACTCGCACCAACAAGGTGTATATCTGGCACGAGATGTATCGCGACTAGACCGACCAAGGAGCTGTCCCCGACGACCAGCTCTACCTCGACGGCCCACACCCAGTGGAGACGGACACGACGACTGCAGGGCCCTCATTTCCCTCTGGCTACCATCAGGGCGAATCATCCGGCGTCGCCCCGTACGCTTCAACGGCAGACCTTGAAGCACTGCGCAAGGACATGATGCGCATGAACGCCGACTCGCTACAGAGGGACGACGAGCTCCGGCGATACAACGAAGAGACTCGGCGCCGACAGGAAGAGTTCGAGCGCCATAACAAGGAAGCCCACCGCCGCTACGACGCAGAGCTGGAGCGCTACAACCAGGCCCTTCAAGCCATGGACACGGCGCTCAAGTATTCCCAGCAGTCGATGGCTTTCCTGCGCCCGAGGCCACCATCACCACCGCCGCCGCCACCTCCTCAGGGATTTCTTTTCCTTTTCCTTATGACATTGCGTTTGCTTGCGTAGTCGCGTGTGTTTTCCTTCATGACATTGCGCTTATAACTATGTTTCTAGTTAATCTTATGACTACTCTCTTCTCGTGTCTATTGCCCTCTAGCTAGCGCCAGGATACGTATAATGGATTACAACACGACCTTCACGCGCATAATAAACAACTACGACACGACCACGTCAGGGGAGTCCCGTTCTTTTAAACTTTTTTCCTTTCCCTTTTATCATTTTTACGTTGAGGACAACGTCTGACTTAAGTGTGGGGAGGGGAATGTAGTTTTAGAACTTACGTGAAAATTTTTAAATTTTTATGACGTGTCCGTGAGTCGTTGAGTTCGTTGGAAAGGCATGAATTACTGAATCAGGCATGATTGTTTGCACTTATCTCGAGTTGGTCTGCATTCTATGAAATTCTGTGAGCAATTAGGACATGCATGACTGATTGTATCTTATCTGCCTGAATAGATATAGCACTGTTTTGAGAGATCCGTACACATAACCCTGTTTTGTGTGAGAGTTTGAGCCTGACGAGCTTACGCTCATTTTTCTTGGTCGTGTGACGTTCCTAGTCTATATCTCTCTAGAACTTGCCTGTCTGATGCGTGTTGAAACTGTTTTGGTGTGTTAGTGTGAAAATGATGAGGGCAATAGGAATCAAGTCCAGGGCCAAAATTTTCTTAACCATGACGAACCCCACTAGTTAGCCACGTTGAGCCTGAGCCTATTTGTTGCGTACCTCGTATGTTATAGAAGCCACTGACCCGAATAAACCTCCAGAAATTTTATGAGCCTGAGTTGATTAGAATAAAGCAGAAGTCGAACTTGAAAGTTACTGTTCCAGTATTTGATTTGATATTCTTCTCTGCCATTCGTGAAATGACTCGTCCCTTACTTGACCGTTTTCTGAAATGACCCGATCCCTTGCATAAGCCTGCCCATAGCCGTTTGGCAAGATATAGGTCTCGGTAATAAGTATCCCTAGGTACACGGCATTCGCTGTGACGATGTATTCTTTGCGACAAAAGCCGAACCCTGATGTTTTTAGGGAATAAGGGCAGTGCACAAAAGTAGAGCGTAAAGGTGAAAGGGCAGAAAATGAAAGGAAACTGGGTTGAGAGGGTCGAGCAGAAAAGTCTAGGATCTCGGAGCGAGAACGTCTATGTTGGGACGTGTGACTATCTGTTTGATCATGCTGTATTCCTTGATAATTTTCGATCACGTGTCCTAGCTCTAAGATTAAGTGTTCATTATTTATGCTTGCCGCTTCATGATTGTTCGACCCGTTTTCCCCAAAAAGACCCTCAGATTTATACTTGCCCTTTGAATAGTAGAGATGCGATTAACTTGCAAGTTTATGGTAGGGGTTGGACTAGTGCACGAATTGAGCGACTCATCATATACTAGACTATACACTTGAGTGAATCGAGTGAATCCTTGTGAGGTATGAGTCTCGATTAGCAGTGCGAAGAAAATTCAGGTCGACGAGTGCAAGTCATTAGTGTAATGTCCGTGATTGTTTGCTTGATTCCTTTTGTTCTTTCTAGTTTGATGCCTTATCTGATTTCTAATTTACTTGAGGACAAGCAAATGCTAAACTGTGGGGAGGTTTGATAAACGTAATATTTATTCGGGGTATAGTAGAGCTTTAGCAACCAATTTATGCATTTATTCGATATATGCTAAACTAGTACTTGATTTATTCCTTATGTTCGATACTCGTTTACTCACGTTACTGCACTACAAATGATAGGTTCACTGCCTATCGCACGTTGGTGATAGTAATTAGGTAATCGTTTTAATTATTACTTGTCGCACTTTTCATTCACACACCACTTGTCGATCAATAGCCGACCAAGGGACACGTGGGGAGTGATGATTGGCTAACATTGAGACCAGGAAAGGGGGCGTGCCAGTCTGACACGGTACACCTGCGACAAGTGGTCCCTAAAAGGACGTCCAGCTGGCAACAGGGGAACAGAACGGATATATGGGAGAGAGAGAAGGCAAATGCCAACATGACTCAACACAATACACTTAAACACTTAGATATTTTCCTCTGGGGTCGTCTTCTTCATCTGTTTTACACCATTGATGCACTGTAACGAGTGGCGTGAGTTTGAGGGTGTATTTCTCAATCGTGAATAGTGGAAACTGTTCCTGGCGGCCCGTGGACGTAGGACATCTGTCCGAACCACGTAAAATCGGTGTCTATCTCGTTCTTTTCCTTTTCTAACACTGAAACACATATCCTAACACACGCAGAAACGTTAGACCTAGCCCGTTTCACTCGTCAACCATCTTTCCCAGACCTAAATCTTGTTGATCGGGGTCATACCCGCATCAAAAAGAATGAGCGCGAGTCTCGTGTGAGGGACTTAGCTTTGGAGAAATCACGTCAGCTGGAGGTGGAGAGTGCAGCTGCCCTTGCTGCTAAAGAGACCGAGCTCACGACCCGTCTGCACCAGCTCATAGATGCACAATAAGCCCAGATTGAACTAAAGGCTAAGGAACTGTTGGCTGAAAGGGAGAAAACCCTGAAGGTTGAGCTGGAGCAAGCTTTCGCCGCTAAGGTCGAGGGTAGTCATTCCGCGGGGAAGCTGGAAGGTGTCCAGCTCTATCAGAAGCATCTCATGGGTTCTCCTCTCGGTATGAAGTTCATGGCCCAGCTGAGCCAGAGTTGGCACGAGGGCTATCGGCATGACACCATTTCTCTGGTGGACTTCGCGCCCTTTATGCAGCATTACTTCTTGGGAGGTTTCGCTGCTGGACGTGAGCCCACCTCTACGCTGGATGCGGTGATGGAAGCTATGAGCGCCCCTCCGACATTTAATGGGGATCCAGAGGCCGCCCCAAATCCGAACTTCTGGTCTGTCGGGGTGCCCCACTGCTCTCCTACTCTGTTGGAGGTCTCACCTGAGGTCCTCCTGGTTCAACTCTCCGAGTTAGAGCAGCAGGAGCTATCTGCTACTTCAGAGGTCCCTGACTCTGCGGCCGGTTCCAGCGCTCCACCCTCTTAGCTTGCTAGCCTGTTTCCTGTTTCTGAACAATTAATGTTTTTCCCTTTTGCGGACTTCTTTTGTTATTTTCCTGTTTTGGACATCTGTTGCTGTTTCTTTTTCCCGAGCCCTACATGTTGTTTTTCTGAGGGCTTCTGTGACGCTTTTCTAGTGGTCCTTTTTCCTTCATCATTCAATATGCGTGATGTTGTAGCGTGTTTTCTTTTTTGCTGTCTGTTTTCCGACTTAATCGCATACGAATGTAGATATTTTGAGCCCCTTCTGCTGTCGGCGATTGGGACTACACTACTACCACTCTCCACTCCCCCTACTTCGAATAGTGCTGAGGTTCGTCAGTATATTCGAAGTACACCAAGAACGCTTCTTTTTTACTTCACCAGCCTCACTTTCTCCCATCATTGTGCCATCTGGCCGTGCTCAAATCGGAGCTCCTCTTCAAGAGATTATTTAACTGACAGAAAGGCGTACCTGGGGAATCTCAACAGTGTGTCGAGTTTGTTACTCGTTTTCGTTTTTCCATCAGGTCTGTTGGGTATCAGCAGACCTCTCCCCTTTTGCGAGGTCATCGCTGGCTGGGGACCGGCGAGGTTCACCCGTGGTAGCCCCGTCCGAGCCTACTGAGCGGTTGTCTAAGGTGACCTAGAGGCGGAATACCTCTATACGGGAACCAGCTGCATAGCCGCATCTGGGCTTATAAGTGCGCATCTGCGCGGCCGCGTCTGGACCAGCCACATCTGGGCTAAATAAGTGCGCATCTGCGCGGCCACGTCTGGGCTAAATAAGTGCGCATCTGCGCGGCCACGTCTGGGCTAAATAAGTGCGCATCTGCACGGCCGCGTCTGGGCCAGCCACGTCTGGGCTAAATAAGTGCGCATCTGCGTGGCCACGTATGGGTCAGCCACGTCTGGGCTAAATAAGTGCGCATCTGCGCGACACGTCTAGGCCAGCCACATCTGGGCTAATAAGTGCGCATCTGCGCGGCCGCATCTGGGCCATTTGGGGGGAAAGGTACCATTAGGACACAGATTTCCGAAAAGTAGTTTCATTTAGAGGATGGTGCCTCGTTAAAACATTGCCAAGTAAAACCCCCTTGGGATAAAACCTTGGCGAAGGAAAAAGAGTACACCTCCTCGTATGATTTATATACATCCTTTCAAACCTCACTAAGCATAATACTTCTTAAGCTTTGAGATATTCCAGGGACGTGGCACTCCACGCCCATCTTCGTCCTCTAACTCATATGCACCACCTCCCAAAATGCGGGCCACCTTGTAGGGACCCTCCCATGTCGAGTCGATTTTCCTCAGTGGTTTGAGTACATCTGCCCTTCTTAAGACCAAATCCCCCACCTGGAATCGTCGGGGCTTTACCTTTCGATCATAAGCTGCTTTTACTCGACTTTTGTACCTTTCCATCCTTATCAAGGCCAGCTCTCTGATTTCCCCTATCAGATCCAGATCCTCTCTTCTGAGCCGAGCGTTCTGCTCTTCTTCGTAGTGGATGACTCTGTGCGTCTCCATCCCTATCTCAATAGGTATCAGAGCGGCCGATCCATATACTAACTGGAAAGGCGTTTCCTCCGTGGCTTCTCGCGGAGTGACGCGATATGCCCATAGCACGGGGTCCAGAGATTCCAACCATCTGCCACCCTCTTGCTCCAATCTGGCCTTTATCCAACGAAGGATAGTACGATTGGTGACCTCCACCTGCCCATTAGCTTGGGGTGTCCCACGGAGACGAATCTCTGTTGTATCTTCATTCCCATGCAGAACTCACGGACCTTGGCCCCGCAAAATTGCGTGCCATTGTCAGAGACGAGAATCCGGGGAGCTCCAAACCTGCAACAGATGTGATGCCACAAGAAGTCTATTACGTTAGTTTCGCCGATTTTTGAAACTGTTTTAGCCTCAACCCATTTGCTGAAATAATCAACAGCTACTATAATGAACTTCTTATGGGCATTGGCGACGGGCATCGGTCCCACGATATCTATCCCCCACTTGTCAAGCGGGCATGGAGAATGCATCACTCCCAGCTCCTCCGCTGGCACGTGGATCTTTGGACCATGCTTTTGGCAACTTTCGCACAGTCTGTCCAATTCCTTAGCATCTCTCAACAAGGTTGGCCAGTAGTATCCTGCTCTGATCACTCTCTTCTCGGGGAATCTGTCGTATTCGAAACTATCGAAGGAGGCCTTCAGCCTCCCCACTCGTTCGGCATACTTCACCATCTTTTCGTTCTTAGCTTCGTAGTTCCCCTGGACCTGCTGGGCCACTAGTTGGGAGTCCGAGTACATACCCCCGTAGCTCCTAGGTTGCTAAGGATCTCCATCGCTTTCACCAGGGCTTCGTACTCAGTTTCGTTATTGGATGCCTGGAAGTCAAAGGTTACTGCGAACTGCAGTTCATCCCCCTCCGGCATGATTATCAAGATTCCTGCCCCTGCTCCTGTCGATGTTGACGAGCCATCGACATAGGCCTTCCAGGTCGGTGACACCTCTCCACGGATAGATTCTAGTAGGAAATCCGACAGGGCCTGTCCCTTAATGGCATGTCGCCTTTCGAACTCAACATCGTTTCACCCAGTTCAACTGCCCACTTGACCATCCTTCCGGAAAGATCGGGCCTGCTCAAAGTCTGTTTCAAAGGTAAATTGGTGCGTACCCGTACTTTGTGAGATAGGAAATAGGGGCGTAATCTCCGGACAGACACCGTCACTGCCAAGGCTGCCTTCTCAATTTCAGAGTATCTGCTTTTGGCCACGTTCATCATCTTACTCACGAAGTACACCGATTTTTGTGTGTCGCCTTCCTCCTTCAGGAGAACCGAGCTCACGGCACGTTCCCCTGTGGAAAAGTATAAGATCAGCTCATCTCCAGGCAATGGTTTAGTCAATAACGGCATGTTATGCAAGTAATCCCTTAGCCTTTCGAATGCCGACTGGCATTCTTCTGTCCACTCAAATCGGCATCCTTTCCGGAGTATTTTGAAGAAAGGTAGGCTCCTATCCGCGGACTTGGCGATGAATCTGCTCAATGCCGCCAGCCTACCTATTAAGCATTGGACCTCCTTGACGTTCCGGGGTGGCTGCATCTCCAGTATGGCTTTTACTTTGTTGGGGTTGACTTCTATTCCCCTTTTCGTCACCATATACCCCAGAAACTTTCCCGACTGCACTCCAAAGGTGCACTTCTCGGGGTTCAGCTTTATGCCACACGTCCGGATGGTTCGGAAAGCTTCGTCCAGGTAGGCAATGTGATCTTTGGTCCACGTCGACTTGACCAACATGTCATCCACGTACACCTCCATATTGCGCCCTAGCTGGTTCTTAAGCACGATGTCAACCATCCGTTGGTAGAGCTCCTGCATTTTTAAGCCCAAAGGGCATCCTGATGTAACCGTACGTGCCCCCCGCTGTGACAAAGCAAACCTTGTCTATATCGTTCGGGTTGAGCTTTATCTTGTGGTACCCCTGATAAGCATCTATCATACTTAACATCTCGCATCCGGACGTAGAGTCCACTAGCTAATCTATCCTCGGTAGAAGGTAGTGATCTTTGGGGCAGGCTTTGTTAAGGTCACGGAAATCTACACACATTCTCCAGGAGCCATTCCCTTTCTTGACCATAACCACGTTAGCCAGGTGGGGAACTGTACCTCTTTGATGTGTCCTGCCTTAATTAGCTTCCCAACCTCAGCCTCGATGTCTTGATCTCTCTCAACTCCAAATCGTCGGAGTCTCTGCTTCACAGGGCGGCTTCCTGGCAATATGTTCAGGTGGTGCATAGCTATCTTGGGATCTACTCCGGTCATGTCTGCTGGGGAGAATGCGAAGAGATCAGCGTTTCGCCTGAGGCATTCGACCGCCTGCGACGTTGTCTCCTTACCCATCTTCGTCCCTATCTGGGTAGCAAAACCCTCATTTCCTGGGTAGAGCTCTACTGTCATTAACTCCTCGTCGGGCTGGGGCTGCAGCTTCGTAGGTTCGCCATCCTCCTTCCCCAGTTTCGTGCGTTTGGCTTGCCTAACTTCGACTCCGTCTTTTTCCTTTCCCCCCGTCACGACCTTGACCTCATTGGCGTAACAACGGCGAGAGCTGGTCTGATCTCCCGAGATCTCCCCCACCTGATCGCCTACCGGGAATTTGATCTTCAAGTGGTACGTCGAAGGTACAACTCTGAATCCGTTAATAGCTGGACGCCCCAGTATGATATTGTATGAAGAAACCGCATCAATCACCAGGAAGTTAACCATCCGTACCACCCGTTTGGGGTCCTCACCCAGTCCCACCGGGAGTGTGACTTGGCCCAAGGGTTGGATACCAGCTCCCTCGAATCCGTACAAAGTAGTCACCGGCTTCAGCTCCATTGCTAACTTCATCTGCTTGAAGCAATCCAAGAACGTTATATTCGCTGAACTGCCTCCATCTATAAATACCCGTGACACGTTGTATTCGGCCACGTCCGTGGTGATTACGAGAGCGTCGTTGTGGGGCCGCACGACGTCGACCTCATCCTGCGCCCCAAACTGTATGTTCCCTGTGCTCTCCGTTTGACCTACTAGGCTGTCTCCTATCAAGGCTTTTCCCCTCTCTTTCATGCGAGCATACGACTTCCGTGCCCTGTGTGAGTCTCCACCGTCCGGGCCCCCAACTATGATGAGAATGTGAGCTCTTGGTTGGCTGGGCCTAGGCCTATTAGGTTCCAGCATAGGCTGCTTTCCCTTGTCATGTCCCAGGCCTTCCTTCTCCCGGGGTTGTATGGGTGGAACTGGTCCTCGATCTCGATATACGAACTCCTTCAGGTACCCTGCCTTTATCAGCCTTTCCACTTCATTCTTCAGGTGTGTGCAGTTGTTCGTGTGATGCCCATATTCGTTATGATGACGACAGAAGGGCCCTGTTGTGGGCTTTGGGTATCCTCGAGGGCTCCCGAGGGTACCTGATGTCTGGATGTCTTGTCGCCACAGCCAGGACCTCTTCCAGGCTTGTTCGTAGGGGAGTGTATCTCTGATATCTAGGAAGAAATCTGTTCGCGCCACCTGGTATAGGCCTTCTGGTCACTGGGGGGTGAATGTCTCGGACATTTCCCTTGTTTCGATTATGACTTGGCATTTCCTTCTTAGGTACCGCCCTGGTCGTTGCCTCTCGGATCTTTGCCAACCTGCTCTCCTCCAAATTTATATACTTATCTGCTCTGCTCAGCAGTTCCTCAAACGTTTCTGGGGGCTTTTTGGAGAGCGAGGCAAAGAAGTCGCCAACCTGCAAACCGTGAACCAGAGCGTTAATTTTAACAGAAGTAGTCGCAGAGGGTACCTCTAAGGCCGCCACATTGAATCTTTTGACATAGGACCGAAGGCTCTCGTCTGGTCGCTGCATGACTTGAAACAAAGACATATCAGACTTAGGGGACTTCCGAGCGCTCGCAAACTGGGTGATGAACCTTTCTTGGAACTCCTCGAATGAGTGGATAACCTCCAATTCTAATTGGCTGAACCACTGTTGGGCAGCTCTCACCAATGTTGTCAGAAAAAACCTACACTTCACTCCTTCCGAGAAGTTATGCAACAAGATGGTATCCTTAAAACGTAGCACATGCTCCTCTCCCTCCAACAATCCTTTGGCGAAAGGCGTGCCGGCCTGGTGCAACCCTCGGAGATGCGGCCTAGTCGTCTTGTTCTGCATCTCATCTACCATTTTCTTTAAGTCCGACATCTGTCTTCTAAGCTCTTGTCCCCTCGAACTGACAGCTCTCCCTTGTCCGCGCGTGCTACAGCTTCTCCCTTCCACTTCTTGCTCGTTGGCTCTCCTGTCTCCCTGTATCCTGCATCCACTGGCTAGGGTTGTCGGAGGTGCTACATTCCTTTGGTTTACTGGCCCTTCCTGGACTCCTCTGGCAGGCTCCTCACCTCGTCTGGGTGTTGGGTTCAATGGTCCATCATCACCTTTTTCCTGGGCAACACTCTCCTACACGGGTTCCTTTCTGGTAATGTACGTAAGGTCTCCTCTTCAGCCACCGCGTTTTCTCCTACCGTTTCCGCCCACTCTGAGACATGTCCATCTGAGGTCCTGCCCTGAACGGAGAGGGACTGCTTCCGTTTGCCCTTGATCCTCGCTTTCTTAGCAGTTATAGCCGCATCCACCGCATTTTTCACCAACAGGTCTACCTGTTCCACCGTCATGGTTATGGGGTTTGAGGCGGAACCGCTCCAGACGGTCCTGCAAAGGTGGGTGTCGGCGCAACCACCGGGGCCTCGATCGGCGAGGCCAACGTTGGGGCCGACGCGCGACTTTTCCCTGCTTCCCCGTCGACTTCCTCAAACCTTCCTTGCAGGTCTTGTGCCAATGATGGTTGTTCCTCCATCATAGCCAACTTCTGTACGTCCTTAAGGCCTACTGCTCTTCTGACGACAGCACCTTTCTATGGTCTCTCTCACGTCTTGCCTTCAATCAGACACAAACTCGGTTTACCTTCCTTGCCTTATCTTCAAACAGGCCCAGAAACGGCCTGCCTTCCTTGCTATCACTGCCCAGCACTCTCACGTCTCAGACCATCTTTCCCACAGACGGCGCCATTTGATGCGGGTACGACCCCGATCAACAGTATTTTGTCCGAAAAAATGGTGATGGGTGAAACGGGCTAGGACTCTTGGTTTGGGTGTCTTTTAGGATCTGTATTTAGTGCTGAGAAAGAAAGAAATGACAGAGACGCAGATTTACGTGGTTCGGACAGGTGTCCTACGTCCACGGGCCGCCGGAAATAGTGTCCACTAGTCACAGTCGGGAAATACACACTCAAGCTCACTTCGCTCGTTACAGTTTGTTAATGGCGAAAAAGAGAATGAAAAAGATGAATACAGTTATTTCTCTAAGTATTTTGTGCCTCGTATTGAATCTGTCCCTTCTCTTTCTCTCTCTGATCCTCTTTTATTCACATATGCCCGTTTTCTCTTTGTCGTCCCAGCTGGCAGTCCTACGGGACCACATGATGGTGACGTTAGTACCACATAGGAGAGACAGCACCTGCGGGCGTACGGATGTCAGACTGGCGCGCCTCCTTCCTGCTGACAATGTCGATCACTCACAATGACCCACGTGTTCCTTGGTCGGCTTGGTCCAATATTTCCCGCATAGACTATTTCCCCGTCTACTTTTTCCGTACATAGTCACAGATACCCAGAGGTTCACCTCATCTGTCAATATGTCCGCTAAGTCACTATTTTCAGGTAGTCAGGTTAGGAGGAATGCTGGGCTAAAGGTTACCCCTATCAGTGGGAATGTATATTTTATTATTTTGTAGAATTAGTGCCTTTTGGTATATTCATAGATAAAAATTTTCTACGGTATGCTAATAATATAAAGAGATGAGTATGATATGAGCCGCAACATATCTTCATGGATCACTATGGATTGCAAGCTTCCAAAAAGTATTAAATTCAGTACCCAAAAGAATATTATTACAAAAATTACCCCTTTTATTGATTCCATAACACATATATAATTTATCTCAATTTATTATGTTGCTACTGAGAAATTCTAGACCTTTTATTTGGATTTCAACATACACCGCTCAGATGCATCGAATCTTGATTGCAATGATCATTGTAAATATCAAACAATCAATCATATGCCAACTTTTTATGTGACTAATTCGTAACTTCGCCCCCACCAGAATGGACCATTCTAAACGCAAGATTTTAACCGCACGTAAATAAAATAACTATATAAAAATGGCTATTTATTAAAGAAAAAATATTATATTATTTTACAATGTGCAATATCATACATGATACAAGTACAAATCACGCTGCTCAGTGCTCATTGCCGACCATGCATGTAATATTTACAAAATGATCCTCCAGATTACGAAATCTCACTTCTAACCCCTTATCTTAATTTACAAATAAAGTCCCCCTCTATTCCTACCCTACCTCAAACATCACGATTTATATACACTTCTAACTTTTGAATCACATTTATCATTTTAATAAGGCCCTTGACTCACTCTCATTCTCTTTCAAAATCTTCAATTCCAATCAAAATCAAGCCAATGTAGGAATACTTGGATTTCGTCTGTCCCTATCGAGACAGTCGAAACCCTCAATCCTTACGGTCGGTCCGCTACCAAAATTTTTAATAGAGCGGTTAGTTTTGTGCACTGAATCAGAGGTTATAATCGTAATTGCTCGTGGAGAAATACGGCTAAAATTTTCTTCTCGAAAATACGAGTCTTTAGTTAACGGGTTAGATACCCTATCGGGCGGTGACCCGAAAAAGTATCGAGGCGGCGAGTTTTCTTGTCTGCCCTATACAATAGTAGAACAAAAAAAAAATTCAGGGGCCGAAAATAGGAATGAACATAAAAACAGGGAGCCAAAAAAAAGAGGCAAACCTTTGTTAACATGATATCCAGCAACTCAATTCCAGCATTAGCTTCGGAAGCCTCTTGATGGTAGCTGTTGATGGAAATAAAATAATAAATAAATAAATAAATAAATAAATAAATAAATTAGAACAATGAAAAGAAAAAAAAAATCAGAACGTGGAAAAGTCCAAATAGGACTCGGAAAGAACCGAGTAATTACCTAACATGCCATCTCATGGGTTGTGCTTCACCGACCATTGAGTTGATTAAAGAAAGCCTACGTGGCTTTGGACACACAATAGCTTCTCTCTTTTGCTGAACCTCAATGTGATTCTTCATCATCTCTCTGTATATACGTATATATATTTGATAAAAAATAATCTTCCAACATATAACATAGAAACAAACACTAAAAATATCAGCAAAAAAAGAGTGTTGCAATTTCTTAGCTTATGTTTCAAGTTAAGATCCCGCCGTGAGGAGTGGGCTGGGATTATTTTGACCTTCCCTTATATAAATAATTACGATTGACTAAAAATATACGACCTTTGTGTATAATATGTAGATTTAGTAAGTATCAATTGGCCTGTGGTGTAGAATTTCAATAGAGGTTAAAGGGATCGGAAACAAGTCAAAATGCTTTCTTTATTATCAGTAATCTGATATTTCCCATATAAAAAAAATATGTATTTCAAGAAAATAATGGGAACGAAAGAAAAATAAAACCCAAGGAAGCATAATAGAGCTTACATATTATTTAAACAAAAAGGAAAAGAAAATCAAATTCAATAACCTCAAAAGTACCAAAACTTCTTCACAGACTTGATTCAGGGACTTCTGGGCATGGGCTATCCTAAAACTTCTCAAAATAAAATACAGAAATTTCCTCTTATTCTATTTTATTTTCTTAGGGCTCTAAAAGTTAGTTGCCTTAACTACAACTAACGGAAAAGGAAAAAGAAATTATTACCTGAATTATTGTGCAAGAATTGATGGAAACTCCTTTGCAAACGAACAAGCGCAGTGCAAGAAATAAAGAAAATATATTAATATTACGAGGAACTTAATTTGAATTAAGCAGACTAATAAGTCGGTCAGTGTTGGAGGACGAAGGTTGACGAAGGAAGAAGCCAGTGGGATTTATACAGGAGATGGGAAGAAATAATAATAATAACAATTAATAATAATAAAAATAACAATAATAAAATTGTACAAAAAAGAGTGCGTGGGAGACAACTCCTGCTGTTAATGAGCAATATAAATATTCTTTCCTACTTCGCAACCTCAGTACAGTAACTTAGACCTAAAATTAGATGATAGTTACGTTTGGTACAAACATATATGTGCGTTGTTCGAAACGAACAAGTAGATCTCAATTCTATCAGAAGTTTATAAAATATCAAAATAATAAAACAACAAAAAGATCAAAATATTAAGACAGGCAAAGCCCATGGTCCAACTAATCGCAGCAAATTTATACATTACATCGCCTTATTTTATTCATAATATTTAAAATAGTTCTTAGTGAATCACGCCGGCGGTGCCTACAAACTCATCAATCACACCACAGTTCCCCAAACTATACAAAATTAAGTAATTTTATTAATAAAGGGTCTTTACACATAAATACCCCTCCATACAAAAAAAATTGTAATTTAGTCCTCTGTCAGGATTTTTTATATGTATGTACCTAACAGAATATTTTTTTTGCAAATAGGTACCCGATCCGCCACATGTACGCCATACAACACATTCGGGTACCCTATATCAACACATTTGGGTGCCCTATATAATAGAAAATGGTAGTCCGTATTAGCACATTTAGGTACGGTCTATTTAAAACATAGGTACGTCGTAGAACACATTTAGGTACCCTATATCAACAGGTTATGGTACGCCATACACACACAGGAAGGTACGGCATGACTGAAGAAACTGGTAAAAATTAAATAGTGTACCTATCTGTAAAATTTTTGGGTACCTATGTGTAAAAATTTTATTCAATTAGGTATTTATGTGTAGATGTCCGTTAATAAATAAAGAAATCTGTAATATGAGCTTCAGCTCGTTTCTTGTTGTAATCTTGAAGAAGAAAGAACTCTGTTTCTACAATTTCATTCTCACTCGTTAAAATTCTATCATACAACGCGGGAGATTAACCCTTATATAATACATAACTGGGCTTTACCAAAACACTGGCCCACTAAAAAAATAAAACGTATAATAGAACAGAGCTAGAAAACAGAGCAACTATTCTGTCCAGCGTCACGGTCACATGTAGTTTCCTTCACGGCCGTGAGAGACGGCAGAGAGTGTGGATTTGTTCCAGTCGATTGTCACGGCTTCACTCAAACATTGTCACGGCCGTGAGAGACGGGAGAGAGTGTGGATTTGTTCCAGTCGATTGTCACGGCTTCACTCAAACATTGTCACGGCCGTGATCCTTAGCTGACAGCCTTCAATTCTGCATATATCTCAATAATAAATACCATCATATTAAGCATTGTGCCCCAATTTAGAAGTATATAATTTTTGAGTTAATAAATTGACATTTAATATATGATATTGTATTTACATTTTAAAATGAATGTTTTGAAATATGTAAATTAATATAATAGTTTTTTAAGATTTAATTAAAATCAATCAGATTAAAGGACTAAATTATAAATTACACAACATAATTGACACATCAAATTGAGAGAACTGTTACTCGGATGTGTTGTCCCTTTAATATAACACTAGGTAAGAATGGTCGCACGTTGTGCGGCGATGAGGGCACCGTAACCCGGAGAATCATCCTACAAAGGTCGGAAATGTTTAAGCCAATAGACTTACCAAGAAAACTGGAAAACTTATTGACATCTGCCTTCCCGAGCATGGCCAATCCGTTTGGTTCAGTGGGTGAAGGAGCAGAAATAGTGCACATGAATTGGGTGAAGGAACAAAAATTGTATGATTTACAAAAACTGCAACCGATTCTCAGAGAGAACGTTCCCTCGCACCTGAGTGCTAATAATTTAGTCTGGTTCAAAGTGTCTTCAAAATCACTAATGGTAAAACAGTGGATATTGTTTGACATCCCGAAAGAAAATTATTAAACTCATTTTCTCCTCAATTTTCTTTCGACAATAGTTCTTCAGCCAAACATCATGTTAAAGTGGCACAAATTAGTAAAGGAGAACAACAAAAGAAAGTTAAAATTTAGAGTATACATCATCCTCAACACTAAACCAACCTTCCACTCTACAAAGGTATCATTGATGGACCTTATGAGCAAGACCGTTAAATATGTACAAATGTGAGTAGCCTTCTTGTCAGATAGGCAGCAATGGGTTAATGTTACAATGGGTTAATGTTAGTAAACATGAATTTACCACACCACTACTAACAGTAAGTCTGATATTCTCTCGAAGAGTATTGATATGGCGTGTCAAATGGACATATCTTCAACAGATTCGTATCTTAAAACATCCTTCTACATAAATAAAAGCACAATTCACAAATCAATGATTGTGGGTTATTTACAGTTATCAAATATACCTCTTTAAGTTGCTCTCGAATGTTTCCCCGTCCTCAGTCAACAAATATGAGTAACTTGATTTCCGTCAATATCAAAAAGGTGATAACTGGAATATGTACTAGAGAACAATAAATAAAATTCCCCATCATAGGCGGTTAAGTAACCTTGCTAAATCATGGTCATATAAAACCAAGTTATCTCCACTGGTAGGGTAAAGTGGAAGCCCCAATTTTCCAATAACAGGTGCCAATGGATTTTCCTTGCAAACATCATATAACCTACAGCAACACACTTCAATCAGGGGAAAGAAAATATAATCGCAAAACTATGTAAAAATGTAATTACCATATGAAACCAACCGGAAACAAAAGGAAAGCAAGCAAACTTCTGCTACCATGATTCACCCAAGTCAACTGGGTAACCAAAATATCAAGATAACCTTAATGAAAAGAAGATGGAAAAATTTAATTAGTATAATTGTCAGCTGCCAACAACCGTACATTGCTATGTTAAATAAACCATTACGCATCCAAAAACTTGTACCTGAAATAAGGACACGTGCTGCGACAATGGCAGCAAAGCTCGACCCTATGACGACGATAGAAAGAGAGCTCGTGGATCTTCTTTGAGAAGTTGAATAAGGAGCCGTAGAAGTAAATAAACAACATAAAATCAGCTTTTAATAAGAAACACTGCAGTTAGGAACGAAAAGAAAAAGAATAAAAAAAAAGTAAAAGAAACACTGCAATTAGGAAGGAACGAAACCTACCAGTTTGCAATTGATGATTACCCATCACTCACTGAGGGTCTGCGTACCGTGAGGTGACTGACTGTAGAAGAACTATCGTATTGAATACGCCAGTCACACAGGAAGCACATATTGGGGCATCAGGTTGAAGATGCTCATGGGACTACACCCTGGGGACGACTTCCTTTACGAGCGTGATTGGGGTGGGGAATTTCTCGGAAAACCTTCTCGTGACAATGGTGTTCGAAGGAGGAGGTAACAAGGAGGGGAGACGGAGACGGAGACTGTTGAATTGGGAAAGAAAGCGAACGGCAAACACGGTCTTTTTACTTTTAATATTAAATTAGTAGTAGATTAACTGTTAGAGGTGACCTGCCACCTGCTATAAACTGGGGTGGCTTCACACTTTTATAGTACTAGTAGATATAGATAACAGTATCCCACTAAAATATCAACAGCTCCAAGAGAAGTAGGCCCAAATAATGGGCCAGGCCCACCACGATCCATATAGGCCCAATTGTAAATGGGCCGGCCCATCTTATTCCAACAAAATCTTATGAAGATGTTTTTACATCAAGCCAAGAGACAACATCACTTAGGACATTCAATATCCTATCATCAGATTCTCCTTCAAAAATGCAGTGAAATCCTCCTTCGTATAGCTTTAAAGTCTTGTCTTTGCTCGAACAATTATCGTACAGAAATTGGCTCACCTTTGGATCCGTCACCTTATCCGCCGACCCGTGCAGTATCAGCATCGGAGATTCAACCTATTATTACATTTTCTTGATACTCTTCTTGTAATAACTAACTAACAATGCAAGAAAAAAGACAGCTTTAAATTTTTTCTTGTTACCTTTGCGACCTGCGATTCAATGTATTTCGTAGCGTTTAATAGCTCGACTGCTGTCATCAAACGGGTTTGATCAGAATAGCTTATTACGTTGTATGGAGCCTGAAAATAAAGAAAAGAGGATTAGATAGATGCCTTAATTAATATTACAAGGATTAGGAAAATGGTAAGAACATAGTAACTAACTAACTACATTAACTAACTAACTAATAACCATTTCCTTCTTCTTTAGCTCCCTAAACGCCAGGTCGGCCAAGTCCTTCTGTGGGACTAGCTTTGCTTTAGGGAAAACGTTCGACAGAAGAATTAGAATCTTCTGAAGTGGTAACGGTGGGGTCATTTCCTTCGCAATCTGTAAGAAAAATTAAAAAAAAATAACAACGAAGAAGGTGATTGTAACAATACCAAGTGTTTATAACAATATATAAACGACCTTACACATTGGAGCAACGAGTACTATGCCGTCCCATTCGTTGGGCGCCTTAAGGAGTGCTTTGAGAGCTATTGCCCCGCCCATGGATTGCCCAAATAGGAAGCAGGGCAGTTCCCTAATCTCAGGCCTACCTATTTATTTATATCATTTAAATTCGTATTTCGTTTGACTAAGGAGGGAGAAATGGTAGTAGGCTCAAACCTTTCATGATTCTATACTGTTCGTTAACGTTATCAACTATGCCATCGAAGGAAGGTATATATCCATGTAATCCTTCAGATAGGCCAAAGCCAGGGTGGTCTATGGCGTAAACGCCATAGCCATACGAAGCTATGTGTTTCGCAATCCCTGAAAAAAGAAATCACAGTCAATAATAATTAAGAAAAAAAAAAGGTGGGAACGAGTCGAAAAAAGGGGAAGAAAAGAGCGAAGGGACAAACCGTCAAAGAAGAAAGTGCAAGTATCGCCGTAACCGTGGCAGAAGAAAAGAGCGCCTTTGATTCGCACGCCTGGCTTTGGCAACCAACTCTTGCAGAAGATTTCTTGCCCGTTCGAGTTTATTTCGTACCACTGTCCAAATGAATCCCATGTAGTAATTATGACGTGAATGAATCTATACAAGTCAAAATCAGCCAAAAGTTCATAGAACGTGGAATTGAAATAGGCCTTCAACAAGAATAAATAGTCAAGTTCATGTAAGCATTAGAACAAACTAACAGCAGGCAAAGTTAAAACAAAGCCCAAAACACAAGATTTAGTATAATCTTCGATTGGATCAATGTTTCTCAGAAATTACCTCCTCTGTTCTGATTCCGTCTGGGGCCATCTAAGAAGAGAAAATGAAACGACGTAAGCTAATTAATACCAAGTAATAGAACACCCCTATGAAAGCAAATAATAGAAAGTGATCTTTTATTTTTACCTTAAACAGTATGTGATCAAGTTGTTGCTGTACGGATACGAAAGCTGATCGAACCCTTCTTCGAGCGGCGGCGTGATCCAAATTCTGGGAAGCAATTGAGTTCAGCTCGTCGCTTACTCCGACGATTCTTGGTTTCTTCTGCGCCATGACGATCGCCGTCGCCGACGATCGCGGCGGCGTTTGCGGCCGTGGATTGAAGGTTTTTTTGGTAATTTCTACTTGCGAAAGTGGTCGGAAAGTTGACGTTAGAGCGAGTTCCATTGTAGGAAAATCTATGGATGAATGAATGTGGTTTAGGAGAAAAAGCGCTTCACTTTCTTTCGTTTTCTCTTGGGAGGTCTTAGTACTCTACTACTCTAGTTATAGGGCACATGTCTAAAACGTGGTTTTTTTGGACAATGGAAAATCTAAGCAATTGAATTTTAATAATTTTGCAAGTAAAAAAGCAATAGCAGGTGAATATTATTACAATCTACACTGTTATACCCAAGGTTTTAAAACCGGGTTTTCGAACCGAAACGAAAATTTTAGTGGTTTAACCGGTATAAAACCGAAATCAAACCGGAGTCAAACCGGTCTTCCTAAATATATAATATTATCAATCAAATAAAAAAATATTGGAGGGTTAAAAACTAAGTTATAAAGTGGAATGTCATAAATTACTTGATAAAGTAGGGGGTCAAAAGTTAAATAAGCATAAAATATGTTGGGAAAATAAGAAATCGATTGTAAATAAAGTACCAAAAAAATAATTTAAAAATAATGTCTATAGGAAGATTTTGAACCCATGACCTTTAAAAACAAAATCCAACACATGACATGTTATACGACCTTTAAATCTATTTTTGTTTATTTATCTCGTTTTTTTTATTTTTATTTTTTAATTAATTCTGATCCGGAATGAAACCGGACCGGATTTTGGCCCATTCACCGGTTTTCGACTTGAACCGGCCGGTCCGGTCCGGTTTTCAAACCATGCTTATACATACCATTGTTATTTCTAAGATACTATCCTTAAATTTAAATTTCATTTTTTAATAAATTTAATAATCAATTGAATATATTTGCACAAGTGTGTGTAGGGCTGGGGAAAAATACCGAAATACCAAAATACCGTCCTTATCGTATCGAATCGTATCGAAAATATCGAAAATTTTGGTATACCGAAGTTTCTGGTAAGGTATGATACCGTACCGAAAATTTTCGGTACGGTAATGGTATGAAAGTTTTTAAAATTAGGTATACCGATTATACCGAATACCGAAATACTAAAATTTTTAATATCTTATATATATACACACCTACATATATTATATTATTTCAAAAAACATAAAATGAAAAATTAAGGATCTTTATAAACTTATTTAGTCCATAAATTATTAACTTATACACAACTTTCTAAGATTAGGCCTACCATATTTTACTTATGTAACTCAAGTAACATTTAATTTTTGCCTTTTTAATGTATGTTTTTTTCACGATTTTGAAAGCGTGAAGATGCAATGCAATTACTTTTTGTTAATCTTGACTAATTTTTTAATATAGCCGCTCCGTTCTAATTAATCTGTATATAAAGTTATATTTTGTGAGAAGTAAAGTTTTTTGCCTTACTAAGGATACTGGCTAAAATATGTAAATTATTTAAGTTTAAAAATTCTTTTTATTTTAAAAAATTTGGTATTAATAATCTATCTTATTGGGGTCTAAGGAGTTTGAATTGATTAAAAATTCCAAAGCAACGAATTAACGAGTTACGAAACATGCATGGTAAAACCCTCCGTGTGAATGGTATAGATGGTATGATACCGATACCATACCAAAATTTCGGTATGATACCGTATTGAAATTTAAGGTATACCGAAATTTTGGTATGGTATTGGTATGGTTTTTTTGGATACCGAAATTTCGGTACGGAATACGGTATCACAGTTTTGGTACGGTATACCGTACCGAACCACCCCTAAGTGTGTGTGCTAAACATGCTACAGTAGAACTATAAATTAATACTCGATATAAACTTTTTAATATAATATTTCCGGCCGGTTCCGACTCGGTGATAACGTACTAAATTAATAATTCTCTAAAATTATAAGATAATAGACTTTTGATAATTTCTATAGGTCCCATATAAATTATAAATTAATAATTTCATATGTAAAAACATTCTCATATTACATGAACAAAGATTACTTGAAAAATGAATCAATTGTCATTATGTTGAAATAAATTTCCCCTTGCATATTGTCTCTAATTGTCCTTATCATTGTAAGAATTTCTGGCGTTGTTTTCTCATAGGTCAACAAAAATGAATCAATTATTGTTTACTTGAAAAATGAATCAATTGTCATTTGTGTTTTGTTGAAATAAATTTCCCCTTGCATATTGTCTCTAATTGTCCTTATCATTATAAGAATTTCTGGCGTTGTTTTCTCATAGATCAACAAAAAATTTCCCTTGCATTTGATGTTTTGGTAGTTTGAAAGTTATATACACTATATAATAAAATATTAATTTATCGATAAATTAATGATTTTTAATTTATCGATTAATTAGTAACTCTTTTAACTAATAATTTGGCCCGGCCCCAACTGTATTAATTTATAGAGTTTCTACTGTAGTTGTTATCTATTTTATTTTATTAAGCATGGGGAGTGAGGTTAAACTATCAATTTGGCCTGTGACTTAATCAAAAAAATTAAATAATAAATTAAAAACAACCCACTACATGTAATTACTATTTTATTAGCTAATTATTTTATAACTTTACTTTTATAATTTAGATAGATAGATAATTAAATTTAAATCATAATTTATAATACAAATTTTAAATTAAATATTGTATAAGTATATATTACAGCATATGCATTGAATGTGCAAAGAGTATCAGTTATTATTATCACCGTCATCATCATGCAAGAAATATCTCTGTACAATTAATTCGTCGGATTTAAAAAATTGTGGAAATAGCCATATATGCAGTCATTATTTTATGCGATTTATATGATAAATAAATAAATACATCCAAGTTTTATGATGATCAATTTGATATCCACATCTTATATTTTCTGATAATCAGAAAAATCAGTTTTAAGAGTGTGACATAGGATTTCAACCAGTCGGCAACCTTAAATTCTGGTTAACTCCAAAGCTTAAAATTGCAATTTGAATCCTACCACTAAAGGTTCGCATTAAGTTTTTTTGCTCCTCAACTTCAATAAATCTGACAACAATCCCAATCTCGACGCGTTTCGAGAAATACAATCCTCACATGTGCTCTCCGTGTTCTGCGTTGAATATACTGATATAATATGTAATCTAGCTATTATAATTATCATTTTGAAATTTGAAATGTTTTTAAATTTAACCACAATAGATTCATATTGGTTATGACTGACTAACATGATCAGAAGAGAAAAAAAAATCGTATAATTGAATTTGCAGTGTTAGGTGAAAAACTTGAATGGAAGTCCTCCTTTATCTACCTTAATAAAAAGGATATATATATATATGTTTGTGTGTGTGTGCGCGCGTGTTTGTGTTGTGTGTATCTGTAACAATTCAATGACATGAAACTTTACAATGGTCCAATGAAGCTTTTTCAAAGAACGTGCTCATATCGCTTTTCGCCGATATTTTTGTTTTCTTTTGGAAAAATATCGGCCTTCAATATTCAATATCACATGCAACTTTTAGGAAATACGGAGGCAGTGCATCTCCTAGAGTCTTCGAAGAATTACGTAAACGTGTCAATGTATATATCTATATTATAGTATATATTTTGGAATGTCGCACGGTTGAAGTTTTTTACTGCATGCTAATTAAGGATGTTCAACCATAGAGACAAATAAATCAATGCAGTTTTCCATGCTTATGTCCGAAAATGGACTTCCACTTTACTATAGTCGCTGCAGAGGAATGCACATTTAATGGAAAACACCATTCTTCAACAGTTCGCTTAGGGTTTCATTTGATATATATAGTCTTCTCTGGCCTATGTATGTCTCAGTGCTTGTAATAATGTAAGCTTAACAGTCATGGAAATTAGCTCAAGAAACCATTATCACACAGCATTAAGCTTATCCTCGTTGCTTTTGATTATGATAATGATGATGGTATTGCCATTAGCTTGTGGATGGGGATATCAAGGCCATATAGCCATCTGCAAAATCGCTCAGGTATCTTAATTTTTGCTTTTGGAGGAGTCGCATTTTATGGAGAGTGATAATTTTAGGACAAGAAGTTACGAAATCTCTGGAACTCCTAAAACTAAATGTTGCAATATTAGTAGAGCAATAAGTTTCAAAATTAAAGAAATTTTATTTGGGGGAGTAGTATTTTAAGAACACCTAAATTGGATGGTAACAATTTTAGGACAACAGGTTTCGAATATATCAATTTTGCAACCCTAAATGTTGTGCGAATAGTAGGGCTATAAGTTTCGAAGTGAAAGCAATTTAAGAACAGCAAGTTTCAAAGTTGAGGCAATACGGGGAACAATAAGTTTCAAATTCTGCCATTTGTTCTCCCCCAATAGCATTGGTTTCGACTTTCAAGACTTTGGTCCGAAAATTGCAATTGAATGCCCTTATATTTTGATTCAGTTTTGAAAATTATTATCCTAAATTGCAACTCTTTTAATTTAGCAGTCTTTATAACGCCACCCTGTCATATATGGAGGGCCAAGCATGTTATGTCCCATCCTAGACCTGAAACTTTGGGCGGGTTGCCCGGTTGTTAGCGGGCCGGGTCGGCTGGCCCAAAATCATACGGGCCTAATATTCCTAGGCCCAACCTACGTGATGGACCGGGCCAGCCCGTCGGGCCAAGATTTTAATATTTATTTATTCATTATCAATTATATTTTATACTATTATTCTACACAATATTACAAATATATAGATATTAAAAAATTGATAAACCACTACTACATCAAAATATATATTTCTTTGCTTATAAATTGAATTCGACAAATATTATATATAAAACAATAAAAGAAAAACTAATAATATGACAGGCAAGGCCAAAAAGTCTAGTCTTGTTTTGGGCTCACAAAACAGGCCCAAGCCCGATTTTTTGGGCCGGCCCGTCAGGCCCGCTGGGTTTGGGAACCAAATTTTCAGCTCTATCCCGTCCCATGAAATATTATTACATGACGTACGATGGCCGGTAACAGGCAAACCTGACCGAGACCGCTATAAAGGTGGTGTCGAACCTTCTACCTATCCATGCGAAGAACGATCTACCGAAACTTTGTCCTTGGGCAGATGCAATTAGATTTCGATATCGATGGTCTTCTGATCTTCATTACATCAACACCCCAGATCATCTTTGCTCCTACAGATACCGAAGTATATTTATGTTTCTGTCATTCGAATGAATTCATCTCACATACATATGGTGAGTTAGGGATGAGGCATACATGTTAGAATTTGAAGTGGTAACATATTATTGAGTTATCTTAAAAATCTTAGGAGATTGTAAGGGAAGACATGGAGAAACTGGGCGGTGCTTGGCGGGAGCGATTAACAACTATACGACGCAACTTTTAGGGTCTCGTAACAATAGAAGCAACAAATGTAAGAAATTTCTAGTAAATATCGTAGTTAGGTAATTTAGATTTAAATGTGAAGTCGTCGTCATGCTAGATAATTTGTGATTCCATTTTCGAAAATTCGATATTGCCATTTGGAATTATGATTAAACCCTAAAATCTAATATTTCTTGAGTCCTGTGTTGGTAGATAATCTTACAGAGGCTCTTCTCTTCCTATCTCATCTTATAGGAGGCATTCATCAGGTAATAAACTAAAGTTTATGTAACAAATGAGAAGATTAGGGTTTTGATTGAAAATTTCAACACGTACGCACACGGACACATACACACACACATATATATACATATACATATATATATATATATATAATATACTAGTTTATTCCGGTGCATTGCACGGGTTAATATCTATAATTATTTCATATTAATAAATAACTATTAAAGTGGATAGTGTGATAGTGTGGTAGTTTGTAATGTTTTTATTGTCTTTTTAATCTATTATAATTAATTACTATGGGACACATGGAACCATACGAGGACACCTTCATTTCAATAGTAATATAAAATTATTATTACTATACGATATCGATAAATCATAAGTCTCCGAAATCTGATACCCATGCAATGCACGGTGTTAACTATTTATAATTATTTTATGTAATAAAAAACTATTTATAGTGGGTAGTGTGATAGTGAGTAGTATTTCATAGTTTTTTAATATATTATAATTAATTGTATAGGACACGTGGCAACGTTTTATGACATATACATTTGTATAATACTATAAGATTGCAGCCATTGCACGTTGGATTTAAGTCAGATGAAGGAGGTAACAAGATTTAAGTGACATGGTTCACTAGAAAACGAGTTTCTTCACCATGTAAGTATTTGTTTTTTTTTTTTTTAATTATCGCACACCATTTGGCCCTTTTTCTTTTTATAATTTCTCGGCGGGATATCGTTCTTTTTCGAGATTATCAGGTTTGGGATAGCGATTTGCTAAGGAAAGAAGACTCCATGACCAACACGTGGACAACTTTGTCGAATACATGCAACATAGTATAAAGGTTGTTAGAACATCATTCTATTAGGATCAAGAATGATCATCGAAATTAAATATATATATTTATTTCGACGATAGAACAAATGGGCTGATCAAGTTAGTGCATAGGAGGATTGCCCGGGTGGCCTGAGGACATGTCCAAACACGCAAGTCTATATGTCGTCGACATATAACAATGATATGAAAAACCCTAATTTTCTTTCATGCACATTTCAAACATTAATTTACACAAACACGCAAACAAATACTCCCTCCGTCCCAGTACCTTTTGTACATATTACTAAATCGGGCGTCCCACTATCTTTTGTACATTTCCATATTTAGTAAAAACCTATCCCACACAATCAATATAATAATATTAAATATTCTTAAAAGACGTGTCACACCCATACACTTCTCTACCTCTATATTATTAAGATATTCAGTTTCTTAAAAACCGTGCCGGAATCCAAATGTACAAAACTTATAGGGACGGAGGGAGTACAACGCAACGCAGTTATGCATCAGAAAGTATAAAGGCAGTTTGTGAATGGGCTTACAAGGAAGTGCAAAACGGCTCCATACTCAAATGTGCCACTCGTAATAATAATCTCATAATCTTATATATATATATATATATAGCTTATATAGCTTATATATAAATAGAAAAGTACTCTTCTCTTCAACATGACACGTGTCCAGATCACCTTTAGTGAAAAAAAAAATAGAAACTATTGTAAACACCCACGTTCATCTCATCCGTACTTAAAAAATTGCAATTAATAATTGTTTTAGTTTAACCCACGCATTCATCCATTACCGTATTTTTCTCTTCCCATCCGAGCCCACAACTGACGGCTAAACAAGCGAACGTATGTATGTGCTCAGTAAAAATATCTCGAAAATTCGAAGGTCTATACTCATTCAAAAGATTCCCAGTCGGGCATTATGATGTTGGTGTTTAGGATATCACGCGTGTTCAACATTACTCTGTATGGTGATTTTCATAGAATATTTTAATAAAATACTTTGCCGAGTACATGTCTGACGGCTTTTCCTATATTTATGTTTCCTCAGATAAGGAAGATACCATCTTGGATTTGGACTATGTGAGTAAGCCGTCTTACTGTTTATCATCATGACTTTTTATATTTTTAATTTTGATAGTACCTTTGATTTGATAGTTCATAGGCTTCTTCTAATCACGTTTCCTTGCTTAATGTTGATTCCAAAGAAAAATAAGAGCTATAAATATAATCAATACCTTGCATGATTAATTCTTTAATATTGCCAACTTATCTTTCCAGATTTTTGATCGCTAATATCTGTCAGATCGCTTTGGTTTTTGTGTTTTTCCTCCATTGCTAGATTCGAGATTTAATTTATGGTTTATTGTGATAATATGATATATATTAGTATCGGCTTCGTAGTTATCTACTGCGTTCTGTAAAACGCCATTATTAATGTTTCATATAATGCATTTAGTCCCTAATAAGAAAACGTCATTATTTTCCTTTCGTTTAATATTTGCATCTGCCTTCGATGTATATAATGCATATGTAAACTGATCTTTTTAATTAAAATATTTGACTCTCAAAGATTATTATTACGCCGTACTTCAAATGTACATATGCAGGTGTTAAGAATCAATTATATGTATACCATATCATATATTTGTTTACCGTATTCATGTGCCCTTCAATTTCTTTCATGAGTGTGTAAACTGAATACTTTTTCGTGCATTTACAATACAGTTGTGCGCCTTCACTAAGTTCCAATATAAGTTCCTCATGTGTTCTTTTATCGTAATTTGGTGATATCTTGATTTTGAATTTATAAGCCAATTATTTTCCTTTCTTTTAATATTTGCATCTGCCTTCGATTTATATAGTGCATATGTAAACTGATTTTTTTTAATTAAAATATTTGACTATCAAAGATTATGATTACGCCGTACTTCAAATGTAGATATGCAGGTATTAAGAATCAATTTTGATGATATGTATACCATGTTTACCGTATTCATATGCCCTTCAGTTTCTTTCATGATAGTGTAAACTGAATACTTTTTCGTGCATTTACAATACAACTCTGTGCATTCACTAAGTTCCAATATAAGTTCCTCATGTGTTCTTTTATCGTAATTTGGTGATATCTGATTTTGAATTTATAAGCCAATTATTTTCCTTTCTTTTAATATTTGCATCTGCCTTCGATTTATATAATGCATATGTAAACTGATTTTTTTAATTAAAATATTTGACTCTCAAAGATTATGATTACGCCGTACTTCAAATGTAGATATGCAGGTGTTAAGAATCAATTTTGACGATATGTATACCATGTTTACCGTATTCATATGCCCTTCAGTTTCTTTCATGAGTGTGTAAACTGAATACTTTTTACAATACAACTCTGTGCATTCACTAAGTTCCAATATAAGTTCCTCATGTGTTCTTTTATCGTAATTTGGTGATATCTGATTTTGAATTTATAAGCCAATTATTTTCCTTTCTTTTAATATTTGCATCTGCCTTCGATTTATATAATGCATATGTAAACTGATTTTTTTTAATTAAAATATTTGACTCTCAAAGATTATGATTACGCCGTACTTCAAATGTAGGTGTTAAGAATCAATTTTGACGATATGTATACCATGTTTACCGTATTCATATGCCCTTCAGTTTCTTTCATGAGTGTGTAAACTGAATACTTTTTCGTGCATTTACAATACAGTTGTGCGCCTTCACTAAGTTCCAATATAAGTTCCTCATGTGTTCTTTTATCGTAATTTGGTGATATCTGATTTTGAATTTATAAGCCAATTATTTTCCTTTCTTTTAATATTTGCATCTGCCTTTGATTTATATAATGCATATGTAAACTGATTTTTTTTTAATTAAAATATTTGACTCTCAAAAGATTATGATTACGCCGTACTTCAAATGTAGATATGCAGGTGTTAAGAATCAATTTTGACGATATGTATACCATGTTTACCGTATTCATATGCCCTTCAGTTTCTTTCATGATAGTGTAAACTGAATACTTTTTCGTGCATTTACAATACAACTTTGTGCATTCACTAAGTTCCAATATAAGTTCCTCATGTGTTCTTTTATCGTAATTTGGTGATATCTGATTTTGAATTTATAAGCCAATTATTTTCCTTTCTTTTAATATTTGCATCTGCCTTCGATTTATATAATGCATATGTAAACTGATTTTTTTTAATTAAAATATTTGACTCTCAAAGATTATGATTACCCGTACTTCAAATGTAGATATGCATGTGTTAAGAATCAATTTTGACGATATGTATACCATGTTTACCGTATTCATATGCCCTTCAGTTTCTTTCATGATAGTGTAAACTGAATACTTTTTCGTGCATTTACAATACAACTCTGTACATTCACTATGTTCCAATATAAGTTTCTCATGTGTTCTTTTATCGTAATTTTATGATATCTGATTTTGAATTTATAAGCCAATTATTGAGTTTGTTTTCATTAAAACTTCACTTTAATGTTCCTTTGACAAACGTTTGACACTCAAAGATGCAGGTATTAAGAATCAACTTGGACTATCTATAAAGTTTAAAAAATCTTCGACTTTCAAAAGGTAATGTGGACGACAAATACATTTGACTCTCAATTATTATTATTACATTATACTTCATCTTTAAATATGCAGGTATTAAGAATAAACTTGGACTATCAACAAAGTTTAAGAAATTCGACTTTATTGAGGTAAGTCCAATGAGATATAAGATCTAATTTTCAATGAGCATTCCATATAAGATATAACTTTCAATGAGCATTCCATATAAGGCATTTGTTCCCTACAGAAAAAAAAAACATGTTAGCATATCTTCGTCATTATTTTTGTTACCATTACTAATTACTAATGCTTTTAGTTCGCAGATTGTCAATAATTGTAAAAGAACTATGGAAGCACGTTATTTCAGATCCAATATCCCTCCAAATCATAACATTCAAGCAAGACGAATGCATCAATTGTCACTACAACGGGAAGCTCGAGCTTTCAGAATGACAGTTCTTCGCAATAATCGTTCAAGGCATTCGTCCAATATTCAGCCTATTATATCCCGCAATCAAGCTGGTAAAAAATTATTACTTTGTAAATGTTTGTTCGTAGTCAACATTTTCACTGTTTAGTAATTCAATTCAAAACAAAACTTTGTATAAACTTCTACCACAAGTAGGAGATGTTCTTTCTCGCAACGCTCAGATATTGGTCATAGAAATACAAAGTGCCCGAATTGCAACGCCATCATGTGGGTATCTGAGAAAGTTCGAGACAGTAGCTTAAGAAATCCAAGATTTCATTTGTGTTGCGGAAATGGTCAAGTACGACTACCAAGTCTTCCAGTGTCACCACCATTCCTTCAGTCCCTTCTATCACAGACAGTCTTCAAAGACAAAATTCGAATGTACAATTATTATTGGCATTCACTTCAATTGGGGGCCAGATCGACAACAGTGTTAATGATGGTAGGGGACCTTATGTTTTTCGCATTGGTGGTAGCAATTACCATCGAATCGGGTCATTGCTCCCGGAACCAGGTACTGGCCCTAAATTTGCTCAGCTGTATATATATGATACTGATAATGAGGTTTCCAATCGCTTCAATGCTATGGGATCGTCGACCACTTCAGACATAAATGGTGATATACTCCGTGACCTTCAACACATGCTCGATCATGTAAATCCCTATGTTTCTGTTTTTCGGAGTGCTCGAGATATGTTGGTCGACCAACATAACAATATAAATCTTCGTATACGCATCATTCAAGCAAGAGAAGGCAGACAATATGCGCGTCCAACATCAAGCGAAGTCGCTGCTTTGTTGGTAGGTGACTGTACTGAGGAATAAGGACATAGAGACGTTATCCTACAAACATGCAGTGGTTCTTTACAGAGGATAAATGAGACTCATCCTGCTTATATGCCTCTCCAATATCCATTGCTATTTCCTTATGGAACAGATGGTTGGTCAGTCGACATACCAATAATCTCTTCGAGTACTTCAAGGGTTAAAGTTTCAATGAGACAGTTTTATGCATTCCGAATGCAAAATAGGGAGGACGATGGTGATAGCTTAACTAGAGGCGGTAGATTGTACCAACAATTTATTGTTGACGTATATTGTGCTATTGAGCAATATCGTCTTCTTTACGTCAAATGTAACCAAGGACGCTCGCGTACAGAATTGTATAGAGGGCTTCAAGATGCTGTTTCAAGCGGTGATGTTAATGCAACGTCTGTTGGAAGAAAGTACATACTGCCTTCCTCATTTACCGGTGGACCACGCAATATGATCCAACATTATCAGGATGCAGTTGCAATTTGTCGTACAATGGGTCCTCCTGATTTTTTTATCACTTTCACCTGTAATCCGAATTGGCCTGAAATAACTAGAGAGCTACTTCTGCATGAGCGTGTTGAAGATCGTCCAGACATTGCGGCTTGAGTTTTTAGACTAAAAATGAAGGAATTGTTCCGTGATTTGAAGGACAGACGAATGTTTGGAACCCTTATTGCTGGAAACTTTCTAAATTTATAATTATTTAATTTTTTTAGTTATAGAATTTTGCTAACACAACTAAAATTAATGCAGAGTTATATGTTGTTGAATTCCAAAAACGTGGATTGCCCCATGCGCATATACTTCTCACGGTGAGTGCAAATGATAAGCCCACATGTGCAGAGGATGTCAATAAATTCATCAGTGCTGAAATCCCTGATGAACACAATGATCCCCTTGCATATCAAACAGTCACAAAGTTTATGATACATGGACCGTGTGGTCCATGCTTAGTTGATGGAAAGTGCTCAAAGCATTATCCGAAATTTTTTTTGCGCTGAGACGGTTGTTGACGAGCGAAGCTTCGTGCAGTACATGCGTAGAAGAACTTCCGTAACAACTTTACCAAGTGGTCGAGAAATAGATAACAGATGGGTAGTCCCCTTTAATAGAGATTTGTGCGTCAAATATGATGCACACATAGCGTGTAGCCGTACGAAGCGTGGTTAAGTACTTATATAAGTACATACACAAAGGCCATGATCGAGCTACATTTGTCATTGAAGAGAGCAGCGATCGAAATAACATTTTTTGGGGCACAACCTCATCGTGTTGATGAAATTAAGCAATATTTAGATTGTCGTTACGTGTCAGCCATAGAAGCAAGTTGGAGGATTTTTGATTTTGATCTACAACATCAATATCCGTCTGTTGAAAGATTGCAGTTTCATTTGCCAGACGATCAAAATGTTGTCTTCCATGACAACGATGATCTACATGACGTAATTAATCAGCCTCAAAACACCATGTTGACAATGTGGTTTGAGGCAAATAGGCGGTATCAAGAAGCTCGATCTTTAACATATTCGGAATTTCCAACCGAATGGGTATGGGATCGTCGAAGTAAAATGTGGAAAAAAAGGCAACAAAGAGTGTCGATAGGAAGACTACCTTTTACGCATCCAAATGCTGGTGAGCGTTACTATCTCAGGATGCTCCTTACGAAAGTCCGTGGTGCAGTGTCATATGAGGACATACGAACGGTGAGGGGGGTCGTACAACCGACCTTTCAGGCGGCATGTCTTCAATTAGGCATGCTCGACGACAACAACGAATGGCATGACGCTTTAACAGAAGCAGCTACTTGGACAACTGGTGCACAACTTAGAAACATGTTTTGCTCTATATTGATGTTCACCGAAGTAGCCGATCCAACAAGACTATGGGAAACACATTGGTCAAGTATGACTGATGATATTGAGCACATGATACAGCGTCAGTATAATAATTTTGAATTGCGACTCTCAGACGAAGAACGACTCAATTTGGGTATTCTCGAGATTGAACATATTCTCAACAAAAATGGCAAGTCATTGAAAGAGTATCCACATATGCCGCAACCATCATTGGAAGATGCTCAACGCGCCACCAATCGATTGCTAAGAGACGAACTCGATTATGATACATCAATAGAGATGGAAAATTATGACCGTCTTGCTCGGGGGCTAAATGCAGACCAATATAGAGTATTTTCTACAATTATGGGGGCGCACACACAAAATCGTGGTGGCTTATTCTTCGTATATGGTAGTGGCGGAACAGGTAAAACCTACTTATGGAATACTCTTATTTCAAAATTCAGGTCCGAGAGAAAGGTTGTTATTGCAGTTGCATCGTCGGGAATTGCTGCCTTATTGTTGCCTGGTGGTAAAACTGCCCATTCTACGTTTAAGATACCATTAAATCCTGCTGAGAATTCCGTTTGTTCATTTGAGAAAACATCACCTCGGGCTGAATTAATTCGACTCGCGTCGTTGATAATTTGGGATGAGGCTCCTATGACCAATCGACTCGCATTTGAGGCCGTTGACCGTCACTTTAGGGATATTTGTGACAACGATTTGCCATTTGGTGGAAAACTATTTGTATTAGGAGGCGACTTCCGGCAAATATTACCAGTCGTCGCAAGTGGTGGTCGAGAATCAATTGTCGCAGCTACTTTGCATCGTGCAAATTTTTGGAGCAACTGCCGATTAATGAAGTTAGAGATAAACATGCGCCTTTTCGGTGGTGATTTTTCAACCGAATATTTACATAAAATGACACAATTCAGTAAGTGGATCTTAGAAATAAAGGACGGTAGATTTCCTGGAAGATCGCTAACAAGCAACGGAGAGCCAACTTGGATTGATATTCCGATTGAGTTCTTAATAAAAGATGATGCCCGAGGGATCGAAACGTTAATCGCCGCAACTTATCAGGACCTTACAACGAGGTATTCCGATTTGGTTTATCTAAAGGAACGGGCAATATTAGCGCCCACCAATAGCGATGTTGATAGTATCAATTCTATGATATTATCAATGCTTCCAGGAAGTTCTCGAAATTACTTAAGTTCGGATAGGATAAGTTCATCGGAATCCGACGAGTCGGTGGAAGATATGAATCCTATAGAGTTGTTACATTCTACAAATGTTGCTGGCCTTCCCAACCATTGTTTAGAACTGAAAGTAGGAGCACCTGTCATTTTATTATGCAACATGAACCAGTCAATTGGTTTATGTAACGGAACGCGGTTGGTTATTTACAAGCTAGGAGATAAGGTGATTGAAGCAAAAGTGATATCGGGGCCAAGGACGGGAGAGAATGTACTCATACCACGGATTGATCTATCACCGTCGAATCAAGCTACATGTTTTGCCATAAGAAGAAGACAGTTTCCTATCAAATTGGCATTTGCAATGACGATAAATAAAAGTCAGGGACAAACGTTGAATGCTGTTGGTTTATATCTTCCAAATCCCGTCTTCAGCCACGGTCAACTTTATGTTGCGCTTTCCCGTGTCACATCACCAAGTGGGCTCAAGATTCTAATACGCAACAAGAACGATTTACCAGAAAATGTTACCAAGAATGTTTGTACAATGAAGTTATATCCAGCATGAAATGAACAGTATTATTTGAAATTTCATTTTTTTTTGTTTTTAAAACTTATTTTTAAGTTTTTATTAATTTTATGCTTGTCAATGTCTTAATATATTTATTTATAATTAACTCTACAACAAATTGTTTTAATAATTGCAGATGGCACATCTAACATACAAACCAGTTAGACAAATTTCCCCTACAATTATATGTGGCATTTACGTGGGCGTTTATTGTGGCGTTGCGATCTTCATACTCGAGTACGATCCAGTAAAGAGTTTAGGGTACATAATTTAATCTTCATTGATGTTGAGGTATGAAATTTATATTTAGTAAATCTTAAATTTTAAATTTATCATTCAAGACTCTTCCAGTTGTGTTATTTATTAACCATTCTTTTTTAACAGGGAACGGAAATACAAGTAACTTTATACGATGATGACATTGACAAATATCTACATATTCTGAAAGTAGGGAACGTGTATTGCATTAACGATTTAAGCGTGGACGCTGCTTCAGAATTGGATTGGCATGTGCAGAATGATTATAGGTTGAATTTTCATCGAAAAACCAAAATTGTGGATAATTGTACAAGCATTGATGATGATGTCCCTCTACACAACTTTCGGTTTGATCAACTAAGTACAATTCATCAGTATGCCACGCAGAAGGACCACTTAGTCGGTGAGTAATTCTCATTTTATTTTTCCACTATTTACTAAACATTATTAATCATGTTGTCTTTCAACATTCATTCCAGATGCAATTGGCTTTGTGGTTTATGTTGGTGATTTAGAAAATGTTAGTTTCAAGAAAAAAATGGCACGGTTGTCGAAACTCATGTTCGAAACGTCTTAATTTGTGACATGAGGTACTCCTTTAATACGTCGAATATCCCAAGAATAATGTTGTTACCATCTATAGAATTTCTTGATAATTTGTTTTGCAGCACAAATGTAATGAAAATTTCACTGTGGGGAAACTTTGCTACAATTGGAGATTATAAACTTTTATTTGATGCAACAAAGATTCAGATTCTGGCAGTATCGAGAGTTGAAGTAAAGACTTTCGATGGTTAGTACAACGATTTATATAGTTTATTATATTTTTTTGGCATGTTAATGATGACAAATTTATTTTCGTTTTGCAACGTATTTTGTAATATGAGGACCGCTTTAGGTGCGTATCTAAACACAACAAGATTTAGTAGAGTTTTTGTCGACCCAAACATTGAGTAGGCCCAAAAGATCCGTTTATGGTATGTTATGTTCTTATAATTTTGTTAATTGATATTCCCTTTACATATTGTTTAACTAAATCATCATTGTTTGTAGGTATGATTGGGATACTATTGCACGAAACCATATTTTATTTAATCAGAGACGGGGAAACACTCTACATCAATTGCACAGCTTGCTTGATGCTGTTCCAATCAACTTAAATGATTACCGTGTCACTGAGAACGTAATATTCGCTTACTTTTTTCGCAAATAAAGTATTCGTTATATCAAGTTACTAATATAATTTTTTTTTTCAGATTCGGTGCTTTCGTGTATGCGCATGTATAGCTCACATAGAGATGGCGACAATCTGGTACGAATCGTGTCCGCTCTGTAAGGTAAACAAGGTCACGGATGGTTATTGCATACCTTGCAATAGGTTGATTACACACACTATCCCTAGGTAATCACTTCGTTCGACATATAAATGCACTTATGTGATTATATTAAAATTGTATTTTCTTAATTTTTATTGCAAGATTAATGTCTGACTTACAGATATAGATTAAAGACAACAATCAGTGACAAATCTGGTTCCAAACAGTTCACATGCTGGAATGATCATGCGAAGATCATATTAGGCATATCAGCATCGGAATTAGAGCAGATTTACTCTGAGGTACAAATGTTGTCACGAATCAATTTTTCACGGGTCTTAAATTTTTTTTTGACAATATTATAGGCTGGAGATGATGGCCCATTCTTGCTAGAAGATTACGTCAATAATCGCCTGATGTCGAAATTTGTGTTTATACTGAGGGCGCCGAAATCAAGTGATGATGAAGTAAAAGTTTCACATGTTTTTAGAGTCGATTGGGAGGAAGAGTATAATTATTGGTTCTTCAAGCGAAGAGTACGATGTCATTAGCTATTTCTGTGTATTTTTTCTCATTACATATAACATTTTGATTAATATATTACGTTATCTTATTCATTTTACGATTTTATAGTTTAAAATCTATGATATTATAACATCGCATTTTTTGTATTAACATATAATAGTAATTTAAATTATCTACGGTATTAAGACCCGTGCATTGCACGGGCAAAAAACTAGTATATATATATATATGGAAATGTACGTGGAGAATCAGTATTGGAGAATCAGTATTGCTGCATCTTTATTTACCGTTTCCAATATGTTTGCCACGTGGGTCCATTGGCTGTAGATGGTGATTAATGAATCTTATTTTACATGAACATGGACACCCAGGTTCTCAATCGGCGATTTGCCAACCGCATAATCAGCGATAGATTCGGAAAAGAAAGAAAAATACAAACTCACATGAGCTGAATCAATGTGGTCGGCTTCACCATCTCTATCATCTTGCCGCTGAATCATTGTGGTAGTGGTTGAACGAATGAAGGCTCTGTTATATTATTCTTTTCTTTATCTTCTGTTAAGCTGTTAGTAGAATCGCTTCTCTTACTTACAAGTTTTCGTGTAGTTTATTGTATATATACGCTTTGACTATCAATAAACAGTTACGCACTTTCATTTACATAAAAATCTCCCGTATTCCTCTGAAAAACACATGGGTGCTCGATGCTCAGATTGAGCTAAATCACGGATTCTTCATGGTATCAGAGCAGGTGATTCTGGCTTTTATCAACGAACGTTGATCGCGCGAGTAGCACATCGATTGATTGAAGTAATTTCTGTATTTACTGTGAGAAATTTAACAAATCATGTCTGAAGAGCAGCGAAATGCTGAAACGATCGACTCTCATGTGAGGAACCAACGGGGAACAGATCCGATCAATTATGGAGGATACGCACATCCTCTGACTCTTCTTCCCTCGGATGGATTAGGATTGAATATTATCTCGAATCAGTTGAATGAATCGAATTACCTAGCTTGGAGTCATTCGATGAAGCGAGCGTTGAGTGCGAACAATAAACTAGGCTTCATCAATGGCGATGTTACTAAACCGAAGGAGGATGATGAGAACTTTGCGCATTGGACTCGGGTGAATGACACAGTTGTGTCATGGATTCTCAATTCGCTCTCGCCGGAGTTGGTAGATGGCTTCAGTTTGGCTGAAACAGCGATGGAACTGTGGGAAGAATTGAGGATTCAATATGGAACAAGCAACGGGCATCAGCTTTATCAATAGAAATTGTTCAATGATGCAAGGAAATATGAGTCTGGAACAGTACTTCAGCAAGTTAAAGAGACTATGGGATGAACTGAGTCGCCTTGTGCCGAACGATGACTGTAGCGGAGGTTACGTGTGCAAATCTGCGAGAATCAATGGAAAAGAAGGAAGAACTAGGCTCATACAATTTCTAATGGGATTGAATGAAACCTATGATGGTGTAAGGAACCAGATATTGCATCGGAGCCTTGGCCTGAAGTGCGGAAGGAATATGCAATGCTTATGAATGTGGAGAAACAATTGGCTGTAAGGGTATTCGATAGCTATGAGCATGGTGCAATGCTGGCAGGGAAAGTTGTTAGCAGCGGCACACAGAGAGGATAGTATGCGGGAAATAAAGAGAATGAGTTGAGGAAAGATAGTGCTTATAAAAGGTGTCTGAAGTGTGATCATTGCGGTGCAAACGGACATGTGAAAGAAGGGTTCTTCAAGCTGTTAGGGTAACCCGAATGGTGGAAAGGTAATAAACATATAAAGAAACTGCAACCTTCATATGTTGGGAAAAGGAATCAAGTGAATCTTGTTGATAGCTTCCCTAGTGCTGAAGGAGATGGCGCAATAAAATGGAGTAGTGGAGCGCAAACACAAGCATCTACTTCAAGTAGCTAGGGTCTCATGTTTCAATCGCATTTGCCTAAAATTTTTTGGAGTGATTCCATTCTTACAGCTACCTATCTAATAAATAGACTTCCATCCAAACTTCTTGACATGAAATCCCCCTATGAGATTCTTTACTCAAAAACTCAAGACTCGGGTCATTTAAAGGTGTTCGGTTGTCTGTGTTATGCAACGGATACCTTGCCCCATAAGGATAAATTTGATCCTCGAGCCCATCAATGTATTTTCTAGTACTGTCAATGTGGCCCGCGGCCCGCGGGCCAGCCCGCCCCGCCCCGCCAAAAGGGCGGGCTGGGCTTCAATTTTTCAGGCCCGCCAAGAGGCGGGCCTGGGCGGGCCAGCCCGCGCGGGCGCGGGCTTTGGCGGGGCGGGGCGGGCTAGCCCGCGGGCCGGCCCGCCAATATTGTAATATATATAATATATTAAATAAATATATAATATATAGAAAGTAAATACTAAATATAGAAAATAAAACTAAATTAATTAGATAATACAATTAATGTCATTAATTATGTATAATTAATATCATATTTACTCATATTTTATCAATAAATACCATAATTAATTAAAAAGTATTAGTAAATAAAAGTTTTAAACTAAAACAAAAAATAGCAAAAAAAAACTAGGCGGGCCGGCCTGGCCCGCCAGGCCCGCGGCCCGCCCCGCCCCGCCCCGCCAAGTGGCGGGCTTTGGCGGGCGGCGGGCCAGCCCGGCCCGCCCCGCCAATTTGACAGTACTAGTATTTTCATAGGCTATCCTCAAGGACAAAAGGCATTTAAACTATATGGCATACATGCTAAGAAGGTCATCACATCAAGAGACGTAGTTTTTCATGAGACAATTTTTCCGTTTTCAAAAGCAAGTGTTGTGCATAATTCAGAGTCATCGTCTTTGCATCAGTCTAGAGATGTTATGCCTCAATCATTTGTTCTCTTTGATATGCATTTCATCTCACCTGAAGCTGAACAACCACCATCCGTGCCATTGAATCATCAAGTCCTCACTGAAACTTTACCAACAGATTCACCACCAAACCAAAATACCACAGATTTTTCTATAGTATCAGGCAACCCTCTTGACTTACTTTCTGAACCGAATCTCCTTGACGCTGCCCCTGTTACAAGAAAGAGCCATAGACAAAAATCAACTCCCACATAGATGAAAGACTATGTCTCTCATGTACAATTGGGACTACACACCTCACAGCCGCAGTAGAATAAATCGCATACGTCACCATATGCTCCCGCTGTTTTTCCATACGTTACTAACCCAAATTTTTCTAAATATCATGTGTCCTTCTTGGCTCGGTTGGACAGCGACTGAGCTCCGACCTCTTAGCTAGAGGCCAAGAGCAGCCCGCATTGGGTGAAGGCCATGAACCTTGAGCTCAAGGCCCGTGAAGATAATGAAACAAGGGACTTGAGTGAGCTATCATCCGACAAACATGCAATTGGATGTCGATGGGTACATAAAGTGAAGTATCATCATGATGGATCCCTCGACCGCTTTAAAGCTCGGCTAGTGGCGAAAGGATATAATCAAGTCGAAGGGGAAGACTATTTTGACAGCTTTTTGCCTGTCGCTCGAGTTGTGACTGTGCGTTTATTGCTGGCCTTAGCCACTAGTTTTAATTGGTCACTGCATCAGCTAGACATAAATAACGCCTTCCTTCATGGTTTCTTGGAAGAGGAAGTTTTCATGAAACCGCCTGAAGGACATTTTAAGGCTAAACCTGGTCAAGTATGCAAGTTGAAACGGTCCTTGTATGGACTTAAACAAGCTTCACAGAAGTGGAATGTTGAACTTACTCCCCAGCTCCAAAGTTATGGTTTTGTACGGTCGGACAACGAAAGGTAGTACAGGTTTCATGGCTTTAGTGGTTTATGTAGATGACATTCTCATTACGGGGTCCCACGAGCATGAGATTGTTGCAATAAACAGTTCTTGGATCAGCAGTTTACCATCAAGGACTTAGGAGTTGCTAAATACTTTTGGGAATCGAACTGACGAGATCTGAACACGGGCTATATTTCAATCAACGGAAGTACATTCTTGACATTCTTCAAGATTCGGGGCTTCTAGGATGTAAGCCTACAACAACTCCATTACCTAAAAATCATCATTTCTCTGCTGATTGTGCTGGTGTCTTAGCAGACCCCGCACGGTATAGAAAGCTTGTCGGGCAGCTTCTCTACGTGAATTTCACTCGGCCCGACATTTCTTTTGCTGTACAGCAGCTCAGCAAGCATGTCCAACAGCCGTGTGCAGCTCACTGGCAAGCTCTGCTCTATGTCCTAAAGTATCTCAAAGGCACTGCAGCGCTTAGTATGTTCCATCCTGCACATTCCACGATCAAGTTAAAGGCTTTCAGTGACGCGGATTGGGCGGCTGATCCGCTCACTCGTAAGTCCATCACCGGCTTTGGTATCTTTCTTGGTTCATCGCTGATTTCCTGGAAGGCGAAACAACAGACGACGGTTTCTTGTTCTTCGGCCGAGGGAGAATATCGGAGTATGAGTTATACGGTTCGTGAGCTTTTATGGATTACTTATCTCCTTCAAGACATTGATGTTAATATTCCATCGCCTATCTCATTGTGGTGCAATAACAAAGCAGCTGTTCACATCACGGAGAATCCCGTCTTCCACGAGAGCACCAAACATCTGGAAATTGACTGCCATTTCATGCGTTCACAGTATCAAAGCGGGTTTCTTGTTCCGCTTAACACTCCTTTGGCTCGTCAACTCGCGGACGTCTTCACCAAGTCACTACCCAAGCCTCTCTTTTCTTCCATCATATCCAAGCTTGGCATGAAGAATTTTCTTCACTGCTCAGCTTGAGGGGTGATGAACGAATGAAGGCTCTGTTATATTATTTCTTTATCTTCTGTTTAAGCTGTTAGTAGAGTCGCTTCTCTTACTTACGTTTTCCTGTAGTTTATTGTATATATACGCTTTGACTATCAATTGTTGTTTATAAATGTATGGAGGATCGAATATTTGTCGTGTGAGAGGAGAACAATATTTATAACAAAGGAAGAAATCTATTTTTTCTAAATTTCTGATACAAATATGATAAGACAACGTGTGCCTTTCCACTCTTCTATTACATGCAAACTCACAAACTCTTTTTATGTTCTCCTTTTTCTCTCGTCATGGCACTTTGTGCCTTTTCCTTTTCTTTACTTGCCCACTCACGCACAGCTCACTCCCCACATTCTTACGCTCCCACATGCACATATATATAGATATAGAGATAGCATACTAGCATAGCTTCCTAGAAGATAACTATTGCTACATTATGATGCGAATATATCATTGCTCCTTATATCTGACTTTTCCTCCTCTTATATTTCTTTCTTTTCGGCTATAGAAAACGTTTCTTATTTGGCTTCTCTTTTTCTTCATTCGTGGTCTTCCTTGGTTGCTATTGTGTGTGTCTTCTTTTTTCTACTTTTATTTTATATTTTGTATTTTGCTTTGAGATTATATCCAACAAATTCCCCCCTTAATCTCAAAGCATCTTTTGTCTTTCACCGCTCTTTAAATTTGACCCGCTTTCGTATGTCGTACGTCGCGGCTCGCCACCTGCCATCTTTAAATGCCTTCGAACACTTCGCTTCAATACTTACTTGTCGAGCTGCCTTATACGCTTTCTCACCGTCACTACGTTCTTTCGTTGTCCCTCTACTTTTCGGATCTTGCTCGACTGTCAACTTTCCTTCTTGGACCAGCTTCGCCTTTTGGCTGGTCTCTTCTAACGTGTTCTCCTTTTTGAACAGTTCCTGCATAAATAATATATTGTTGTCGAATCTTAACAACTCCGTGATCATCAGCTTCTTATCGCTGGTATAATAAATATTTTTCTTTTCTTTTTTCATCCTCGTAACGTAGCCCATCAGCAAGCTCGGCGTCTCATCGTCAGCATCAGGCGTGTCGAACCCTTCGTACTCCTTAACAGGCTTCTTCTCATTGATGACTTTCACGGGAACAGTTTTGTATTGCGCCGCCTCGTTTCTTGCGAGTACATCGATCTTATTGACGACCACCTGCGCGACTTCTTTGCGGTGTTCGTCGATCTTTTTTTCCTTCATATTTTGGTTATCAACTACTGTCTCGAGGGTCTCCTTGGTCATCGTAGCGATTTTGTCCTTCTCGTTCAAATCCAATTTATCGGCGAGCTTGTACTTGTACTTGCTTCGATTTTTCAAGTCGTTCATATAGACCTCAAGGCTGTCTCTCGCCTTGATCCACTCATTCACTTCTTTTTCTTTCTGGCGCGCTTTTTCCTTCTTAACGCGCTCTTTCTCGTTAAGACTGGCCTCCGTAGGTTCTCCAGTCTTCTGTGTCGTGACTTTATCGACAACAGGTCGCATGGCCTCCGTCGTGGCTGCGCAGGTCGTCTCTTTCACGCCGCGCTCCTGGTTCTCTCTTCGCATGGCTTCTTCAGCCTGCTGGGTTATTTCTTCAACAGCCTCACCGCCGTGTGTCTCCATGGCTTTTACGTTCGCCTTCGACGACGCATGCATGGATTCGGCGATTTGGTTTTTCATCTCATCGGCATCTTCCGATGTCTTCGCGTCGATCTCCTCGACTTTCTCAGGTGGTTGTCGTGGCGGCGTTTCTTCGACCGCCTCTTCTTTCTCGAGCTCTCCTTCGTTTGGAACTTCTTTCTTCTTTTCTTCTTCCACGGGCTCCTCGACCTTTGGATATATTTCCTCCTCTTCATCGCCATCGCCATCGCCTTTCATCTTTGATGATTCGCCTTCTTCTTTTCCCGTCTCTGGTTTTAGTGGTGGTTCGACTTTTTTCTTTTCCACCACTGGCTCAGCGTGAACTTTATCACGCTCGGTGTCGGCGTCACCATCTTCTCGTACGTGTTCGCCTTCAACCTTCTTATCGTCCTCCTTCGCCGTCTCAAGTTCGCCTTGTTTTTGTGGTTGAACTTCGTTGCTGCTATCAGCGACTTTATACGTTTTCTCCAACAGTTCCCAGGCTTCCTTTGCTTTTCTCATATCGCCTATCTCTCTGCTACAACAGGTACCTTCTATGGCATAGTAGATGGTGAGGATCGCGATATTATTTTCTGTGAAAGGAGCTGGCCAAGTCTTATGTTGCGATCTTGTATACCCCGTCGTATCGGGTCGGGTATCTCCGTCTTCGACGATTTTCCATAAGTCTTGCTCTTCAAGCAAAGCCTTCATTTCTACGCTCCACCTTGCGTAGTTATTCTCGGTGAGTTGCGGGACTAACATGTGGACATCTGCTATCCACCTCGACTCCATTGACACCATCGGCTCTGGCGACATCATCGGCTCTGTCGACTCCGTTAACACCTTCGGCTCTGATACCATTTTGTTGTTTATAAATGTATGGAGGATCGAATATTTGTCGTGTGAGAGGAGAACAATATTTATAACAGAGGAAGAAATCTATTTTTTCTAAATTTCTGATACAAATATGATAAGACAACGTGTGCCTTTCCACTCTTCTATTACATGCATACTCACACACTCTTTTTATGTTCTCCTTTTTCTCTCTCTCATGGCACTTTGTGCCTTTTCCTTTTCTTCACTTGCCCACTCACGCACAGCTCACTCCCCACATTCTTACGCTCCCACATGCACATATATATAGATATAGAGATAGCATACTAGCGTAGCTTCCTAGAAGATAACTATTGCTACATTATGATGCGAATATATCATTGCTCCTTATATCTGACTTTTCCTCCTCTTATATTTCTTTCTTTTCGGCTATAGAAAACGTTTCTTATTTGGATTCTCTTTTTCTTCATTCGTGGTCTTCCTTGGCTGCTATTGTGTGTGTCTTCTTTTTTCTACTTTTATTTTATATTTTGTATTTTGCTTTGAGATTATATCCAACATCAATAAACAGTTACACACTTTCATTTACATAAAAATCTCCCGTATTCCTCTCAAAAACACCTGGGTGCCCGATGAACACCTGACCTCAGATTGAGCTAAATCACGGATTCTTCAGTGGTCAGCTTGATCATCTCTATTATCACCTTGCTGTGCCAAAATCGGCTTTCTAGAATTGAAAGCAATTTGAAAGCGTGTCTTCACTTGCTTCTCATCCAAGACTCAGTTTCAAGAACCAGATTCTTGATTACATTGAAGGTTACTTTATTTTTCTTTTCCGATTCAACATGTTTCATCGTATTTTTTTATTCAATCTCAATCTTATTATTGTTCCTTAGCTTCAAATTGGGGTCAACGAATGTGTATTTTGGCTGGGTTTTGAATTGTCTGGGTTAAGAAGTGAGTTCTTATTGTCATAGGCTATCCAAAGTTAAGGAACTGGTATGGTGCACCTGCTCTTTTGCCTAAAGATGCAAATTAGCTTGAAGGGTATGACAAAATAGGTTTTTATTCATAATTCCAAGTCCTTCATAAAATCAATTTGTAATTATTCGGCGTTCTTATCTTCAAACAAGAGGAGATGAGAGATTTACTAATCTCCGGTTAACTATAAAAGATCTACTAATCTAGAACAAAGAACTAAAGAACCTATAATGGACAAAGCTATTAAGTTAAATCTACGATACTCTTCACTTCCTTAGGCTTCGACTTCTGGGTTCTGTCTTCATCGGACTGGAAGCTCCACAAGGGAGAAAAGAGCTCCCGATGTAAGGATCAGGAGAAACGAGCTCCACATGGGAGACTCATGAATGGTTGGTGCTGGTGGGTGACGGTCGGCCAGTCGAAGATAGTAGCGGCGAGGCACGGGCGGCATCGAGGCAGAGGCGGTGGCGGCGAGGAAGATTCACGGCGAGACAACAGCGGAAGCGAGGCGGCGTCGGCGACGCAAAGGTGGCCAGACGGCGGCGTCGAGGCGGAAAGACCGCGGCGGCGGAGGTGAGACGGCGGCGGTGACGAGGCGGCGGCTGCGGCGAGGCGAAGACGGTGGCGGCGAGGCGATCTGCGGAGATGAAAAAAACCATAGTGTTGCTCCCTGTCCTCGCGCCTGCGAGGGTACTGTTTTGGTGGTAGTTGTGGGAATGGGAGAGGTGGTGGCTATGGCGGCAGAAAGGGAACTATTTCGGTTTATAAGTTTATTATACATTCTCAAGATTTGTTTCATGTGTTGACAGCGTCAATATTAATTATTACTTTGATATGTAATTTAAGAGATAATATTAAAATACAATTTATCTTCGAACTAATATAAGATTGGTCGACTTTAAAAACGCCATAGACAGCATTAAGCAACAAGATTAGAGAAGCTACTTTCACAGATCAACGTACGAACAACATAGTTGGTTTCAATTGTGTTTTTAGTTGTTTGCAGATTAAAGTATAAGTTATGGAGTTGGTAAGGTGTATATATACTTATATCATCAAATATTTTTTTCTGTTATTTGCTTCAAGAATACAAAGATCATAATATTTTATTTCTTTGATATATTGTAATTTTGAAATCTAAACTAATATAGTACTCCATCTGACTCATAAAACAATCATTTTATAACGAAACTTTTGTTCTTATATGGTAGACGTTTTAATGTTCCAATTGAAAGATCTTTCATATTTCGAATTATCCCTTATTATATTAAATAGACAATTGTAACAGTATTGAAGTTTCATAATTATAAATAATATTATTCTAATTAATTATTATCAATATTCATTAACCATAAATACTTAAAACCCGTGCATTGCACGGGCAATAAACTAGTAATGTGTATATTTTAATGTTATAATTTATTTTTCTTACCTAAATATAAAATGTAATGGATGTTTTGGCAGAGGAATATTGTCACATGAGATTGCCTATTGTAGAACTGCGCATAGCTCAAGCTGGGATACGCCTCGCCTCCACACTTAATCGGATATTCGTACGTCTTTGATATATGAATATCCAATTATATGTAGGTACATCTACACATAAATACCCAATTGATTAAAATTTTTACACATAGGTACCCATGTCAGAAAATTTTACAGATAGGTACCCGATTTAATTTTTACCAGTTTCTTAAATCGTGTCGTACCTTCCTGTGTGTATATTGTGTATCATAACAGCTGATATAGGGTACCTAAATGTAGCATACGTCGTACCTACGGCATACCTGTGTGTTACATAGGGCGTACCTAAATGTAGCATACTTCGTACCATTTTCTGTTATATAGGGTACTCAAATGTGTTGATATAGGGTACTCAAATGTGTTGTATGGTGTACCTGCGGGGATCGGGTACTTATGTGCAAAAAATTATTCTGTTAGGTATATACATATAAAAAAATCATGACATGGTACTAAATTACAAGTTTTTATCCGGGAGAAAACCACTTTTAGTCCCCGATGTTTTCCATATGGGCGTTTTTTATCCCCGATGTTTCGACTTGCCACATTTAGTCCCTCTAGTTGTCTAATTTAACCAATTTTGGTCCCCCGGTTGGATTAAACGTAAATTGGGTTGAAATTTCATCATCAAAGTCGCACGTAAAGTACTATAATATTTCAAAACACCGTCTATACGTCCGTTCATCTTAAAATCCCCAAATCTGTCTCGTCCATCACTCAATTTAGATTTTATGGTCTCGGTTTATAGGACTTGATTATGTGATGAATGAGATAAATTGGGATTTTAAAATGATTGGACGTATAAATGGTGTTTTGGAAGATTATAGTACATTACGTGCGATTCCCATTATGAAATTTCGTCCCAATTTACGTTTAATCCAACCGGGGGACCAAAATTGGTTAAATTGGACAACTAGAGGGACTAAATGTGGCAAGTCGAAACATCGGGGACCAAAAGCCCATAGGAAAAACATCGGGGACCAAAAGTGATTTTCTCCCTTTTTATCCAAATAGGTACTTATGTGTAAAGACCCCTTATATGTATACTTCACTTTTGTAAAGACTGTAGTAGAAGTATTCTATTACATATATTATAATAAAATTCGTTATAAATATATATTGACTTGCATGAATATGAATGAACGCGAGTGTACTGGTGTGTGCTATTCTGAGATGGCTTAATTATTTGTTTGTCCCGTAATTTAGGGTGTGTGGCATTGGGGACACTAATTTAGGGTGTGGTATTATAGGGGGAGTAAGTTTTAAAATCGTGCGATTTATAGACATTATATCTGATTTTCCCCAAAATACATCACGTGCCATACAAGTGATCGATTTTTATACAGGAAATCTAATGTGGTGCCGGACCGATGACATGCTCATTTTTGCTAACTTTTGGCAGACCGATGCCATGCCCGATTTACAGAAATGCCGCGTCATTAAAATAACGACTTGGCGCAATGTCGGAAACTAATTTAAAAAAAAAAACTAAAAATCTCTGTAAAACGGGCATGTCATCGGTGCGGCGCCATGTCGGACCTTTCGGTATAAAAATCGATCATGTGCGTGGCACATGATGTATTTTGGGAAAAAATCTGGTACAAAAATCGGTCACGTGAGTGGCACGCGATGTATTTTGGGCAAAAATCAGGTATAATGTCTATTTGGATGATTTTAAAGCTTGATGTCCCTATAATGTCATACCCTAAATTATTGGTCTTATAATGCAACGCTCCCTAAAGTTACGTAACCAAAAAAAAATAATTAAGCCATATGAGATTATTATAAACAAAGTTTGACGAGGATAAAGTGCGTGCTTTTTATTTATAATCATTGATCCCAAACGCATGCCATAAACATCACATCCCAATCACCGAAAAGAAGATTAAATATTCCTCGTTTGGGGCCCTTTGGCAATAAATAGGAATGCCAATTTATAGTCTCCGAGATATAAATCTAGCTAATACGATTGCTCGAAAATTGTAATGACTAATGAGTTCCAATTATTAATTCTCACACGCATTCTTATGGAATCATTGAGGCCATTGACTGTGAACAAGTGCGTCGTGGCGAGAGCTCATGATTTATAAGCGTGACCACAAAAAAGCTTTACAAAATGTCGTCTATCACTTTTTCCGCCCATGATTTGAATATCCATTTTATTGATTTTTTTCTTCATAGTGATGAAATTTGAAATCTTTGATCATGATATCATTTTTCTTAGCTGTAAGAGTGAAAGACGAGTTGAAACGACTTACAAGCTTATGAGTCTGCTCTTCGAGTTTTGTAGTTATTGAAATTTTAATTTTTGTTACTATTATTATTCTTATTTAAATTTAAAACTTCCAAGTTTCAACCTTTACCTTGAATTGTTCAGTTGGGCTCGAAGTCGAGCTTGATCCTTGAAAAAAATGAGCGGAGCTAATTTGGTTTGTGCTTTTTCCACAAATTATTTTAAATTCGAACCGTTGGTTTTCGACACGTAGAGTAGAGTTATTAGTACTAACAAAAAAGTAATATTACAATTAAAGAAAAAAGTAATTACAATCTGTGCTTAAATGACGGGATCCAAAATTATATAAGCTGAAAAACAAAACGTTCACAAAAATTACAGATATTTGTATAACAATTTTAAGTAAATATCAAATATAAAATTGAAAGAATCAACTTTGGGATATTTTTTGTAACTTACGAACAATAAAAACACTACTACACCGATATAACAACAGCACTAATAATAATTCAACCTAACAATTAAGCAAAGAAGTTCCCTCTATAAATTGAGATGCAAACCAACCATTTCTCTTCACTCCACTCCACACACAAAAGCACAACCCTTCTTTCTCCCACTCCCTCACAACACTTCAAATAAACAATAGAAAAAAAAAGAAAAAAATTTAAAAATGAGCCCTAATAATAAACTAGGAATAATGATGATCTTGACTTTGTTCATCCTATTGATCAGCGTAGTTGAAGAGACAGAAGCAGTGACATGCAATCCATTGCAGCTAAGCCCTTGCGCATCGGCCATTACATCGTCATCCAAGCCGAGCGCCGTTTGCTGCGCAAAGATTAAGGAACAAAGGCCCTGTCTTTGCCAATACATGAAAAACCCTAACCTTCAAAAGCTCATAAAGTCCCGCGGCGCTAGATTGGTTGCCTACGCTTGTCGCTCGCCGTTCCCTAAGTGCTAACTATATATATATATCAACTTCTCTATTATTATTATTTACCGATAAAATTATCGTCGTCATGTCTCGTTTGAAAATTTTACGGCTTTCCGTAAGTTATTATATGGTCGCCTTTTGTTTATGTCGTCGTGTGGTAAGAGAGTGTTATTACGGGTGTTTTGATTTAGACTGCGCCGTGCGCCATGGATTTTGTTGTTATGCGTTTATCAAACCCGCCCATTTTTTTTTTTTTTTTTGCATTTTTTTGTCTTGTTGCATATGTGATAAGAGAATGTGCGGCGATTATGTACAAAAAAAACGCCTCGCCAAAAAGAAAGGCGTCAGCCGTCAACGTTGACGTCTGTTGTGGCTTGAGACAGATCACAAAACAGACAAAACCTTAAAACCCTAAATTCTAAACCCGTGAGCAAGTTATGTAATGGTTTCACTACAAAATGATTTGGCAATAAATGGAGAAATTCACATGCTTATATACAATACATAATTTTTGTATCTACACGATATGAGATTTTGTACACCAACAGTAGACCGTAAGATTTAGAACCGCTGAATAGTCAAAGAAAATGGCGATTATAATTAAGATTCTTCTAGCGTCCACCACCGTAGTTGAAACTAGAGACCACATATTGTAGTCGGTAAACTGGTCGTATTATAATTTAGCAACTGTTATAGAAGTCCACGGCGCTCACACTCGTAGTCGCTATTTGCGACTACTAGGTGATAGTCGGGTTTTTTTATCTCTCGTCGCCAGTCGGTATATTTTCACCATAGCAAGTATGGTATATGTAGTCGGTATTTGTAATCGCTAAATGCGATGTTTTTTGTAGTGAGATAAAAAAAAAAAAAAAAAAAAATTGATAGAAAGGCATACAAAATGGAGATAATTGCCTATAAACCACATCACCTGGACAATGTAAGAACATAACCTGCTCTGTGTGAAAAAAAAATGCAAACGAACAAAGATTGTGGCAGCCTTTCTTTAAGTGAATTAGTTATATACTCACTCAGCCAACGATTGCTCTCCTTACAACGATAATATAAGAACTAATAGCAAATAGCAATTGCGGGCAGAAGTAGCAGTAAAATCCCGAATAGTGCAAGCAAAAGACAAAGAAGACAAAGTTCATGTATTAAAAATCCGTATTATCTTTAAACAATAACTTCATTAACACATATTTTCTCGTCGGCGAACCTCATTACGTAGCGCTTTCGTCGTCGTTTTGAGGCGAAGTCGGCACGCAAGGCCTCCACACGGTCTCTTCCTTCCCCACATCCATTACCGCAATGCCTTTGGCGGACATATTGCTGCGTATTTTATCGCTCGTCGCAAATTCCTTGTTTTTTCTAGCCAACGTCCTCTCTTCAATAGCTCGACGAACATCTCCTTCGGTAAGATCCGCCCTCTTCAGAGCTTTATCCTTCAGTTGTTGCAAAACCTGGCGAAATATTCGAATAAAAAAAAGCGACATATTTTCCAAGAGAAACACACAGCTCATACAGCAGAAGAAAAAAAACTCGCCTCAGCGTACGTCGAACTGCAGAGCAATCCCAGAACTTCCAAGACTTCTCTGACTTCTTTGTGTAGATCTACGAGCGCTTTGACAGTAGATAACTTCTTTTGCGCCTGCATTTTTTTCTGCAAAGACGTAAAAGAAAAAAAAAGAGTCAACGACGGGAAAATGAAGGGAAAAAAAATTCATCTGACTCCCATTATTTTATCATATACCTTGAGTGCATTCACGGAGGTGTTCATAAACCTCAAAGCTTCTTGAAGGGCGGCGTTTAATATGGACGGCGTGTGCAAATCGTCGGCTAGTTTACTCTCCAACTCACTACGCAGATTCTTGATGCATTTCTGTGCATCGTCGCCGACGCTAATTGCTTTTCCTTTCGCTTCGCTATCTAAATCGACCGGCGACACGGCTTCTTCACAGTCTTGCAAAGTCTGTCAGTGAACGCAAAAAAATGCAATAAAGGGAATGCGTCAAAAATACGAAATTCATTTTCCATCTCTATGATATTTCACCTGATAAATATAGTAAACAGCTTCAGACGATATCTCAATCTGCGCAATCGAATAATTTACGGGCGATCGATAGTGGGTCCCCAATAGGAAATGCCTCAAAGCGAGCGGATGGTATAATTTCGTAACCTGAAAAGGTAGAGAAATAAATTAAGCGAGCGAAGAATTTACCTAAAAAAATGTTTCAAATTTTACCTCGCGGATGGTGAAGAAATTTCCAAGCGACTTTGACATTTTCTCGTCGTTCGCCGTAACAAAACCGTTGTGCAGCCAATAATTGACTTTGCTCTCCGAGCAAGCAGCACAGCTCTGCGCGATTTCATTTTCGTGGTGTGGAAAAATTAAGTCCATTCCTCCGCCGTGAATATCGAATACGTGAGAAAGGTAGTGAGCGCTCATGGCGCTGCATTCGATATGCCAGCCTGGCCTACCTGGGCCCCACGGGCTATCCCAGACAGGCTCCCCAGGCTTAGCAGCCTTATAACGATGGGAAAAGAAAATATTAGAAATAATAACAAATGGAAGTATATTAATCGGCAGTAAATTTTTGTGATTTACCTTCCACAGGGCAAAATCCGCAGGGTTGCGCTTTCGCTCATCGACGGCGACCCTTTCTCCAGCTCTGTTATCCTCTAATTTCCTCCCCGACAGAATTCCGTAATTTGGGGAAGAATCGACGGAGAAATAAACGTCGCCATCAACGGCATAAGCACAGTTGTTGCTGATAATCTACCCAAAAAAAATTGAGGAATTTAGCTAAAGCACCTTTGTTCACCTATATTAATTCTACTTGCATTACATAAGAAAATTCTAAGGTTGTGAGCAGAAGGGTTCTAGAGGGGAAAAAAACCTGTGCTATCATGTCTTTGATCTGCTCCATATGATCGGTAACACGTGGCTGGTGAGTGGGAAGAAGGCACTGGAGATCGGCCATATCATTGAGGAATTCTTCGCAAAACCTACCACTCAACTCTTTAGGATCCTCCCCGATCTCGTTTGCTCTTCGAATGATCTGAAAAGCCATATACAATCAGTATCATCAGCGAAGTCTTTCATTTAGACAAACATCAAGAACATTGAAAACAGCCCAATTAAGGATAATCAAGCAGACATTTGAGGAAATGCTGAAATTTAGCGATCCCCACCAGATCAACAGAACACACCGCCTATGCTTATCAATCGATTGACGTCCAGATCATTGTTAAAATAGTAATGCGAGCCCCCTAATTGTGTTTGTCATGGAAATTTAATATAAACAGCACAAATGGCTTTCAATACATAGGCAAATGAAGTACTAAGTAGATGGGGTAAGAAAACATACCTTATCATCCACGTCAGTGAAGTTGCGGACATAAACAACCTCATATCCCAAGAATCGAAGGTATCTGAGGGATTTAAAAAATAAAATTTCTGAAGTTCGGACCAAATACATGAGGCATTGTTAGTGTAAAGGTAATAAAGCATGCAATAAAGACAATGGAACCGCATTCATCAACGAATAACAAGATACATGAAATCTAAGTTAGTGATGCCAGGCATGCTCTGTCCCTTAACAGTTCATCGATTTGCAAGTTAAGAAAAGAAAACACCACCCGAGATAAGAATTCATGGTCGCAAGTTTTCAAAATGGGTGTCATGAAGCCAAAACAACCCCGCCAAGCAATAATGCAAAGCATGTATCAAACCTATATCTAAAGTTTCTATTGCCCGAATGATAGAGGAACTCATTTCCACTATATTGTTTGAATGATAGGTTCAGATCACCAACTTCAAAATTGAGTTTTTATCACCTATTTCCCACTAACAACGTCAAAACCCAAATATTATCCAAAACTAATCCAATTTCACATGTTAGAAAGCAGCGCAATTGCCCGAGAAGATACAAAAACCCTTCCAAAACCTCTGACTGCCAAAGTAGCCAAAACACAAATGACCAGAAACACAAAGTCCAACAAAAAAACCCACTGCCGAAAATAGAAAAGTATATAATGAACGATTAGCATAAAAAATCATAAAAAATACCAAGAATTGGGGACACCAACAAATCTTAATCGAAAAAACATAAAACCTACGAAACCTGTATAGGACGTCGAATGCGACGTAAGCACGCGCATGCCCTATGTGGCTGAAATCGTAAGAAGTAACGCCACACACATACAGTCCAACCTTCCCCTCAACGATTGGCTTGAAAACCTCTTTCTGCTTCGTCATCGTATTGTACAGTTGAAATTCAGGCCTCCCCTTCGCCATTCTTAGTTAAATTAACCTACGGGAAGGCAAAAGGAGATGTGATTTTGACCGAGAGAAGCTGATGTGCCGGTGATTTGTGTGTGTGTGTAAGGAACCCTAATTGAGAGTATGCGCGGCGTACAGAGGGAGTGTGTCCCCACACAACAGAATCTCGTATTGTATTGTACAGTCTTGAGGATTACTAAGTAATTCGCACCTTTGTGGTGCTGTATAATATTATTGTAAAAAAACATTAAATACTTTTTAAATATATTTTATTTAAGTAATAAGCCCTTCCTAAATTTGTTTAATTTTTTAGTGACAAACTTGTAATTAAGATAAACTCATGAAAGCTACTATGTGGCCTCGTCAGTAACCCTCAAGTAAATACAAGCCCGTGAAGAAGTCGGGATCTGAAGCGAACAGGCCCCGAACCTTCCTAAGACTGTGAGGTTCTTTAGTTTTTTTATTCACAGTAAATGATGTGTCTTTAGAAATTTTATTTCTATTTAAAACAAAAAGCACCCACAAAATGCCATTGTAATTCCCACGCTCAATAAGTAATAGCATAAATCCCGGGTGATCAGTTCCTCAATCAAGTTAAATTGATTTGTGCTTATCCATTTCATTTACTTGTAATTATTACGTGCTAGATTAGAGGCAAAATATTAGTTTATTCATTGTATATATTATTAGCTAGCTTATGTATCTTCTCTAACAGAGAATAGAAATTATTATTTCACAATCTCTTTTCTTATTATGGTATCAGAGCATCGATCCTATTATCCAAACCTGTAGGACCATCACACCATCTTCTTCATGGCAGAACCGAGTATTACTGCACCACCTAAAAATGCTGATACAGACCCAACATCAACATATTTTCTACATCATTCAGACAATCCTGGTGTACCTTTGGTTTCTCAGTCTCTCAACGGAGATAATTATGCTATTTGGTGTCGTGCCATAACCATGGCTTTTGAAGCGAAAAACAAGTTAGGCTTTGTTGATGGAACAATAAAGCAGCCGCCGGCAGAAAATACAACAGAATTTTCTATGTGCAGTCGCTGCAATAGTATGGTCTTATCATGGCTTCTCAACTCGATTTCAAAGGAGATCGCCAACAGCGTCATCTTCACGAAGACGGCACATGAAGTATGGGAAGATCTGCACGACAGATACTCTCAGCAAAATGCCCCGCGAATTTTCGAGATTCAACGGGCCATATCAAATCACACACAACAAAATGATTCGATTGCTTCTTACTACACTATTCTGAAGGCAACGTGGGATAAGCTCACAATCTATGATTCTTTATCAGCATGTAGTTGTGCCTTGAAGGAGCAAATAAACTCGCGCCAGCAAAGAGATCAACTTATTCAGTTTCTTATCAGTTCGAAGTCAAATTTTGCTTATGAATCCTCTACCATCAGTGAGCAAAGCATACTCGTTGGTTAAACAGGAAGAGCGACAAAGATCAATCATTTCATTTCATCAGAATGCTCATGATCAATCAACTCTAGTAGCAGTTAAAAATTCGTTACAGCAGAATAATAGTCGACAAGGGCAAGGCAACAACAACAATCGCAACAGAAACAACTGGCGCTGTAATTTTTGCGGGAGAAATGGGCATCTTGAAGCTTGGTGTCGTAAGAAAAATGGACAACAACAAATTCCAGCAAAGAAAGATCCTAATTTTCAGCCACCATCATCGAGTTACAACACTCAATACCAACCTACGCAAAGTGGACATCCATCCGGACATATAGCTGCAGCAGTGGATCAAAATCCATCACCTTCCCAGTCTCAGTTTCCATTCTCCAAAGAACAAATTCAACAACTCTTGGCCTTAATACCATCTCCTTCCACTGCTACATCTAATCCCTTGGCAAATTTTGCGGGTACAACGACTTGTTTATCATGTCTTTCCTCATCACCTTGGGCCATAGATTCCGGCTGTACTGACAATATGACTCATGATTTAAATTCTTTGGAAAACTCACGGGAACATATTGGTCCATCAGTGAGATTGCCCGATGGTTCAACTGCGACAGTCACGCACTCAGGATCTCATACATTTTCTCCCGACTTTCGATTAGACAATGTTCTTCATGTTCCTTCCTTCAAGTTCAATCTTTTATCTGTCAGTCGAATTACGAGATCCTTAAACTGTTGTGTTGCATTTTTTCCTAAACTTTGTATTTTTCAGGACCTCAAGACGAAGAAGGTGATTGGTTTGGGCAGGGAGCATAATGATCTCTACTTGCTTGATGTTCCACCAAAATCCTTGGCATCTGTTTCTGCTCAACAACCAGCCCCAACACTTGATCTATGGCATTATCGCCTCGGTCATCCAGGGAAAGGCGTTAACTCGAGATTTTGTAAGTTAGATTCTCATATCCAGTTTCCAAATAAATGTGCCACTTGTACCATTTGTCCAATGGCCAAACAAATACGTCTACCTTTCCCTAGCAGTAGCATTAGCTCTAAGTCTTGTTTTGACTTAATTCACATAGACACTTGGGGCCCATATTCTACTCCAAGCCTACGTGGTGCTCGTTACTTCTTCACAATTGTAGATGACTTTTCTCGAAACACTTGGGTTTTTCTTATGCAATCGAAATCACAGGCTCTATCCATTATCCAATATTTTTTTGCCATGGTTAACACACAATTCAATACTTCCATTCGTCAAATTCGTAGCGATAATGCTACAGAGTTTGTAAGCTCCATAAGTCGCTTTACGGCTTAAAACAAGCCGGACGAAATTGGTATTCTATATTCTCTCACACTCTTCTGGATGCTGGCTTTTGCCAATCTCATGCAGATCATTCACTATTTTTTCTTCATCGTGGAACTTCATCTGTTTTTATTTTGGTATATGTTGATGACATTGTGCTTACTGGCAATGACCCTGCTTTCATTACTTATACTAAGCAACTTTTGTTTCGACGCTTTCGAATCAAAGACCTTGGTGTTCTAAAATATTTCCTTGGTATTGAGGTGGCGCGCTCCCCTAAAGGTATCTATTTAAGCCAACGGAAATATGTTTTGGATCTTCTCAATGATTCTGGTTTTCTAGGTGCTCGCACTGCTGATACGCCTATGGAACAACACCTTAAACTATCTGCTGATGAAGGCGTTCTTCTAGATGATCCTTTCATGTATCGTCGATTGGTTGGCCGACTTATTTATCTTACAATTACTCGGCCTGACATAACATATGCGGTAAATGCCCTCAGTCAATTTATGCATCGACCCAGACAACCGCACATTGACGCCGCTCATCGCCTTCTTCGCTATCTCAAAAGGACTCCTGGGCAGGGTATCCTCCTCACCTCTTCCAGTTCTCTCAATTTAGTTGCATATTGTGACTCGGAATGGGGCAGTTGTACCACCACTCGTCGCTCTACTACCGGCTATTACATATTTCTTGGTGGGAGTCCTATTTCATGGAAAAGCAAGAAACAAACCACCGTGTCTCATTCATCCGCTGAAGCTGAATATCGAGCGTTAGCTACAACCACTCGTGAACTTGTTTGGCTTCGGTATTTACTTGCAGATTTTCGCATCTCTACGCCTTCACCAATTCCTTTGTTTTGCGACAATCAAGCTTGTCGACATCTTGCTGTCAATCCCGTATTTCACGAGCGAACTAAACATATAGAGATTGATTGTCACGTCGTTCGTGAAAAGCATCAAGCAGGTCTGATTCAGCTCCGCCCTATATCAAGTGCTCACCAACCAGCTGATATCCTTACGAAGGCATTAGGCAAAACTCACTTCTATTACCTACTTGGCAAGCTCGGCATTCATAATTTTCATGCTCCACGCTTGAGGGGGAGTAATAGCATAAATCCCGGGTGATCGGTTCCTCAATCAAGTTAAATTGATTTGTGCTTATCCATTTCATTTACTTGTAATTATTACGTGCTAGATTAGAGGCAAAATATTAGTTTATTCATTGTCTATATTATTAGCTAGCTATGTATCTTCTCTAACAGAGAATAGAAACTATTATTTCACAATCTCTTTTCTTATTAATAAGATTCAGCAGAAGCGAATCCGAGGCTCATCTTAGTCTATGGGACTACCTTAGAGTAGACGTGTCAATTTGGCAGCCGGGCCGGGTTGGCCTGCCAAAGCCCGAAACTTGGCGGGGCGGGCTGGCCCGCCATGACGGGCCTAAATATGAGGGACCGGCCCAATTTTTAATTATTATAATTATGGGGGCCGGCCCGCTCCCACGGGCCGCAGGCCATATTGACCCTAGAGCTTAAGTTGGGCAGAGTTGGACTGCCAGACAATCGGCTGGTCAGATTGGACCACTCCAGAATCCTACGGGCCTAAGATTCTTAGGCTCAAGCCATGTAACACCCGAGTCCCGTAAGTAAGCCGGTCAATAAATTTGCATACATATACGTGCTTATGTGATTGCATAATACGTGTTTTACAGCCTTATGTGTGTTATCTGAGAAATAACTTGTGTGAAAATAGTAGTACTTTGGAAAAGTTTGGGTAACATTTAGGTGTAGGTGAGACTTAGAGAAATCTTGGTGAAAATAAGTTTATATTACGAAGTGAAATTCGACCGATTGTAGTAAAGCAAAGTTCGGACGATATCATGTGAGGACTTAATTTCAGGTAAAATAGAATTCTAATATTTATATAAATTTCTGTTTCGGCCGACAGCAATAGATCTTAGATAAGAAATTAAAGCTTTACTGTTAGTTTTCGCCGAGCCAATGAAGGATCGGGCGGCGATCCTTGCACTTTTTGGATAATCAGATTGAGACTCAAATTGGCCGATCTTAATGTAGGAATTCAGGCGATAAGCAAAAAAATTGGGACTTAGAAACTCGGATGATACATCGACACTTGAGCTTCGGGTAATGATTACAATTTTAACAAGGGAATTGGAAACTCGAATGTAACGAACATATGTATGTATACATAGTACTAAGAGAAATGATTTCATTTAAGTAACAAAATAGTTGAAGTGAGGAGAGGGAAGTGTTTCTTAACTAATAAGGTAAAACACGTCACCTAATAGTCAATTCATACACAATCTTCCAAGCTTGTATGTTTATCTATTAACCATGAAGTAAAAATACCACAACCACGAAAATCTTCATAAGCCAAAAATACAACAAGAACTAACAGAAAAAGAAATAACTCATATCAGAAGAAAAATATCCAACGAAAGTTTAAGAGAGAAAGGAAAGAGCTCCAAACAAAAGAAATCGAACTATACTTGGAAGGGGTATATTTTTCTTTACCTTAATCTTATATTTTATTCGCACATTAGCATGTCTTAGGAATTATTAGGCTAAAAAAATTATACATAATCAGGTTTGGTAGAATTTAAACTCTTGTAGGTTGAAGAATTACAAGAACAATGAAGAGCAGTTTCAAGTCCATTAGCTCGTTGTTCTGTTAATTCTTTAGTTATTATCTCAGGGACTTTTTGGTAATTTTATTATTAGTCGTCGTTGTATAAAAGCAATTCTTTGTACAGTTGTAAGGTTGGTTATCGAAATTAATTCCTTTTCATTTTTTCAATTCCTCTCTCTCTCCCAACGATGAATCTCCTTCCCGCGCTTTCAAGTTCGATAATTCAACATGGTATCAGAGCTCTGTGAAGCTGTGATTGAATCAACATCGCCAGGAATCGTAATTGAATCAACATCGCCAGGAATCGCAATTGAATCAACATCGCCAGGAAATCAATTAGCATTCTGTGATTGAGACTTCAAATTGTTGAGTCTGCCTTTGAACAATGAGCTCGAGTGAGGAAGTCAGGAGAATCAAATCGAAGCTGCAGAAATGGATGAGGACTATCAACTGCATGGATCCGACAATCCAGGTATGATGATCGTCTCGACTCCGTTAACCTCGACGAATTACCTAATCTGGAAGAGCTCCATGGTGGAAGCTCTTGAAGCTAAAATGAAAATTGGCTTTATTAATGGCAAATATGAAAGACCTGATGTGAATTCGCCTGATTATAGAAGATGGCGAAAGGTCAATAGTATGGTTACCGGATGGATTAAGAGCTCAATTTCAAAGGATCTTGTAAACAGCTTCATGTTTATACATGATGCTAAGGAGTTGTGGAATGAAATAGCTGAAAGATATGGTACTTCCAATATCTCTGCGATTTACGAGATTAAGCGAGAGATAGGTTTGCTAAAGCAAGGAACTATGTGTGTTGTAGACTATTACAACAGAATTCGGAACCTTTGGGATCAGCTCGAACAATTGAGGCCTGCAATTGAAGCTACTGGAGCAGTTAAAAATCAGATAGAAGACAGAGAAACAGAGGACAAGTCGATGCAGTTCTTGATGGGTCTTAGCGATGCATTTGAATCAGAAAGGAATCAACTGCTGTTCCTTGATCGTTTACCACCAGTGAACAGAGTTTATGCCATGATCGCTAAGGCCGAGAAACACAGGGAAGTAACCATGAATATGGCAGTGTCTGAAGATAATACAGCAATGGCAGTGAGGAGTTTTGCTCAGAAAAGAAACCATAATGTCAAGACTGTAGTGAAGCAAGACAGGGGACAGCTTACTTGCAATTACTACAAGAAATCTGGACATGCAAAGGAAGAATGCTTTAAGCTGAATGGGTTCCCTGAATGTACCTATTGCAAGAAAGCCGGGCACACAAAGGATGATTGCTACAAATTAAATGGCTTCCCAGAAGGTTTCGGTTCAGGCCGCAGAGAGCAGAACAGCTTCGTTCCCAGAAGACATCAAAGCAACTTCAAAGCAAACTCAGTTGAGGTTGAGCAACCAACATCAGATGTATACTCACACATGATGGAGATGATGAAGAAAGAACTTGCAAAGATGATGAAGGAAAAGATGATTCCTGCGCAACCTGACCAAGTGGCTGTGAATTTTGCCCACCTTGAAGACTTTGCAGGTAGCTCCATTATCTCAAAACTCAATGCTGACTCACATGATTTGATAGGTGAGGGGACATGGATGGTAGATACGGGTGCCACTAGTCACATGTGCAATAACCTTAACCTTCTGTCCCACCCAAAACCAGCCACATCTTTCATACCAGTGTGTTTACCTGATGGCAGTGTTAGAACTGTCTCACATACAGGAAATGCAACCCTTTCTGATAACATTACCCTTCACGATTGCCTTTACATCCCAAGCTTTCGTTACAATCTTCTATCAGTCAGGAAATTATCTCAAGATTCCCATATATATTTCAAGTTTTCTTCTAACTGTTGTTTGCTGTTTGAGTTGCAGAATAACAAGATTCTTGCAGCTGGCAGAATTCATAAAGACCTCTACATCCTTGATAAAAATTCCTTTTCAGATCGGGCAGTCTTGAGTGCTAGACATCTGTTTGCATCGAGTCTTTTGTCCCATAAAACCAGTATTCCTAGACATGCTTTTGCTGTTTCTTCTATCAATAAATGGCATACTAGACTTGGCCATCCTTCACTTCATGTCATGAAACATTTACCCAACTTCGTTGTTAATGAGAAAAATATCAATGACATTACAGATTGTGATGTTTGCCCCTTGTCCAAACAACACAGATGTCCCTTTCCCAAAAGTCATATACATACTTCTCACAGTTTCGAATTGCTTCACTTGGACATCTGGGGACCTTATAAACACCCTAGCCTTTCGGGATGTCACTATTTTCTAACCATAATTGATGACTATAGCAGGTTCACTTGGATCTTCTTGATGAAGTACAAATCCCAGACCCCAGAAATCTTCACAAAGTTCCTTGTTTTTGCTGAAAACCAGTATAATGGCCGTGTCAAGACTGTTCGCTCTGATAATGGGTCGGAGTTCGTCAGCGCTTCTTTCCAGGAAATCCTGTCTAATAGAGGTATAGTCCATCAAAAAACCTGTCCATATACTCCGCAACAAAATGGTGTTGCGGAGAGAAAACACAGACATATACTTCAAGTAGCTAGGTCTCTCATTTTCCAGTCTAAACTGCCTAAAAACTTTTGGGGTGAATCTGTCCTCACAGCAGTTCACCTCCTTAATCGTCTGCCTTCCAGAATTCTAGCCTGGAAGAGCCCTTTTGAAGTCCTCCAAAACAGACCACCAGACCTCAGCTATTTCAGAAACTTTGGTTGTTTAACCTTTGCTGTCAATACCAGTTCATCCAAGGATAAATTTGATCCTCGAGCTGTGAGAGGTCTATTTGTTGGGTATCCTGCCGAACAAAAAGGGTATAAAGTTTTCTGTCCATCCTTGAATAGAGTCATCATATCCCGAGATGTCGAATTTCATGAAGAAACTTTCCCTTCTATAGATACCACTCAGCCAGAAATTGTCTTACCCTTTGTCAGCATAGGTGATCCCTTTGATAATGAAAACCCTATTTCCCCTGCTTCTCAGGAATCTCCAGGTGATACTGTGATTAGTCATCAGATAGTGACATCCCCACCTTCCAGCGATTCTATCCCAGACACAACCCTACCATCAACCACCCAACATAATTCTACATCCACTGACCCAAATCTGAGACACAGTTCTCGCACAAAACGCCCACCAAGCTGGATGAAAGACTTCGTCTGCATCAACACCTGCACTCAAGGCTGTCCTCCACCCGTTACTACTATTCCCACCATTACATCCCAAAATCATTCTCTCACACATGCATATGAGACTTTTGTGGCTAACTTGTCTACTCTTCATGAACCTGAGTCTTATAATCATGCAAGAACAGATCACAAATGGGTTGAGGCAATGCAACAAGAGCTGCAAGCTCTTGAAGACAACGGTACTTGGGAAATTGTTGATTTGCCTCGAGGAAAAAAGGTAATTGGCTGCCGATGGGTGTACCGGATAAAATGCAATGCAGATGGCTCGATTAATAAGTACAAGGCGAGGCTTGTAGCTAAGGGATTTACTCAAACGGAAGGGGAAGATTACTGTGAAGTATTTTCGCCAGTAGCCAAAATTGTGACAGTAAGAGTTATCTTTGCACTTGCAGCCAAAAGAGAATGGACTTTGCACCAACTCGATGTGAACAATGCATTCCTCCACGGACATCTTGAGGAGGATGTCTATATGCGCATGCCACCGGGCTATCATACGGCTGATCCATCCAAAGTCTGCAAGCTGAAACGATCCCTCTACGGCTTGAAGCAGGCCTCTAGGCAGTGGAATTTGGAGTTCACCTCGAAGCTGTTGGAATTCGGATTTGTTCAATGCTCGCATGATCACTGCCTCTTCATGCTCCTCACAGATCATTACCAGATTTTCCTTCTTGTATATGTCGATGATGTCCTTCTTACAGGTACAGATGCGGATAAAATACAGGAGGTAAAGAATTTCTTGGATGAGGCTTTTACAATCAAAGACTTGGGTCCTGCAAATTTCTTCCTTGGAATGGAAATAGCAAGATCTGATAAGGGTCTTTACATCAGTCAGAGAAAGTACGCCACTGATATCCTTTGTGATACTCACATGCTAGACAGTTCTCCGGCCTCAACGCCTCTCCCTAGTGGTCACACCTTCGCTGCTATAGACCAAGATCCCACGCCATTGTTGGAGGACCCACTGAAATACAGACGCCTTGTAGGCCGATTACTTTACCTGAACTACACTCGGCCTGATCTCACGCACGCTGTGCAGCAGTTGAGTCAATTTGTGCATGCTCCTCGCGCATCACATTGGCAAGCTGTGCAACATGTTCTGCGGTACCTGAATGAGACCTGTTCAAATGGCCTGTTTTATTCTAACCTTTCTGATTTGGAGTTGCGAGCATATAGTGATGCCGATTGGGGTGCGTGCAAATCCACTCGCCACTCCTTAACAGGCTATTGCATCTTCCTCGGCGACAGCCTCATCTCCTGGAAGGCCAAGAAGCAATCAACGATCTCTTCCTCCACAGCAGAATCAGAGTATAGAGCTATGGCATCCACAGTTAGAGAGCTCCAGTGGCTCTCTTACGTTCTTTCAAGCTTACAGGTACATATACCTCTGCCCATCAACCTACTCTGTGATAACAAGGCTGCTATTTACATTACATCCAATCCCGTCTTCCACGAACGTACGAAGCATATCGAGATCGATTGCCATGTCGTGCGTGATCAATTCAAGCTCGGTTTTATTTTGCCTAAGCATGTGTCTTCTTCATCAAACCTCGCTGATATCTTTACCAAACCGATCTCTGCTCGTACATTCCATTATCTACTGTCCAAGATGAGTCTATGGCTTCCCCATGCTCATCTTGAGGAGGGGCTGAAGAATTACAAGAACAATGAAGAGCAGTTTCAAGTCCATTAGCTCGTTGTTCTGTTAATTCTTTAGTTATTATCTCAGGGACTTTTTGGTAATTTTATTATTAGTCGTCGTTGTATAAAAGCAATTCTTTGTACAGTTGTGAGGTTGGTTATCGAAATTAATTCCTTTTCATTTTTTCAATTCCTCTCTCTCTCCCAACGATGAATCTCCTTCCCGCGCTTTCAAGTTCGATAATTCAACATAGGTCCGAATATAATTGGAATGCTATGGAGATCATAGTGTCTTGACAAAATATTATCGAAAAACCCTAAGCTCTAGTACTGAACTGATACTAACACTTTTTGCTTAAGTTTATGCATGTATAAGCTTAATAATTCGTGGAAAAGAATTAAGTTAAGTCTAAGGAATTTGCTTTAGGGTAACTCGATTGCAAATAGAATCATGATTAGGAAAATCGGTCGAATGAATTGTAGACATATAACTTTCGAGTAGGTTAACAATAATATTATTAGGCTCAGCGAATGTAAGCTGAAAGGAAACAAATCGGGCGACTTTAGAGTGAAGGATAGATCCTCGGCGAATTTGGGTTTCGACCATAACACATCGGCCGATTATAATATAGGCTTTAAATAACTAATTGGAGAATAGTTTCGGGCGATTAATCACTTAGCATGGGACTTTCGTCGAGTTATATGAAAACTAAGTTTCGAGCGTGATAAATTGGGCGATTCTACTTTCGCCGAGAACTCTTAGGAATTAGCGCTGACCGACTTTGACATTTTTATAAACTTTCGGGCGAATATAAATTAGGTACCAAGTCGGGTGTTGACGTAATTTATCTAGAATCGAGCGACTAAGGGTTTTTAGCAAATCGAAACAATTTATTTCAGCACGATCATCTAATTTAGTTATGATATTGATATTGTAATATTTTTATCTAAGGATCGAAAAATAGGAATTTCTCGGAGCACTAAATTTATTAGCTTGGACGACAAGGAAGTGGGAATTTCAACTACAACACATAAGTTGTTTGTATGAATGTGTATTACGTGGCTATTTGCTTATATGAGATTACGTGAATTATTTGCTATGTATGATGATATAGCATGAATTTCTGTACTGTTCACATGAGCATGAACACATGCATACACGACATGCACGAGAATTGCGAGACGAGCGTATGCGAGGTATAATGTCGCTTGAAAGCGGTGGATATTTGCCGATATAGGCATCTGATGTCGACTCACAGTTGAGTCTGGACTGCTTCTATGACACCATGACGACCCGGTACGTCGTCGGATATATTTTTTATTATTTGGGCAGAATGCCCTGAATTGCGGTAGGTGCGGACCTGGAGGAGGCGATTCGAGGGTGGCAGCGACACCGAGGGTATCTCTGGTGTTGGCGACCCCGAAGTGGGCTACCAGCGTGAGCATCCGCGGAACAACAAGTACCAATTGGGCCGAATGGCGGACAGTCATGCATCCCAGTGTGAGTTGGGCCGAAATGTGTGACTAGTATTTTATGGTTCACCACCCTTTGTGGATTGCTGGACCAATTATCCTTATTGGATTTGAGCTATGAAAATGGTGCATAGTAAGTCAGTCGAGGGCCCTGAGAGATATGAGATTGAATTTGATCCTATTAGGGTCTGAATGCATTGGCTGTGATGCCTTTGCAAATGAGACACGTTCACGGCATGCATTATTCCTACTTACTGAGCTTTATAGCTCATCCCATATTTTTATGTGTTGTAGGTACACGCGACCACGGTACGTGATCGCTTATGATGACAAGGCTATCTTTTGAAGCTTCCCGCGACTTTTGAGGGTGGTGTGTACATGAATGCGACCCGTGGAGCGAAAGATATGGTTTCTTTTGTTGTAATTATGAAACCACTCTATGTAAATAGGTTGGGAGCGATATTTTGACTTGTACAGAACGAATTCCTTTACATAAAAGGAAAAATTTTACCCACGTTTTCGCGTATTATTTATTTTATACTGACATTAGCCACATAAGTTAGCATTAGAAATGGTAAGTAGATGGCGGGGCGTCACAAGCCCGTAGCTTGATGGGTTGGGCCTGATGGGCCTAGATTTTCTTTTATAACTTGTTTATCGTATTTTATTTATTCATTATTAATATCGTTTATACTATTATTACACACAATATTACAAATATATAATAATTAAAAAAATTTGTATCTCATAAAAGATAAAAGAAATTAATATTTTCTTATAAAACTAATTTTTATTAATATAATATATAGAAACTAAAAGGAAAAACTAATATAGCGGGCCGAATTTGGCCCACGATCCGTGGGGCTATGTGACCCGCGGGTCGTCAACCCGGTGGGCCTGACGGACCGGGCCAAATAGGCCCAATCATGTTTCGTTTCAGGAAATTTAGGCTCGAGCCCGGTATTTTTTAGGACCGAGTCGGTCCGGCCCACGGGCACGGGCCCGAATTTTCTGTTCTAGATGACCATGACTTCGAGCAAGGTAATCAGTTTAATTATATGACATTCCCAAAGACCCACAACCAGCTAAAATTTTAGCCATATACCTTTCATGAAATTTACTTTTCACCCTCTAAGTTGTCATGTATAGTCTAGTAATGTTTAGTAATAACTATAATTGTAGTCTTATATAGTTTAATCCACTGTGTTACACAGTTATCTTAAATAGTTTTTTTACATTTATTTCGGTCATTTTTTAATTGCTTCCCCTTGTTAGAAATAGGGAATGCCCTCTGGTACCCTCGAGTTTACAAATTTTCCCGCTGGTACCCAAAGTTTTTTTGGATTCCGGCCGATACCCCTAACGTTTGATGAAAGATAATCCCGTACCCTTGAGTTAACAAAAGCAGAGTTTTTTAGGGTTAAAGCTGTTAGTTTCTAACGGAGATGCTGAAAGGACCTTAATACCCTCAATTAGATATATTAAAAAGAAATCAAAATAGAAAAAGAAAAGAAGAATTGCATCGAAATCGAATAGGGCAGTGGCATGGAGAGGAGAAATTTAAACCCCTAAATCATCATCGCCCAAATCGCCACACCTTCAACGTGCTCTCTACGCCTTAGGAGGAAATTTAGACTGCATTTTTCATCCAATATTATTTGGTTTAAGATGGAAGAAAATCCACATGGGAGTTCTTCGACTTGGACAAACCAACGCCAGTGTGTGTTAAAACTTGGAACCATACAGATAAATGATCAAAAAGCAGTCGAAAAATAGTGTTCAGAGATTTGAACCAAAATTACTAAAGCATACAAGTACTAACTGTACCAACAACGAATCTTCACATAAGCTATGTAAAGGAGGAAGCAAGAGCATATAAGAATCTCTAGTTTACAAAGCAAGAGCAGACAATATTGTGAAACAGCTTAGAACATCACAGAGAGAAAAGTAGAGTTTTAGTAAGTATTTCCATTTCTGGCTACGCTTGAAGTGTTGATGCAAAAGTAGGGTTTCTCCATCTTTATATGCATTGGAAGGGTCTAGAATATGGGCTGCTAAATAATTCGTGAATGGACTTAATTAAAGAATTTGGCCCATAATATTCAGCCCAAGAGTGGAGGACTTGACAATTATACCCTTTTCAACACTCCCCCGCACTTCTTGGAGCGAAGACGTCAGCCATTCCCAGTAACCTGCAAAATCGAATATGTGCCTCTTTGCCAAGGGCCATAGTTAACACATCAGCTAACTGATCTTTAGACGCTACATACGAGTAGAAAATTTTTTATTAATAATATGTTGTCGTATTAAGTGACAATCGATTTCAATATGCTTTGTTCTTTCATGAAACACATGATTGTCTGCTATTTGTAATGCAGCAGTATTATCACAGAACAGATTTACTGGAGTAAGATTATAATAAGAAAATTCTTAAAGATACCAGGAACTAGGGCTGAGCAAAAATATAAACGGGATTCCGATCCGGTATCCGCTTTTCAAAATTCGAAAAAACGGATATCCGATTTTACAAGCTTGATCGGATATCCGATCCGATTTATTTTAAAATAAATCGGATCGGATACGAATAGTGGTTTGTCTAAAATCCGGATATCCGATATCCAATTTTATATTTAAAAAAATAATAAATAACAAAAATAGCCAAAAAAATGAAGGTCCAAAAAGAAAAAAAAATCCTCAAAGTAGAATACTTAAATTTATATTATTATTTTATTATTGCAAAAACTTTGTTAGAGATTGAAATAAAAAAAAAATAAACACATCGAGATGCAAGTTAAAAAACTATTGTGAACTTGGGGTACTGTGTTTATTCTTTATTATGTAATTTTGAATCATAAATTCACATATTGTGTGAATTACTATGTGTAGAAATTCTTATATGAAAAAATATATTTTTTATGTTGATATGAGATAATAAAAAAAAAAGTTTAAGAAAACAACAAAACATATAAGAAAAATAAAATTAAAAACCGGATGTGGATATCCGGTTAAAATAGCCGAATAAAGCGGATATCCGATTTTCGGATATCAGTTTAAAATCGGATCGGATACGGATATCAATTTTCGATCCGAAAATCCGGATATCCGAATTACGTATATCCGAAAATCCGGATATCCGGTTTTGCTCACCCCTACCAAGAACCCGAATAATCTCACAACAAGTTTGTGCCATTGCCCTGTATTAGGCTTCAGCTGAAGATTTTAAACGGTTTTCTGTTTTTTACTTTTCCATGACAGCAAAGAATTTCCAGCCAAAATACACTAACCAGTGACTGATCGCCGAGTATCGGACACGGCGCCCAATCAGAGTCACAAAATACATTGACTTTAAAATTTTCATTTTTGCATATAGAAAATCCAAACCGTGGACATGATTTCAAATATTTCAATATTCGACAAGCAGCCTGAAAATGAGATTATTTAGGTGAATGCATGTATTGACTACAACACTGAACTACAAAACAAATACTACCTCCGTCCCGTTATTTTTATCACATATGTTGGTGGGCACGGATATTAAGGTGGTATTATTATAATAATATAGTACAATAAAAAGGTAATAAAGTGTATATTTTGACACGTCTTTTAAGAATATTTAATATTATTATATTGATTCTTTGTGATAGTTTTTTTGCTAAATAAGGAAATGTGATAAAATTAGTGGGACGCCCGAAATGGCAAAATGTGATAAAATTAGTGGGACGGAGGTAGTATTAATTCTTGTGTTACAAAGATAAATTAATCTACCAAGCAATCTTTGAAGCCTAGCAGTATCATCAAACATCTTATCATTTTCAGCAACCTTTAAATTCAAGTGTTGTTGCATAGGCGTGCTTTTAGGCTTACAACCAGCATTCCAAACTCTTCAAGCAGCTCAAGGGCATACTTCCTTTGATGTAACACAAAAGAACTTGAGGTCCTAATAATTTCTATACCTAGAAAGTATCTTAACAGACCTAAATATTTAATACCAAAAGCAGCATTCAAATCATCTTTAACACGCTTTATTTCATGTATATCATTACCACTAACAATAATATCACTACCACTAACAATAATAATATCAACATATACAAGGATATAAACACATTTACCATCCGAATTTTTATAAAACATGGAGTAATCATGCAAGCTTTGTTCATATTGATTTTGTTTAAGAAAAACAGTGAGTTTTTCATTCCATTTCCCCGGTGTATGTTTTTAACCCATACAAAGACTTTAATCTGCAGACACACATATCATTTTTATCATAAAAACCTTCAGGCAATCTCATGTACACTTCTTCAGTCAAATCACCATGTAAAAATGCATTATTAACATCTAACTGAAAAACATCCCAATTATTATTGATAACAACAGATAGTTATATACGCACAGTAACCATTTTCACAACAGGGGCAGAAGTTTCTTGAAAATTTACACCTTCACGTTGATTATAACACGTCGCAACCAAATGCGCTTTATACCTATCTAGTGTTCCATCTGAGTTGTATTTAATTTTAAAAATCCACTTACAACCTATGGGTTTCCTGTTAGGCAACTCTACGACATCCCAAGTATCATTTTCACACAAAGCATGCATTTCACTATCCATGGCTAATTTCCATTCACGGCTTTCTAATGCATATTCAACACACCTTGGAATAAACGTGGATGCATTATCTAGATTACACAAAAAAAATTTATCATCTGGCATCAAAGATGAATAATTAATATATCTACTAATTGGGTGCTTAACACTGAACTTAGTGACATCACAAAATGTATAGTTAGGATACTTTACTTGTCTTTTGGGTCTGCCATGCAATGTCACTTCTCTATTTACCTCATCATTTTGTCCAACGACATTAGGCTAAATGTTGAATGTCATGGTCAGCACTACCTGCAACTGAACCTGGGGTTAAAATATTATTTTGGGTTCAGATCCGCTGTTTGTACCCAAATCAGAACTGAAAGGGACAACAGATGTATCATCATCAACCCTTCACAAGAAATGTTAGTATCAGCAGGAAATAAAGCAGAATGATAATCTTGCAAATAATCTTCAGACACTGAGCTATCATTCGTCGTAAATGGAAAAACTGTTCATAAAAGTTGACATCACGAGAAGAAGAAATTCGCATGTTATCTAAATCAAGCAGTCTATAAGCTTTTTTGTTTTCAGAATACCCAAGCATTACTGACTTCACAGCCCTTTGGTCAAATTTATTTTCTATAGTCAAATTTGATGCATAACAAAGACATCCAAAGACTCTAAAATGATCATAGAATGGTTTGCAATTAAACAGTAGCTCAAAAGGAGATTTCCCATTTAAACTGATAATGGAAGCCTATTTATCAAATAAACTGAAGTCATAATACATTCTTTCCAAAACTGTATAGGCACTCCTGACTGAAAATGTAAAGCTCTAGCTATATTCAAAAGATGTCTATGCTTTCTTTCTACAATGCCATTGTGTTGTGGGGTACATGCACAACTAGTTTGATGTTTTAAACCTCTCTTATTTGCAAAATTCAAAAAAATCAGAGTTTAAAAACCTCAGAACCGTTATCAGATCTAATAATGTTTATTTTCTTTGAAAACTGGTTTTGACGAGGTTGAAAAAACTTTGAAAATTATTGAAAGTTTCAGACTTGGAGTTTTGGAAAAATACCCAACAACCTCTTGAAAAATCATCAACAATAGTTAGAAAATATTTTTTCTCATCATGGTCAACACGAAAAAGGACCCCAAATATCCAAATGAACTAAATCAATGCAGAATCTGATTTTGAATCACTTAACGGAAATGGATTTCTAATTTGCTTAGCTCTATGACATGCATCACATGGTTCATGATGGTTCATGATTCTTGAGATTGGAATACTTAATATCATCAGAAAGCAGTTTTAAAACAGGATCAACAGGATGTCCTAACCTTTTATGCCACAGAACGAAAGATGTTGTGCTACTTGCTATATTAAAAAAAAAATTACCTTTCTTGTCATAAAATGTTTGAATGTAGTACGAGCTTACCAATCCCCAGCATTCTTGAGGTTTGTGGGTCCTGTGTAGACATCAAATTGCAATGAAATTCAGGAACTACTAGCACTTCCTTAAGGATTAATCCACTACTCAAGGTCACATCACCAACATATGTAACAGGGATTTCAGCGCCTAAATTTCAAGTTTCTATCGGCAACCTGAGCAACATTATTCAAGTAATCAAATGAACATACAACATGATCTGTTGCTCCCTAGTCCACTATCCAACTATTATTAAATCTTTTGGAGACAGAATTCACACAAACACCTGTTAATACATCCATGTTGTTCCCATGTGGCTCTGAACAATCCAGCAGCTTAAGCAACTTGTGTACTGTTCCGCAGACAAATTAGTCGCAATAGGGTTAGAACTGGAATTCCCAAGTTCCACTTGATTAGTGGATTTACTGTGGTTTTTATTCCAATTTATTTATGTGTTTTATTCTGCTTCACAAAAGTATTACTATTTCCATTAACCCAGTCAGGAAATCCTACCAACTTGAAACATTTTTCTATCAAATGACCTCTACCACCACAATGTTTGCATACAAGATTTGGATTATTCACCTTGTTAACAGATTTATTTGTAAAGACAGGATCAACATTTTCAGAATAAAGTGCAATATTTCTATGCGACTCTTCCATAGAGACAGCAATGAATGCATGAAAAACATCAGGAAGGGGATTAGCTAAAAGTATGCTACTTCTAACTATTTGAAATGAATCATTGAGGCCCATTAGAATCTCAATAAGTCTACCCTCGCTCTCTACACTAGAATCATGTGCAGACACATCACATGTAAATGGTTTATAACAGACAAGAGCATCATATTCATCCCATAAATGTTGTAATTTAGAAAAGTACACGGATACATAATTATTTCCCTGCCTCATACTAGCTATTTACTGTCTTAAAAAATATTTCCTAGACCCATCAACTTTCTTAAACGTTTTTTCAAGTGACTCCCACACCTTTGACACATGCTTGGCATAGATGAACCTATTCCTAAGTTTTGACGACAGAGAATTTACAAGTAAGAATCAATGCATCACACCTTTCCCACTCAAGGCCAGAAACAGGGTCAGAAGGCTTATTTATCTTTCCTAACACAAAATCAGTTTTGTTTTTTGCGTGTAAGTACTCCCAGTGAGACTAATATTAGTTATATTAGTCACAGCCAGGTCAGCTGGATTTAAAGTCAGAATACTCTTATCATGTTGACAACACTTGAGTTATCAGGTAGTGAATCAGGTTGAGACATTTTCCACAGTAATTAAGGCAGATAGTATGCAGCAACTACACACAAACAACTGTATAACAAAGACAGAGACAAAGGTTAGAAAGGTATCACCAAGTGTCCTTTGCTCTCAAGGCAGAATGTTGTTTGAAAACAGTAGACTTCGCAGCTGGAGCAAAATTTAGGTCCCAACAGCAGCTCGCCTTTATGGTTTGGCAGTGTCTAACGAAAGATTATGAACAGAGGTTAGATCTGGATGCAGAAATGGAGCCCAAAATAACTGTAAAAGAAATATTATTCAGATCTAGGGTATTGCGTCAACAACAGAGTAAGTAGCCAAAAGAATGTTATATCGGTTCAGATCTAGACTTTTTAGCGAGTGAAACATGCGGAATCGAAGATTTACGCTCTGATACCATGTTAAAACTTGGAACCATACAGATAAATGATAAAAAAGCAGTCGGAAAATAGTGTTCACAGATCTGAACCAAAATTACTAAAGCATACAAGTACTAACTGTACCAACAACGAATCTTCACATAAGCTATGTAAAGGAGGAAGCAAGAGCATATAAGAAATCTCTAGTTTACAAAGCAAGATCACACATTATTGTGAAACAGCTTAGAACATCACAGAGAGAAAAGTAGGGTTTTAGTGAGTATTTCCTTTTCTGGCTACGCTTGAAGTGTTGTTGCAAAAGTAGGGTTTCTCCATCTTTATATGCCTTGGAAGGGTCTAGAATATGGGTTGCCAATGTAATTCCTGAATGGACTAAATTAAAGAATTTGGCCCATAATACTCAGCCCAAGAGTGGAGGACTTGACAATTATACCCTTATCAACAATGTGGCTTGAAGTTACGATCTCAGAAGTGTCCTCGTTGCGCGATTAAGACAGATATGAAGATTACAGAATCGGTGAAGAACAAAATGTTCCTTATTTTAGATGTTCACCTTGTAATTTCTTCATGTGGATTAGCTTTGAGCACATCATAGGCTATCGTAGTGATGGAGCAGTAGCATTTCAAGAGCGGGAATTGAATTCCTCATTGTATCAAATGAACGAGACTATTGAATATTTGAAGAAAATTTTGGAAGAGGTGAAATTTTTGGTTGATGGTGTAGCCAATGGTATGCAGTGGGTGTAGTTTTTGTGATGTTGATTGTTGCTGTAATTGTTGTGTTCAAGTAGCAATCTCAAGTTAGAATGAAATTTGGTTGTTTAGTTGTAACATATTGCTGTAACTGATTAAAATGATGTTCAAATAGCATATTTAGTTGCATTAGAAATGTTTTTCAATTGCTGAATTTGGTTGCTTTAATTGGTTGTCACAAAAATAAGCAAATGAAATTTTTACAGAATCAAGCTTACATAACAAAATAGCTTAAATGTTCAGCAAAACGTAGTTCTAGCAAAATCACTCCATACACAACACATAATAATTGACACAAAAACATAATCAAGCTGATGGAAGGTATGATTATGGAATTGATGATGATGGCTGCATGGGCTGAGAAGAAGTGGACTGATGTAGCTGCGTGGGCTGCGAAGAACCACCTGTCCCATTTTGTTCTCCCCCCCCCCCCCCCTCTTTCTTTTTCTTGAGGTGGTTCTAATTCCTCCTTGGTCTCTCACTTGTCGTGCAGTTGAACCACCTTTACAAGTCTTCGAATTGTGACTGTAGGTCTTGCATTTCTTACACTGCACAGTGGTTGATCTTCTTCCCTTCTTTGGCTCGCCATTCTCTTCTTCTGTTTCTGGTAGGTCTTCCAATGCTCCTCTCCCATTCTTTCCATGGCTTTGTTGAACGAAAATTCAGAGTATGCATTCACTATTCTCCAAAAGAGTGCATGCATAAGAGGCTCGGGGAATGACTTCTTAAAGTTGGCACAAAGATGCCTAGCACAATATCTTCGTTCTTACTTCTGGCCATCTTTCTTCTAGAGCAGGCAAAACTCCCTATGAAAACATGAAAAAATAGTTGTAACGTAGAAATTACAAAATAGAATAACATAGCACTTTACGCACCTTCTGTCAATAAGATATTATTGTTCAATCCGTTCTATTGAGTTCTTGTAAGGTCTGCTTCAAATGGTAGAAAAATGAGACCAATTCTCTTTGTTTTCAGCAACAACGATGCCATGCGCTATAGGAATTCATTATTTCCATCAAGGGCCACTGCAGACAACAACACACCACCATAATTTCCCTTAAGATGCGTACCATCAACCCCGATCAGACCTCTACAACCCTTTATCAAACCCTCAAATTCTGCCTTCAACGAAATGAAGATATACTTGAATATTAAAGGGTGCTCTATACATTCAGTCCACATGTGCCCCTTAGCCCACAACAATGAGCTATAGAACTAGGGTTAGTTTGCTTGACAACCTCGCAATAGGAGGGAAGCTTCGAATAAGAGGTGTCAAAGCCTCCATTTATGAGAGTCAATGCATACTTCCATGCGAAAAATATGCTGATGTCTTTTTCAGTTGTATTTGGTACCTCTCCAGTAAATGATAATTCATTGACTTGATGGAATATCAGGACTAGCCCTAATATTTTCCAACAACTTCTCAGCTGCCCGCCAATTTGTAGTCAGGCATAGGATTGAACTCTATCAGCCTGCTACACTTATGCTCATCTAGAATTGACTTAATGGCCAGGTATGACCATCAACCTACACGCTAGCATGAAGCCTGTAAGGGCAGCCTTTGGCAGCACATTCACATGTATATCTCCCCTTGTCTGCTTTCCTAACTACAACAGAAAATCCCTCTTGAATGCAATACTCTTTGAACACAGATTTGAAATGCTTTTTATCCATAAAAAGCATCCATGGTTTCAGCTTTGCAGACCCAAAGTTCCATTCTTTGTATATCTCTCCATTGCTGAAGGGTTTATCAAACTAGAACTCTTCATCGCTGCTATTGTTTGACCACGTATGCCCTGAATCTGGCTCAAAACTATCTGTCACACACATGAATTCTTTATCAATGACACAGAGAAAACCCTCGTCCAACAGTCGCTTCTAACATTGAACTGCTTTTACTGGCTGCGACTCAGGGGCGTATTTACTACCAGTGTTTGCCCGTCCAACGGTCGACCGCATGAGATTTTTACCGGATAATTACCGCCAAGATCCTATTTACCATCTTGGCGGTAATTACTCCGTCGAGCAATAATCTGTTCATCTGGTTCCATAGCATCACATTTCATCCTAAGATTTCAAATTCACCTATATAATCCTCCACAGACATCTCCCTTTGCCTGAAATTGTGATATTTGAGGAAGGCATCTTGGCGGTAATTATCCGGTAAAAATCTCCTGCGGAGCTCCTTCCTCATATTGCTCCACACCCTAATCCTTGATTTGCCCTCTCGAGCTCGTTGTTTGTTTAGATGTTCCCAGCAAAGAGAAGCATATTTCTTCAGTTTAATTGCAACAAACTTCACTTTCTGATCTTCTGGAACCTCTTTGGATTCAAGGACTCTTTCGACGGAGTTGAGCCAATCAAGAAATTCGTTGGGATCACTTTTCCAACAAAGTCAGTTTATAGGACTCAAACTCAAACTGACCACTCAGAGAAAACTCTCGTCCAACAGTCAGCCGCAGGAGATTTTTACCGAATAATTACCGCCAAGATGCCTTCCTCAAATATCACAATTTCAGGCAAAGGGAGCTGCCTGTGGAGGATTATATAGCTGAGTTTGAAAATCTTAGGATGGAATGTGATGCTATGGAACCGGATGAACAGATTATTGCTCGATTTCTTGGAGGGCTTAGGTACGAGATTGAATAAAATATTGCTGTTAAGCTTGTCGCTATCCTACATTAAACTCTTGGTGGATTCCTTGAGTGAAGTATTTACGTGGATGTGCCTTGTATTACCTCCTACTTCCTCAAAAAACTCTTGCATTCCTCATTATAAATTACCGAAATTACGGGTCAATTGCAACCATATTGGACCTACAATGATGTGTGTAAATTGGCTCTCAAAGTGGAGAAGCAACAAGAGGAATCAAGCCGAGTGAAGGGCCGCTTTAGCTCGAACAAGAGCAATCCTTCTCGTGGCGGGTCGTCTGTTGCTAAGAACACACCGGCAAATGGTGCAAAGGATGATGTAGCTGCCTACAAGGGGAATACAGTGAAGCCTGGTGGTTCCAATAACCAAAAGCGATGATGTCGTCAGTTTGAGTTTGAGTCCTATTCCATATCACATCTCCAAGCTCCTATTTACCACCTCTGTGTGCCTGTCAGTTTGAGTCCTCGTTCAGCTGATCTTCATTTTAGTGGCGATGGAACGGAGCGTGCGAAGCACATCAAACAATTGCATGAACAAGTTCGTCAAGAAATTATCAATCAAAATGAGAAGTATCAACGGGCTGCAAACAAGAGTCGGAAGAAGCTAGTCGTCGAAGAGGAGATTTAGTTTGGATCCATTTAAGGAAGGATCGGTTCGCGTGTGGACGTCATGGGAAGCTTAAACCGAGGGCTGATGGACCTTTTAAAATACTGCAGAAGTTAGGAGATAATGCGTACAAGGTGGAACTTCCTCAAGAATGTGGCGTTTCGGATACTTTCAATCTCAGACCTATCCCCAAATATCAGTAATGAACTTGATACAGATTCCAGGGTGAATCTTTTCCAACCCGGGGAGAATGACACAGAGAAAACCCTCGTCCAACAGTCAACTTCTAACATTAAACTGCTTTTACTGGCTGCGACTCAGGGGGCGTATTTACTAGCACTGGAAGCCAATGAAGTCTAGTTTCTAAAGAAATTAATGGAACAAAAAAATATGAAGGGAAGAGGAAGTTATGTCCATTTGACTGCTGACTGCCAGAACAGGCTCAAGTGCGGGAATTTGAAAAAATCGTCTAGTTCTTTGGTCCTTTTTGCATGGAACTCGTTGGATATCAGTCCTTCAACATTCTCATTTAATTCTCCTACTTTTACATGTATTTTTCGTCTCATTAAAACCCGGCTTTTTAAATTAAATAATGCAAAAAAACTAATATTTAATAAAATAGGGTCGTTTTTTAAATAATTAACAAAATAGGGTAATCCGCAGTTAATACCCGCGACGACGCACCCATTAGGAGCGACATCGCATCCATTGGACGCGATGACCAATTTTATTATTATTTTTTTTTTGTTTCCCATCCCATCGCCGCACCCAATGGGTGCGACATCAACTTCTTTTTTTATTTTATTTTTCAATGTTTTATTTTAACTTTTTTTATATATTTATTAATTATATAATCCACCTAATCATAAAATCATCGTTTACTTCATGTGATTACATAATAAAATTTATAGACGTATCTAATTTATTGCCTGTTTCACGAAGATTAAAATGGTATATATATCTTATAATTTATTAATTATATAATCTATCAAGCTATAAAATCATCGTTAGTTCATGTGATTTATATAAAAAATTCAATAAATACATCTAATTTATTGTTTGTTTCACGAAGATAAAATTATATAGATATCTTATATTTTTTTATATTAGAAAATATTTTTTATTTTTATAAATTAATATTTTTAATGGTCGTAAAAATGAAAATAAATAAAAAATATTTCAAAAAAGAAAAATATAAGATATGCATATCATTTTAATCGTCGTGAAACAAGCAATAAATTAGATATATTTATAAATTTTTATTATGTAATCACATGAAGTAAACGATGATTTTATGATTAGGTGGATTATATAATTAACAAATATATAAAAAAAGTTAAAATAAAACATTGAAAAAATAAAATAAAATAAGTTGATGTCGCACCCATTGGGTGCGACGATGGGATGGCAAACAAAAAAAATAAAATAAAATTGGTCGTCGCGTCCAATGGATGCGACGTCGCCCCTAATGGGTGCGTCGTCGCGGGTATTAACTGCGGATTACCCTATTTTGTTAATTATTTAAAAAACGACCCTATTTTATTAAATATTAGTTTTTTTTGCATTTTTTAATTTAAAAAGCCTTAAAACCCCCCTTTGTAATGAAGAATGGCAGATTGAATAAAATATTGCTGTTAAGCTTTAAGCTTTAAGCTTGTCTCTATCCTACATTGAACTCTTGATGGATTCCTTGAGTGAAGTGTTTACGTGGGTGTGCCTTGTATTACCTCCTACTTCCCCAAATTTTCGGTGTCAATCAACCTCTAGTTCCTCAACATAAGTTGCTTGTGACTCCTCACTAATATCATTCGATAACTTGTTAGCTTGATCATGCACTAATTCAGCCTCTACCCTACTCGAATCCCAAAATATACCCATAGTCCTACTTGTTGTACTATTATATCTAACAATAGGGCCTTTAGAGTTCAAACCAAGTCTCGTAGCTGTTGTTCTCGCCATTTTCTTCCTCTGAGGTAAAGAGACATATAAACCTAATGTTGATTGTTATCCTTTGGTTGAGCATTAGATGGGGGGCTAGCTAGAACTTCGGGCCCATGTTGATGATTCTCTATTGAGGGATCAGGTACTACTTCAGGCTCTTGTTGATATTCTCCGTTTCGTAGAGAAACAAAATCATAAATAAATTGACTAAAATATAAAGAAATATATCATATGAAACAACGAACTGTCCAAAAACCTTAGAAAATGTAGAAATATGAGAACCCAGCCACGATAAAACTAACCAAACAAACGAAGTAAAGGTCGCAATATATGTCAAGAAACCCAAAGTTTCTTGCTACAGCCATAATGATAGTAATATTTTTTCCCGCCGTACCTTGGGATTACATAAGCTTGAACGTTGGGTTGTGGAGCAGGCGCTGCGCGAATTCCACCTAAGGCTTAGAGAGCACGTTGGAGGTTGGGCGATTTGGGCGATGATGATTTAGGGGTTTAAATTTCTCATCTGCATGCCACTGCCCTATTCGACTCGATGCAATTCTTCTTCTCTTTTCTATTTTCATTTCTTTTAATTTATCTAATTTAGGGTATTATGGTCCTTTCAGCATCTCCGTTAGAAACTAACAGCTTTAACCTTAAAAAACCTTGCTTTTGTTAACTCAAGGGTACATGATTATCTTTCATCAAACGTTAGGGGTACCGGCCGGAATCCAAAAGAACTTACCGTACCAACGGGAAATTTCGTACACTTGAGGGTACCAGAGTTAATTTCCCTAGAAAATATGACTACTTTGACGGCATGACATGACTGAAAAAACGAGAAGGGAAGTTTGTAAAAGTTATATGACTAAAATTTACTATGTCCTTGCTAAATTTAAATAAAGCAATATTATCGCCAAGGACATTTTGGTAAACTAGGATCTAATCCAACTCTTTAATTAATTAAAATAGGTCATTTTTTTTATCTCATTCATTACTCCATATATAATGCACCAAGCCTTCACCTTCCCGGCGATTGTCTCATATAACGCAATCACCACCACAGAATAGAAAACAAAACGGCGAAAACAACAAACCCTTTTTTCTCTTCTCATTTAACACTAATATATCTCTTCGATTCATCTCAGAAAAACGATAAAATCAGACTCTTTTTCACAGCATCGCAGCTCTTATTTTCTGAGTTCCTAAGATTTTCGCCGGCGGCGAATGCATTGAATTGAATTCTTCTTTTTATCTTTTTATGGCTATGGGGACGGAAAGATCGAAGGCTCTCCACAATTTCACCATGCCCGGCGACCTCCGATGGGGAAATCAGAAGCTTCTTCGGTGCATGAAAGTCAACTCGAACGCCGGTCAAATTCCCTCCGCCGCCGCCGTCGACCGCTATAGCCCAGGCGGTTCCGATCCGTCCTACTCACGCCGAGGCGGAGCCGCCTGCGCGGAACCCGAAGGTAAAAAAACGCCGGCGAAGGGTTCTTCTTCTCCTTCTTCGTCCGGCGGCGGCCGACTGAGGAAGGCGGAGCTGGGATGCGGAAGCTCCGACGATGGGATTGCCGCCGTGAGAGAGAAGGTGCTGTTAGATCTCCAAACGGCGGCGGAGAAGATGAGAGAGGCGATCTTCAAAAACGGACTCGCAGATGGAGAAATAGCCGCCGCCGCCGCCGCCGCCGCCCCACCACTTCCGCCGCTTCAAGCGGAAGGAGAGGCCGTCCGTCCGTGGAATCTGAGGACCAGGCGAGCTCCGACGAAATTCCCAGCTGGCGTCGGCGATATCGCCGCCGTGGAGGCCGGTGGCGGAGCGAAACACGACCATGGTTTTCCTCAGACGAAGACGACATCTAGAAAATCTCCCCCTGCCAGGGCAAGCGCCGACGCCGGCGCCGGCGAAAACAGTGAGAAACATGAGAGGCCGAAATTCTGCGTTGCCCTATCGAAGAGAGAGATTGAAGAGGATTTCTTCTCCATTGTCGGCCATAGACCACCTCGGAGGCCGAAGAAGAGAAACAGAACTGTTCAAAAACAGTTGGATGTGAGTAAACAAACATATTATTCAAAATTCTTTAAATCTTTTCCGTCCTTCATCTCTAATTTATATAATTTCTCTTTCTTTCTTTCTTTCTTTCTTTCTTTCTTTCTTTTCTTTTTCTATTTTTATTGCAGGCGCTATTTCCTGGATTATGGTTGACAGAAGTTACGCCTGACATGTACAAGGTTGTCGAAGCTGCGCCCTAATGAAGAGAAAAAATGCCTTCTCCTCCTTTTTCCTCTTTTCGTCTGTGTTAATGGTTAAAGTTTTCTTTTTGCTTTGGAGGATAATTAAGGTGTTATATTTTGATTTTCTTGGGCAATAATGCTTATTTAGGTTTGTATTTTCATTTCATATTTGAAATGTCTTGTATGTTTTGTCTGTGTGATAGGAATGAAAGAAAAGAGGTTAGCTGTGTAATGACGTTTTCCCTTTTGATGATTTGCTTTGCTGCTGCTGAGGTTTCTGCAAAAACATACTTAGAAGCATTTATATTACTACTCTTACTGTCTTTTCTGATTATTTATTCTGTTCATTAAATATCTGAATAAGATGTGCTTCCTTGCTTGCTATCTATCATAGTCTTGATTGTCCATGATGTCTTCCTTTTTTTTTTCTTTTTTAATTTCATGAGCTGTTACATTTGATTGATGATATTCTCCTTTCGACAACACAGATCAAATTTATCCGTTCCGGCAAATATTTAGATATACTGTTTTAATACAAAGATTTCCACAGCTTATATAAGATGCTACTATGACTAGGAAATTTCTGAGGAGTTCAACATTTTATTTGTTATATATCGAAGTTAAAATTTATTTTGGCCATTTCACATTATTGTTGCTGGGCTGGACCGATCGAGGGGTAGTTTTGATATTTTGCAAACCTCATGGGCTTTTTAGATAGTTGGCTTATTTACCCCTTTTTTTATCACGTTTGAAACATTTTATTGCTGGTTGAAAAGAAAACATTTTATTGCTGGTGATAATTCTTGATTGAAAAGGTTACATCTTGTTCTTTTTAACTATACAAGTTAAATTAAAAAAATATTATTGTCGTAAAGTATATAACGTTATTAGATAAGACCCTGTTTAAAATTCTGATGCATCAGATAATGTATAGATGGTTCTTAATCAACAAATCCAAGTCCTTTTTTCTGGTGGGACTATGAAATTATCATATAATGCAATTATTATACACCAAACAAAACACCACGTATATCGAAATTTTATTTCAGCCACTGCTGTTTTATTTATTTATTTGTTATTATTGATGGGCCTTCTAAGACCCTTTGATTTAGGTGCAGACTTTCTCAATTTATATTATACTAGTTTTTTCTTGCACCCCACGTGCGTGCTTAAAATATAATTATATTGAAATTATTGTAAATTTTAAAATCATAATTTCTACTGTTTAAGATGAAATATAAATTTTAAATATAGAAAAAGAAACTTATTTTTAGAAGCATAAGTACTGTAAATAAAAAAATATGAGTGATATGAAAATTACTTAATTAATTAATTATAAATGAAGGACTAAATTGCAAATAGTTTACAAACCAAATCGGAGCAGTTTTTATCCACCCCTCACCAATCATATAATAGTATAGATATTCATATATATTGGTTTCTAAACATGATAGTTGTATTGGTTAGGAAATCAGGCATTTCATATTTGTGGCCAAAAGAGCGTCCCATAAAATTACTTGTGAAATTATAAAAAGAATATTTTGGTAGGTACATATTTTAGTGAGAATAACCGATATATATCGGTTGGCAAATGCGATTTGGGATCGCTGTATTTCCTATTTGACATAAAAAATAGATCACTCATTTGTCACAACAAATTTCAGCTTTTTCAGTGAATGTACAGAAAAATACCCATTTATATAAAAAAATTTACAAGTCAGTATCCCGGTCAGAAATTTTTTTATATAAGTACCCGTTCGGTTGTGTATACCATTTCCTCAGTCTTGACGTACCTTTTTATATTTGCATTACGTACCACGTCACGCGTTTATATAGTACTCACATATGATACTATATACGTTTTATATCGTACATTAATGTGTTCTATGATGTACCATTTTCTCGATGTATTATGTACCACAATACGTTTGTCTATGGTACCTAAATGTGTTCTATAACGTATTTGCAGCGGAACATGTACCAATGTGCGAAAAAATCATTCTAATAAATACCTACATATAAAAAAAATCTGACAGGATACTGACTTGCGAATTGTTATATAAATGCGTATTTTTCTGTAGATAGCCTTTTATAGGTGACAAAGTAATAGTAAATCGGAATAAATGGATTAGCAAATGAATTTATGACTTGAAAAGGTTTGAAGCTGAAAATTCGATTTATCTGGGCCTAAAAAACTATGCATTTTTTCACAACTCCATTTAAAAAATATTATACTTACTTAATTACGTGACAAATATATAGGCCTTACTTGGCCCATTAACATCTTAATGGAGGCTTATAATATCGAAGCCCCCAATTAGTTCGTAATAGCGTTAGGCCCCAACTGCTTGAAAATCGATTTTATTAAGTTATAATTTTATAGTTCATCAATTAGTCGATGGGCATTGAAAGTTGATCCTCGCTTGCCAATGCTTCGATTGTTATATAGAGTAATATGTTATTGTAATTTATATAATTCGTAAGTAATGTTTGATTAGCTTGAGATCCCACTTGTCGACAAAGTTGATCCATTTGGTTTGTGCGGTTTTGACGCTGAAAAAAGATATATTTCAACGCTCAAATCAGTCAAATTTTTTATCAATAGGAAGTCATTCTTGCATTCTTAGTCAAAGCGATTTTCAATTTGGGTCCAAATGTAATAAATAGAAAATTAAATTGCCTACGTGATCTGTTTATACTTCCATATCTCGTTAGAATAATCGAAATGATTCTTGCAAAAATTGGTCAAAATGATATATGTAACGTTATGAGAAAAGTCAATTATGTGTCCGAAGAATTGACCGGGAAAAGTGGTCGTAATTAATAATTCATCATATGCTTACCGTTTCCCATATCGTTAGTCTTGATGAAACAATGAGAAACATCCACCTACGTGCGAGGATTAGTTACCCATACGGACATATGTCTATATATATTCAATAAAAAGAATAATCACGCATTTATCTTTTTTTTTTTGAAAATTTTAAATATGACAGTCCATGGGAAACGAAGCCAACAGTGGGGCCCGCCCTATTTATTGAGAAACTAAAACAGAGTGGATTAATTTAATCGGCTCTTAAATTACGAGCCTTGTATGTAAGTTACTAAATTTTGATTAAATAAACAAAGTTTTAGTCTATAAGTAGTTATAATTGAATTTTTATAAAAAAAAAATAAAAGATTTACAAAGGTCGTTAGAGAATGCACAACTGATGCGCAAATGGGCTCATATTTCGGGACGGATCATAGTGTATTAATTCTGCATACGTAACATTGACATATCGACATAGCAACTGAGGTTTATTAGTTTTTAAGTAAGTCCTTTATGACACTAGTCCTACATTTTTTCTCTGTAGGCCGAGGAGAAAAGGAGCTCGGCGAGAACCGGTAAATACTTCGGCTACAAAAAAAGGTTGTGATAAGAAACGCTCAATTTTTCGCGCTCTTGCGACGGTTAGACGATCCTCTTCGGATAATTCGTCTAACCCAAGGATAGCTATAATATTCTTTATAATGTTGTAAAGTTTGCTTAACTCTTTGCGCCGTTTCATAATGTTCCTACACAAAGGAAACCAGATGGTTTGATCAAAATGAATTCTTGTTTTGACTAAATGATAAGTTAGGATTTAACGTGATTTTGTACCTCATAAAAGGGTATTTTCAGACGTTCTTTATTCGAATATGCTTGGATATCTGATATTTACGTTTGGATTTCGTGTTTGATAGATAACGAGGTAAAATGGACCAAAAAGAGGAGAAGATTCGGATATAGAAGAAAGCCAAATAAATTGAGATGATGCAAAGTACAACCCACGAGATTAACCATGGAAGACCACTAAATGAGGGCTTGAGCTTCACGCAAATTACTAAGAGAATGGGGTTATGGGTGTTAAATGGCAGCCCATTGATATCTTAAGCCCACAAGAGAAAGTTGCTAATCAGATGTGGCATACCTCACGCATGGAATAACAGAAAGAAAGGGTCAACCAATCGACTAGCCACACTCAAATTCAAAGTTAAAAAAAAATTAAAGAATAGAAGAGAGATAATCGGAAATTGGTGGCATTAAGTCGGTGGTTTCTATTTTCTATTTAAAGAGGCTGGGGAGGCAGCGAATAAAAGGGGCGAATATATCAGAGAGCTGACGACAGAAAATAAAATATAGAGCTTGGCGCAGCGAGTAAAAAAAGAGAGCCGAGTGCTGCAAATTAATTCGGATGCGAGGAGAAGACTCTTGACGGCGAAGAAGACTAGAGAAAGATAAGAGCGATCCCGAGGGTCTCCAAGGCATTTCTCCGTCGTTCACACGACGGAAGACGCCGCGGCGACGCGTGACGACTCGAGCATCGTGAGGGGCGAATTCTATACCTTTATTATCTCGTTTTCAACAATGTTTAATTCATTGTTGATTTCGTTTATTCCCATGTTAGCTTAATTTCTTTTGTGATTTAGACCATGTTAGGTCGGATTATGACTACATATTAATGCAATTATTATTTTGTTTAATTATATGATTTAAGTTATGTATTCTTTGTTTGTGCTTCATATGCGTACGTGTGATTGGCCTCCATGCGTATGATTATTGATTGGTTTATGAGACGGACTAAGTGATTAGACCGATTAGAACAAAACATTGAATACCACTACGTAAAACTGACCAGAGATGGAATTCGGTTTCGTATGTGTGTTTTCCGAGACCTTAGGCGCCGAAAGCGTCTAAACTCGGGGAATTTCACGAAGATCGAAGGCACGTATAGGAACTACAGTCATATAGACATATAGTTGATTGGTTCTCTATTTACGTAGGGTTGCTATTGCGGGACAAACGAGTAGCACATATATTAGGAAATTCTACCTTGACTATGATTCATATTGATTAGATAGATTAGATTGCATGAGGACGTAGGATTAATTCGTGCAGAGCATGTGTCTTAATCATGTCGTCGTCTATTGTTCTATCCTCATCTGTTTTATTTGGATTTATTTTATTATTTGCGTCTTTTATTTCTTTTAATCAAATCATTAAAACTATAAAAATCCCCTTAGTCTAAATTAGAATTAGAAATATTATCTTAGAATTAATCGAGCTGTCTTCGTGGATCGATACTCGGACTTCGTCCGTTTTATACTACTTGCACGACCTAGTACACTTGCTAGTATTCGAGCGTGTCAAGTTTTTGGCGCCGTTGCCGGGGACAGCGGTATATTAATTCTAGGCGTTATTCTAAGTTTTAGTTTAGACCTCTTATTTATTTATACATATTATATTATTTTATTATTAATTTTTTTTTACGTTGATACTCTCACTTTCTCGTTTTCATTTTGCAGGATAAGGGATGCAGCGATACTCGCAATATTCTCCCGAGACTTATGCGACATGCGACGATGAACTAGAGTGCGATTTTTGCGGATGCCGACATCTCACTAGTGAATGCAAGTACAATCGTTACGAGCCTCCACGATCGTGGTATGATGGACGAGAGGAGAATGGCTACTCTTACACCGGCGATTATTCATATACTCCCTCGTATGATTACTTTGCTCCACCTCAAAAAGAAAAAGCCGCTCGGGAGATAGCGTTCGAAAAGATGGGAGGGTCGTATGAGCAACCATTAATTCAAAAACATGCCCAACAACAGATTGATCCACCCCAAAAAGAAAAAGCCGCTTGGGAGATAGCGCTAGAGAAGATGGCAGTGATACAAGAAGATAGTAGTCGTACATCTACTTCTACGAGTTTTCAGAGTCTAAAAGCGGAACTGGAGAATCTGACGGCCCAATTTGAAAAGCTCAAAAATGCAGTGTCTGAACGCGAACAAGAAGTACCATCGAGCCACATTGAGTCAAATCCAGAAGAGCACATAGAAACCATTCCATTGAATTGTGAAATAACTCAAGAACCGGTGTTGGAACCAAGTGAAGCTAACGATGAGATCGAGTTAGAAAAAACCGATCAACCCGCAGAGGCTACTGTAGATTTCGTTCCAGCAGAGCCGAGTCTCCCAGAAGTTCTTGAGGATACTTTGTTTTCCATGAAGTTGGAGGATCGTCAAGAAACTAGTGAGGATGAAAGCGAGAATTTCGCAGTAGATGCTGTCGTGGAAAAGAGAAAGATGGAGCCCGAGACTTTCGATCCGATTCTACGCTTGGTTATGAAGTCAAAATATCATTCAGATAGCACATTCACGAAGGAATTCATTAAGGCATCGATGATCGTTGATTTCACCATTATTTGGGAGCCGAAAGTCGACCCATGGAGAGAGTTTAAAGATTGCGACCATGCAAAGCTCTACCATTCTGAGATCAAACTTCTCTCCAAAAAGATGAAATCAAGGTGTTCAGTACTTCTACTGAACATGCAGAGTCGTGGACCTTCAGCAGGAACGAGAGTCGAGCTAACGACTATAAAAACAGCGCTTCTTGGGAGGCAACCCAAGGCTACCGATGCATATATATTATTATTTTTCCGTCCTATTTTATTTTTCGTCTAATAAAAATTTGCTCTCACGGTGCCGTGTAGTCATGTTTTCTCGCAGGCTCATAACCAGTTTGGGGGTTGCCCGTTCGTGATGGTTGCCTGTTTACTGCGGATCAACAAAGTCTTCTACATCGATCGACTAAAAATTCAGGGCAGTGTCACTTTTACTCTCTCTTTGCTTTTATTTTACACATTGAGGACAATGCGATATTTAGTTTGGGGGTGGGATGTGACACGTGCTATATTTTATATGCTTACATGTTTAGGTATCGATGTGTTTCCGTCTTTTTAGTGGGTATAACTGATGAAGGTTGCGATTTGAACGTCATCTGTGAAATCTCCTGTCAATGATGAAAAATTTTAAAATTTTATTGTGTCGTGATATGATTCGACGAGTTGAGTGTGATAGTCTCACATGTTGCATTGTCGTGATATTAGCATGATTATTTGGCTATATTGACTGCTTTAGGAGAATATTGCGTATCATGAAGCACAAACCCAGTTATATATGTGAGTTTTTGAGCCTTCAGGGATGAATTCAGAGCAACTCATTATGCTCGGTGTTTATTCTTGTGTGGCACGCATGGACTGAATATTTTCGAACTTGCTCTGTTATGCATGTCAATGGTTATTATGTGGATTGCTATGTGCGAAAATGATAAGGACATTAGGATTGAGTCATTGGCCTAAATATTTCCCTACCGTACGTTATCACTTAGTGAGCCCCTTTGAGCCTTATTTGACTTATTTGTTGATTTAGAGCCCAGATATTTAGCCTAAGTCCCTCAAATTTAGCCTATGCAACCCCGGATCAACGTGTTAATTTATCGATATCGTGAATAGTGATTTTTTGGTTGAGAAGGAGCTAATCGTCGATGCATATTAGTTATGAACTCGTCCTATAATATAGATCTCTCGTCGAAATATTGCAGCGAATTAGAAACCTCTCCCTTTGATAAGATGAAAAAAAAAGATCGAAGGGGCTGGTTCAAAAAAAAAATGGGGGCAAAAAGAAAAAAAAAAAGAAGAAGAAGAAGAAAGAAGAAAAATGTTAAAAAAAAAGAAAAAAGAAAAAGGAAAGCGAGCGAGAAGAACTAGAAATTGTGAAAGGATGAGTCGAGTGAAAAATAGGCACGCCGTTAGAAGAGCGAAATAAGTGGTGAGAAGAGCGATTCGATGATTGACACGTTTGATACTTTTAGTTCACTTTCCTATATGACGCACCCTTTTTAAAACCTGAGCCCCATTACAACCCTTGATGAAAGACCATTTGATTCGTGCATCACTTCTACTATGTGAATATGATGTGATATATTTGCAAGCATAGAGTAATATCTTTCCACGTCGTGAATCGAGCGTCTTTATACAGATCCCTTTGAAAACACTTCCGAGCGACTTGAGCGATCCTTGTGAGAGTTGTGGATTGATGCGTAGTATAATTCTAGAAATGTCTTTCATGCTATGATAAGATTGCGACCTATTACGTCATGCTTCGTATTTTGACTAGTTCATTCATTAGTTGATGATTATCTCGACCTTATATGCTTTTACGTTTTCTGAGATGAAAAGGAGAAATTCACTGATGGATGTTTTATAATCCTAACTTGATTTAGTTTATTCCGCTTTTATGATCGATGACGATCGAAGCTAGTTTGGGGGTTGTTGATAAGTTAGGATTTAACGTGATTTTGTACCTCATAAAAGGGTATTTTCAGACGTTCTTTATTCGAATATGCTTGGATATCTGATATTTACATTTGGATTTCGTGTTTGATAGATAACGAGGTAAAATGGACCAAAAAGAGGAGAAGATTCGGATATAGAAGAAAGCCAAATAAATTGAGATGATGCAAAGTACAACCCACGAGATTAACCATGGAAGACCACTAAATGAGGGCTTGAGCTTCACGCAAATTACTAAGAGAATGGGGTTATGGGTGTTAAATGGCAGCCCATTGATATCTTAAGCCCACAAGAGAAAGTTGCTAATCAGATGTGGCATACCTCACGCATGGAATAACAGAAAGAAAGGGTCAACCAATCGACTAGCCACACTCAAATTCAAAGTTAAAAAAATTAAAGAATAGAAGAGAGATAATCGGAAATTGGTGGCATTAAGTCGGTGGTTTCTATTTTCTATTTAAAGAGGCTGGGGAGGCAGCGAATAAAAGGGGCGAATATATCAGAGAGCTGACGACAGAAAATAAAATATAGAGCTTGGCGCAGCGAGTAAAAAAAGAGAGCCGAGTGCTGCAAATTAATTCGGATGCGAGGAGAAGACTCTTGACGGCGAAGAAGACTAGAGAAAGATAAGAGCGATCCCGAGGGTCTCCAAGGCATTTCTCCGTCGTTCACACGACGGAAGACGCCGCGGCGACGCGTGACGACTCGAGCATCGTGAGGGGCGAATTCTATACCTTTATTATCTCGTTTTCAACAATGTTTAATTCATTGTTGATTTCGTTTATTCCCATGTTAGCTTAATTTCTTTTGTGATTTAGACCATGTTAGGTCGGATTATGACTACGTATTAATGCAATTATTATTTTGTTTAATTATATGATTTACGTTATGTATTCTTTGTTTGTGCTTCATATGCGTACGTGTGATTGGCCTCCATGCGTATGATTATTGATTGGTTTATGAGACGGACTAAGTGATTAGACCGATTAGAACAAAACATTGAATACCACTACGTAAAACTGACCAGAGATGGAATTCGGTTTCGTATGTGTGTTTTCCGAGACCTTAGGCGCCGAAAGCGTCTAAACTCGGGGAATTTCACGAAGATCGAAGGCACGTATAGGAACTACAGTCATATAGACATATAGTTGATTGGTTCTCTATTTACGTAGGGTTGCTATTGCGGGACAAACGAGTAGCACATATGTTAGGAAATTCTACCTTGACTATGATTCATATTGATTAGATAGATTAGATTGCATGAGGACGTAGGATTAATTCGTGCAGAGCATGTGTCTTAATCATGTCGTCGTCTATTGTTCTATCCTCATCTGTTTTATTTGGATTTATTTTATTATTTGCGTCTTTTATTTCTTTTAATCAAATCATTAAAACTATAAAAATCCCCTTAGTCTAAATTAGAATTAGAAATATTATCTTAGAATTAATCGAGCTGTCTTCGTGGATCGATACTCGGACTTCGTCCGTTTTATACTACTTGCACGACCTAGTACACTTGCTAGTATTCGAGCGTGTCACTAAACAGCTATGGATAACTTTACAACTTCAATTCAAATTATAAATATAACATGAATTATTAGTCTAGATACTTATTTATCGAATTGAAGTAACAATTTGCACACCACATGATCTCTGTTACTTGTCGGTTGTCATATTTATGAACTGTATTATAATCTTATACAGCTATATATTATAAATATTTAGGAAATAAAAGTAGAGAAGAACCTTTCAAACATGATATCTTTAATAAATTGCGGTTACGAATCATTTGACTTTCCTAAAAAATTACAATATAGTGCTAACAAAGATGACTTATCATTATATAACAATATAATATATTTTTTCAAATAAACAACATGGGTTCTTCGTGATCATGGGAATATGCAGAGGATTGTGGAGAAAGCAAAGGGATCTGATCACGCGTTGCTTTTTTATGAAATGATGTTATTATTCTATTCGCTTTCATTTTATATAAATTCATTATTTAATTTATTAAATCATTATCATCCCGCAAACAAGTAATAAATACAAATAGCTTATTGTATTGTATATCTTTCCCTTGCTTTCTCTATAAATAGCTCTAATTCCCATACCTATACTATATGAACTCCTTCACAGCTCATTCCGCACAAAGATAACCTCATTTTCCTCAAACCCTAATTTAACTTCCCCCAATTTATTCAAATTCTTTTAGCCGTCCAATTAATCCAACTTTTGATTTCAATTGGGTTCCTAAATTTCCATTCTTTACGCATATTTACAATTCAATCCTAAGGCTTAATGGCGTTAGCCTATTCCCCTTACATAGTCACCGAACCACCACTCCCCGCCGCGGCCGAGCCGCCGCAGAATCTCGTCGCCGCCGCCGCCCTGACCCAAGACGATCTGAAAAGAATCGCGGCGTACAAAGCGGTGGAGCAAGTAAAATCCGGCATGGTCGTCGGCCTGGGCACTGGGTCGACGGCGAAGCACGCCGTCGAGCGCATAGCTCAGCTGTTAAACCAAGGAAAGCTTCACAACGTCGTCGGCGTGCCCACGTCCACCATTACCAGAAACCAAGCTCTGTCCCTGAACATCCCCTTGTCCGACCTCGACGCACACCCCGCCGTCGACCTAGCCATCGACGGCGCCGACGAGGTCGACCCGTTTCTGAACCTGGTAAAGGGTCGGGGCGGGTCGCTGCTCAGAGAAAAGATGGTGGAGTCCGCCGCCAGGGAGTTCGTAGTCGTAGTCGACGAGTCGAAGATGGTCGAATACGTCGGTGGCAGTGGGCTGGCCATGCCCGTGGAGGTGATACCCTTTTGCTGGAGCCATTCTCTGAGGAG